>OY744527.1:119336869-119486869 GCA_963556195.1 Sepiola atlantica
TCATAACAAGAGAATCCACACCACACATTCTGATAAAGAAGGCGGTAGTGTCATCATATACGCTGTAAATAAAAATACAGCTGTAATATCCTACTAAATGATAACATACCCCACAACATACTCAAAGTCGCGTAATACTTAAAACGCGAAGTTAGAAAGATGTTGTCGGACAATGTTACTATATTAGACTCATAGAACATCACCATAACCGCCCAAGGTTTTATGTCCTACTATAAAAACTTTAATTAACAATTTCCATGACACCCACGTATCGGTAATACACCACATAAATTAGCCAGAAAATAAGTAAACACACTTACCTCCTCCGTTCAATAATTCATCTTTTTTCACACATGCACACACACAAAAACACACACATGTATATTTATATATATATATAAATATTGATATTAATAATTCTATATTTATATATATATATATATACACATATATATGGATATACATATATATATATATA
The DNA here is from genome assembly GCA_963556195.1 of Sepiola atlantica. NCBI lineage: Eukaryota > Metazoa > Mollusca > Cephalopoda > Sepiida > Sepiolidae > Sepiola > Sepiola atlantica. Next base: position 119,337,348 of record OY744527.1, read on the forward strand.
TATATATATATACATATACATATATACATATACATATATATATATATGCATATAAATATATATGCATATAAATATATATATATATATATATATATGTGTGTGTGTGTGTTTGTGAGTGTGTAAGCCCTCAATGTTTATACCAAGCAATATAATATATATATATATATATATATATATATATATATATATATATATATATATATATATGTACCTACAAGCAGGTGCATGCAGAAGACTAGTCGAGAGTGTTCGACGAACGTATTCAGAACTTTGCATCAGAGCTTTTTGACAGTTTATTCGTAACATCCCTGAGAGTGCTGAATATATATATATATATATATATATATATATATATATATATATATATATATATATATATATATATATATATATATATATTCCAGTAAGTACTATAGAATACACTTTTTCCTGATATGTTCTCATTCTAGAATGCATTTTCTTATTTTTGGTGTCAGCTGGCTGATGTATCCGTCATCTTCGCTATTAAGCACTTTTAACTTTCTTATCTTAGTAGTGTATTTCTCATTTAATAAATAATGGGTTCTCTACCAACATCATTAATGAACTAATTCGGCAATGTTTAAATATAAGATATAAAAAGAGTAACGCTTCACTTAATACCCACTTAAAATTATTTGTACTGAAACTCAATACACAATAACTGTAACATAGAATAACAGGCAGTTAAAACTATAATTAATTAAAATATTGATTTTATTGACCCAAATAAAAAAAGGATTTTCAATAAAAAGTTACAAAATGTCAAACCTCATTGTTACTAATTACTTTGTATTCGATTATGGTGTTAGATACCACAAACCTAGTATATGCATTAAAATGTCGCTCTGATAATGAACGAAAAACGCATATATATGCGCCTATCTTACAAGAATTATATCGTCCAAGATCGTACAAACCAATACATAGAAAGACATACATATGCAGACATTATCTGTTAATAGCATTAAATGGAATATGTTGAAATAGAATAGAATGTAATGATCCATTAATGTCTCCATTCCACTAAAGACTGGATATCATTTTCTAAGTACTCTGCGATTCATTTGAGTATGTGTGTGTTAGTTGTGCACCCATGTCGAGAATAGAGAGTGGTGGTGTCAGCAAATATGTCGATTTCAGCACAAGAGCATCAGGGAGGTCGTTATGAAAATTAGGTATAAGCTCTTTCCTAGGGTTGTCTCCAAGTCCAGACATGTATGAATGTCATAGTGGTTAGTTATACAGCGATCGGAATCATCTTGGGGTTTTATTTTGGCTGTAAATGATCTTATTATATTGAATATTCGTCCAGTAATAACGTACGAATTAAGTTTCACGACAAGAATTCGTAAAATTGGTTTGATATATCAAGCGCTATCTCTCTTACCTAACCCATCTTTATTACGTGTATGACGTATGTGTTAAGAGATGACCGTTGTGATATCCATAGTAGAACGAGCTTTAACTAAAGGCATACTGTTGGTTAGAAAGTAGTTAATAATTAATGAGGTGGTTGACTATCACTATGGTGATTAATGATTCAAATATTTTGGCTAAGTGGGAGAAGAGACGACGGATGATAATTTCATGAGTATGTTATTTTCATCAAAATTAATTTTTAATTGTACCATAAGGACAGTTTACAAGCTATCAGGGAAGCAAGATTCGGCAATAGTTTAAAGAGGGCAGCGGCCACCTCAGCAGGGTTGAGATCATGATTATATACTTTATTGTGTAAAAGTATTTTTGTATGATATTCCTGCAGCCTTATAAGTGACAGTGTAAGCGACATAATTGTGCTTTGATAGCTAAGGAATTGCTTATTGTTTATTATTCACAACACTCATAGAGAGTTTCTAAAAATCACGATTTCGTATTTCTGCGAATCAATTCGTTTTCTAATTACCTCGGTATACGTATTTATCTCTCATAACTCATGTTCATACTATATTATTTCGTCTATTTGTATTTAAATTTATGCGGTTGAATCGGCGGATTGCTTAAGTCGGAAGTATACAATCGGGGAATGTGGGGCCAGCTATTAAATTTCCCTATGAGGGCATGTGCTTACATGCTATAACCAATTGAATTACCCAATTTTCACATATTTAGCAGGAAGAAAACATATTTTATCTACAATGCGTGTTTGATGTGATCTCAGATTGATTCCGAAGCCACCCGTTTGTAGTATCACGTCGTTTAGAGTAACGGCTTTTCAGATTAGGCTCGGAAGTTTACAGTGATATCAACCATTATCACAAGGTGATCAAGGTTCTCAGGTTTGCTATGGGCATCCGTTGCACAAGCCTGCAACACAATTAGATCGGAAAGTGACGATTCCTGTTCCCCACGATCTGGGAGGAAGGTAGGAGAATTCTCTCTCTCACTTTCTCTCTCTCTCTCTCTCTCTCTATATATATATATATATATATATGTGTATATATATATGGATGTATATATATATTGATATATATATATATATATATATATATATATGTAAGTACTGTGTGGTAGGGAAGGAAAAACCAGCAGAGTGCTCGATTAATTAAGAAATCCGAGATTTCGGAGGATTAAGAGCGTAAATATTTATTTATAAAATACAGAAATTCAATGTAACATCAGTACCGTCCTGAATATGTTTATCAGCTGACGATAATCGGGATCAACCTCCCGCTTTGAAACCGACGGTACTGATGTTACATTGAATTTCTGTATTTTATAAATAAATATATATATATATATTTATATATATATATATATATAATATATATGTATATATATATATACACATATGTACTATATCTATCTATGTATGCACCTATACATACTAGCTCAGGCCGCCCCTCGAGTGATTTACAAGTATACATAAGTGTTATATATTTGATACATACAAAACATTCGTATTATTTCATAAGAAAGAATGATGATTCTTGTATTAACATGCTTAAAACACGATGAGAAGGTGTTTTTATTATTAGGAGCGGGTAAATTTGGAATAACGCAATATATACACAACTACTTGAAAAATAAACTATTTTATAGTATTAGATAATATACTTAATAAAGTAATTAGTCATAAATATTTTTAAACATTGTTTGCTTAAAATACTAGACAACCATTTTTTGGACACCGACCTGTTTGATAATCAACTTTACAGCCGTTTACTACCCTATAGTCTGTTTATTTATCGAGACTGGTTTGGCACGGTATTTACGCGCATGGAGTGGCGCCTGACTCACGGACGCGGACACGTAAAGTTATTTCTAAACTATAAATATAACACCCTTTTATTTTTCATCCAGTGAATAGTTTATGATAATATTTAAAACCTATATATATATATATATATATATATATATATATATATATATATATATATATATAGTAAGCAATGAAAATATATATGGCAATCAAGCTACACAGAATCTCCCGTGTTTCATCCCCGGGGGGAATCGTCAGGCTAATGCATTTAGCCTGACGATTCCCCCCGGGGATGAAACACGGGAGCCTCTGTGTAGCTTGATTGCCATATATATTTTCATTGCTTACTACCTAGCTCTACTTACGTATCGAGCACTGTTGAAGTAAATACTGAAAACCGATACATAAAAAATGATATCTCCTTATAATATTTTATGTGGATACATGAAGTACTAATATATATATATATATATATATATATATATATATATATATATATATATATATATATATATATATATATATATATATATGTATATATATAAATTCATTCTACACTTTTTCTCTTGTAATTTAGTTGACTGAAGTGCATATCTTTAAGGAATTGTTAGGTCATTTGCAAACGAAAACAACCATAGTAATTATTATATTAACTGAAAAAGTAATGTGTTACAAACGAATGGGAAATGTAGCTCATAATATCTATTTAATTTGAGATTCACATCATCAGAATTATTTTGATACGAATATTGTATGACCGTCATGGCAAAACTATTGTAATCTTCGCGTATTATATATATATAATATGACAACGTTATGCTTAAAGTACTTTTTTATGAGATGTGTACTTTTCTAATGTGTTTTAAGTAATATAAAGTGAGCGGTTAGAGTGGGTAACACTGAAAAGTAACGTTGGTTATATGTATACCATAAATTCTGTCCACAGTATTATAGATGGAATGATAAGCACCTAGTACACTGGGGCTTAATAACTAAGCAAAGAAAAAACGGTTTAACGTAACAAATGTAAAAATCGATACATTTAAACGAAATTTTGATTTTTTCTGAAAACACGTAAGAAAAATGTGCGTGAATCGTATTCGAAGCGAATGTCTCCATGAAGCTCATAGTTGTAAAGATATACCGGTAAATCTAATTAAGGAGAACTTTAGTAAAATTATAATATACGGAATGTGTATTTACATTATTATCAGGTAGTAGTATGGAATGCGTAGATATCTACATAGTCAAGAACATATTAACGGCTGACTTTAGAGTTTGCATACTTATCATCATTGGCATAGTTTTAGTTCTGACTGATGTAGACCTCAGCACCGATATAACTATTTGTCTCATGTGTATTTTATCGGGGGTGTTCTTTAACACAAACGGGTTTACCTTTTGTAATCATCATGATTGTCTATATATGTGCACGCTTATAATATATGTTTGCGTAAGCATTAAATTACAGAATGAACAATTAATCGATATACATATACTTCAAATATAATTACCAGCATGAATGTTAATAATCCGAAGACAACGTTAATATTAATCGATTAATATATACATTTTTATATTGAGTGGCATATACAAAACATATTTAATTAAAATTTAAAATATCTTAAACAAGCCATGATAGAGACAATACTCACCATCTTTTATTTCAATTAAACACATCTCATTTTAAAACATGCGTATCATATAATTTTATAAAAGTGGGTTAACTTTTTTAAGAGTCACGAAGTCGCAACATACAACACACAAAGAATCAACTTTTAAGCTAACATTAAATAAATTGTTAGTCCATTGTAAAATGAGATTGACCGAAAAAAAAACAATCATAGAAAAGCTAAGTCCGCATATATACTTTTATTTACAACGTTACATGTTATTTTGAGTATTAATATGATTTATTAGTTTGCCAAACGGTGTAACTACACATACGTACTTGGAAGTGTTTACGGAATAATATGTTTGACATCATATGATACTATGAACTAAATAGATGCTATTAGATTCGTTATATTCGACATAGTAGCAATCGAGACAATGGAATATCGCAAATATTAAGGGAGAAAATATATTTATGTCAAAAAGTACTATAATTGAAGTGCAACAGATTCTCTTGAAAATAGTGCATTCATCTCAATTAAATATAAATTCAGCGATAGGGCTTGGAATATTTTGAAATGTTCGATTTCCTGTAATGGCAGAAAACGCTGACAATGTGTTTAGGGCTGAGTGCGTTTATAATTCATGCATTTTATTTTGGCTTTGTAGACATATTTACATACAAATACATGCGTATATCAAATAGTGTATATTAAGCTACTTTTTGTTAACTTAGATCGCTCTAAACAATGCAAGTTGCAACTGTAGACGTAAGAAACTACTAAGGATTAAGGTGAACGTTTTAGGACTTTTTAGGACTGTGCAGATAGATTCTTGTTCATATTAGTTTTTTTTTAATTTCGGCATTCCGGTACAGTCGGGGAAACTAGCGGCAAGGATGGAGTTCCAAAAGCCGGCAGCACGAGGAAAGACGCTATTGGCGTAGAAGGCTCTGAGCAATCTGGGGAACTACACAGTGAATTGATAGAATTTAGCTGATTGCCGGGTAAGTCGAGGGTATTACGTAGAAGAGAAATAAGATTATCAAGTTTATCGAAGCACATTCCATTGAAGTATATGTAAAACAAACAAAAAACGCAACATTGTAGAAATAGGACAAAGCTGGAGCTTGGTGGACAGTGATGGACTTATTATATGATATACTCCTTTCTGAACCTTGTCAAAGAGGGAGAGTCTAGTATAGGGTGCACCAGCCCAGATGTGCCAACCCTGCCCTATATATGGGCGGGTTGTAGCTTTGTAGAGATATAAGATACTTTTATGTGTGATAAGTTTTCTAGCTTAGAAAAGGGCCCCCACTTTATTTGCAGCAGCCTTGGCAATGTCTTTCATGTATTTGTTCAAATTCGTGTTACCTGTAAATGTTAGGCCGAGGCGTTTGAAGGTTAGACTCGTAGGTAGGGTGTTATTTGCAATGGCAATCAGTTATTGAAAAGATTTATTAATGTCGAAGGTAAGGAGCGTTGTTATAGAAGCATGACATGTTACTATCAATGTATGACCCCATTCAACTACGGACTGGATGTAAATTTATATGCATTCAGCCATAGCCTCAGATATGTGCGCGTTCGTTTTACCCATATGACGAGAGTAAACCGTTGTGCCGTCAGCAAATATACTTATCTCATACACATTAGAGAAGTAGTTGGATGTATCAAGCGTTACCGCTCTTGATTCACCAGTGTATTGTATATGCGTTCAGAAATGTCCGTTAGGATATCTACAGTAGATTGTGCTTGTCTAAATTCATACTGATAGTCAGAAATAAGTGTATCAATGACAAGGTATCGGACTATCGCTAAATTGAATACAGATTCAAAGATGTTTGCAAAAAGCGGGGGAAGACTGATTGCGCGATAATTCTGATCGTCAGTTCTATCTCCAGAATACTTAAAGAATGCTACCACATAGACAATTTTGCAGCTATTAGAGAAGCATGCTTTGGGAAGGCTTTTGTTCTAGAGTTTGGAGAAGACAGTGCCCAGTTCAGCAGATAATTTATTTATTACTTTTCCTGGTATAAGTGCAAACCAGCCTGCTTTGGTGGTGTCAACATTTCAGCCTTATCAGTTACAGTGCAAACGACATTAATGTGTTTCGATAACGGATGAATTGTTGATTGTCCATTGTTCACCACACTTGACCATTTTCAGAAATCGTTAGTACCTAGTTTATGTGACTGCATGCGTCTTCTGCTCATCTGTGTATACTTTCTATTTGTTTCATATATTACACGTTTACTATTGTTTCTTTCAACTGTAAGTTTATGTCTATTTGTAGTTGACTTATGACGATTACATTGTCGGAGTAATTGCTGATTCTGAACAATAGCAGCTGCACAGATCGAAGTTAACCATTGTGCTGAGTGGTATTGCTGTGGAATGTTCGCATGAAGGCATGTGTGTTAATCTCTGAGTTTACCTATTCAGTTAACTAATTGGCAAACTGATCAACCAAGGGGCAAATATATTTACTCCATGGAATCCCAATCAACCTGGTTCAGTTCATAAGCTTTGAGACGAGATTCTTGGCTGATATCAATTATTACCACAAAGTGATCAGCGTTTCCGAGTGGGCTATGCCATTTATCGCACAAGCATCGGGCAGTGAGGTCAAGATAAACTCAAGAAATAAGACTTGCTGCTGCACACGATAAAGGTGGCGGGTCGTGAAAATGAAAGTCTGTTAGAAGAAGTCCGCTATGGAGAAACTACACGTTGAGTTACCAGCGGCATTCGTATAGCTGGAAAAGCCAAGCTAGGCACGGTGATGTGCATTGAAATACATACATACATGTATTTGGGCACTCGAGTCAAGTGGGAGTGATGTATATATGCTTTCGAAGACAGAGTTAGGCAGAGCATCGTCCTGGGTCAAACGAAAACAGGTTAAGAAATATAAGTAACTAACACTGTGTCGTAAGGTTACCCACAGGCACGTGTAGGCTTGATCATCTGATTGTAGCTTATGTTTTCTAGTCAATGGGAGGGTGTTCCGAACATAAACACCTGACCATATTCGTCAGAGTGTTTATGTTATGGTGTGAGGTATTCAATCATGTAAAAATGGCGTTAGGAGATTGAAGATTGTAGTTTTCTATCACTTAGTGCAAGGATATAAGACGGGTTTACAAGGAGAAAGCTGTCTACTTCATTGATGTACGTTCGAACCCCAATATATTTGTGAATGCTGTCCTCAACGGCAGGAGTGGAGGCGAATATATGTTTGGTAGGTGTCTGTTTCAGGTTTGTTACTTTTTCTTTGTATTTTCCTTTTTTTTGTTAGTGTGGGGAGGGCAAAGTGGGTTCTTTTGTAGTGCCAATACACTAACACAATCATAGCATTAGTCGAGACATGATCCATGCTTTATGTGGCCTCGTGAAAGCTCACGGGGGTAACTGTAAGGTTCCTTTTCTATGCATGGCATGGCACGTACGTTTCCCATTGTATAACTGTTGGCTGAGCTACTGTTCTTCATGCTGCTTAGGTGTAAGAGCTCCAGCAGTATTTGTCGGAAACATAATCCACACAATCTGTCTAACTTGCACCTTCAACTTGTTGGAACAAGAGTGGCCCAGACAAGTAATGTTACAACAAACTTTCCCCAACTTTGTCATATTAATAGAAAGTAAGACATCATTCATTGTTCTAGTCAGTGTCTAAACCAGATATTTTGTTCAACAATGTAGCACTACGAAGGTTGTCAATAAAATCAGAAGGTGGCCTCTATCCCTGAACTGTTTGCTGCCAAGACGGGAGTAGTCAGTAAAACAATTTCTAATAAGCGTTCCTTCTTCTATATAGATGACATGGCAGATCTACGAGTCAATCGCACTTAGACGCGTAATGCTTCGTCCGTGTACTAGCCAGGTATTCCAGAGCCCCCGAAGGTATTTAGAAAGAAAATGTCCATGTACATACGAATATATATACATATATATATATATATATATATATATATATATATATATATATATATATATATATATATGTGTGTATATCTGTATAAATATATATGTATATACGATAAGTTTAAATGGCACCTCCCATAGATAACAGTAAATTTACGATGTCCTCTTACATAAGTAAGAATAAGACGGAAAGAGATAAATAATTATTATTATTATTATGTTCTCCCTCTTTCAGAATATCTTTAACAAAATGAAACTATTAATGTCGTTTGTAAATTAGTCAACGCTTGATAGCAAAAGAGAAAGAGGTAATGATTAAGCGGAATAAAAAAAACAACGATAATCATGGCGTAATTATAATTAATTATTTTTGAATTAATAATATTTTATTTTAATTATATTAGTGTACAGTTATACGTGTGAAAATAGAGTAACGTTAAAATACATGATGTAACGTTAAATAGATATTGTGATACATTATTTGATGTTGGGAGAGATGAAATTGTAGTTTAAATAAGTGCTACACAATTGGAGGAAGCTAAACTCGAACGTTGTTTGTTTACGGTTTGTTTAAATTTACTGATCTCTCTCGTTCTCTCTTTGTCGATATATATATATATATATATATATATATATATATATATATATATATATATATATATTGCTGCGTGTATGATTTATTTTAACGAACACGCATTTATAGTTTTTTTTAATAATATAAATAATCACGACTCCTCACACTTTCAAGTTGTTATGTTATTTAATGTGTTTTTTTTACTTCAGTTGTTGGTTCATCTTTTTCAGTAAATAAGCTATCAATATATTATTTTATGAATTCTTGTAGGTTACATAATTAAAACATACATTTAAATAGTATTTCATATATTTAGTAGACGGAATGAAGTTACTTATTTAGTAAGCAGTCCTGGCAATCGACATATCTCCTAAAATCTTATATTAAATGTTCAGTATAACAAATATATTTTATAGATTCACTCTTAGTTATGTTATTTCAAATACAATTAGTGTTTCCTTTTTTATCACACATAATTCGATTAAAACATATCATTTTTGATCGCGGTTGTAAATTTATCAGTTGGTGAGAAAATAATTCGAAACAATATTTAATGAGTTGGATCCTGCTCAATTTTGTGAGTTATAATAAAGATCATTTGTTTACCAACCACTAATAAACACACAGACTACGCGGGAAAGCGAAGGGGTTTATTTACACGCTCTTCATTGTTCTAATTACAAAAATTCAATCTTAGCATCATGAATTTTCATTTAGTCGCTCACTACCCAACCATTTCATTCTTTTATTATATTGCAATTAAAGCGAAGCAATTTTTTAGTACATCCTCATGTCATTATTCTTCGATTCGCCACATAATTATTGAATACTTCTGACAAAGATTACTTTATATTTGCATGATATCTAATAATTAAGTACGATATCCACATTTATAGCTGTTTAAAACCCCCGTTTTTCATATTTAATAGAAATAATCAGCCTTAAAAGATAATTTACCTGTCCGTTCGGCCAACATCTTACTGGCTAACTAATTTGCATATTTATTTTTAAAATGACATCTCATTAATTCACTATCAATCATTATTCATTTCCAATGTAATTCTCGTTTCCTTTTTATTATTGCAAACTGTTTCATATCATAGGTAGGAAATTACAATAAGTATGTGCTGTACACCAAATAAAATTTTCATATTTTCGATCGTGTATGGAGTGTTTCGTAATGGTCATATTGGTTCTATGTATTTCTTAGGGATTGCGAATCTTGATTTACTAAAATTTATTAGCCGACGCACGAATACCGCAACAGCTACCATTACTAAACAAAGCGTAATTCACGTAAACTGTTACTTTCGAATGTTAACGTCTTATTAAAGGTATGCTTATCTAAACCAAGTGTGTGTATCTTATTTAAATCATGTGAGTGTTTAGTTCAAGTAAAACGGGACAAAAATATCGTAAAATATTGAGAAAAGGTTGATTATTAATAGAACATAACTTTTATCACTTAAAACTGCAACCTTTCGTTTAACCCGATTACTGTGCGATCACAGAAGCAACATAAAGTATTATATATTTAATGTTACTCTAAGAACACATGTTTACGTATTATTTACAATTCTTTTTTTATGATGTGTAAATAATGTAAATGTTTTCTTCGACGCCAAATCTGTTGATATATCGATGAAAAATATATTTTTTCGAAGGAATAAAAACAGTAAAACTTTTAGTTAAATCCGAACGTTTTTAGTTTTTTTAGTAACAACTGGACTTTGTATGGAAAATATAAGAATCACTCATGACTATTAACACATTTTTAAAGAAAATATTTCTATATTTGTATTTAAAATGAGTCTAAGTACTACATTCTAGCGATGCATCAATGACGATGTATTAGTGTATATATATATATATATATAATAAGAGTTTTTAAAAAGGTTTAAGGCAATGCGAAGATCCGGGTTGCTGGAAGCTGTGAAGAACAAAAACAGAACAAAACCGAAATAAGTCGGATATAGATCGAAAGGTTTGTTTATTTTTCTAGACAGCAAGGGTGTTAGTTTGTAATGTCCGGATTGTCAAGAATCAATTTGATATTTCGAGAGATTTTTTTTTTTTTCTTCTTCCTCTCCTTGTCAAAAATAAATAAAAGAAAAAACCCGGGTACCGAGAAAATGCCAGGAGCGCTGGGGGGTTAAACCGGAAGTGTTCAGAGTAAAGTATTCAGAGGAAAACTAAATAGATTCATTTTATTTATTTATTTATTTTTATTTTTTTAAATATATATATATATATATATATACACCCATATATATATGTAATTGTCTGTTGTTTCTATTTATTTAATTTTTATTTTTATTTATATGTTTACTATTATTGTTATTTGTTTTTGTTGTTTGTTTTTTTTTGTTTTTTTTTTTTTTGTTTTTTTTTTTCCGTATATAAAACGTAGTTATTACTTATAGTATATATGTTTGTCAACAGGCTGATTCCGGCATTAGATTTTAAATGTGTGTTGATAGCTAATTATTTGTTGTCGGTGCAGTATATTAAAATTTAGTTATGTCTGGTTAAGTTTAATCCTTATTTATTGGTTTTAATTTATCTCTTAAATGCCTATTGTTTTAGTTATGGAAAGTTTGCTGGTTAAGGGGAGACAAATCTCTTATTTTTTGGTATTCTGTTATTCTGTTAATTGGCTTTGTATGTTGAATTTATTTAACTAAAGTAATGGTCAATTCTTAGTATAACGGATATGATTTGTGCAAATAGTGTTTATTATGGGGGGGGGTTATTATCTGGGGATGGGTTCGGGGGGGGGGTAGGTTATATGATGAAGGTAGAATTTAATTCATGTCTTTGATTCAAAAATGGGCTAAGTTTGGAAATGAGAATAGCTTCCATCAGTCTTAGGTCGCCTAGGTTCCTGGTCGAGGCTAAAATGGAAACTTTTATGTCTTGTTGTGTAGTATTGCATGAGGAAGTATGTTTGAAGAAGGAAGATATATTTGTATTCATGTGTTCTTTTATACGTTGGTGTAATTGTCTTGTAGTATATCCAATATAGGAGTGGTTACAAATAGTGCATGATATATTGTATACACAGTTAGTGCGGTGGCATAGTCCAGTGGTAGGAATGGGACAATTGGCTAGTGAGCATGGTTCTTGGGTGCGTGTAGTGCGTTTTTTGGAAAGGTGTTGGCGTAAGGTGGTGCCGGTGTGGGTGAGTTGAATGTCTAGTTTTTCTTTATGTATTGCACTGCGGATGGCATTAGTGATTCTGTCGTTAAAGAAAGGTAGTTTTAGGAAGCATGTGTTGGAGAGTGTGTTGTGTCTGCGTGGTCTGGTCTTGCTGAGGTGGGTTATTGTGGAAGTGGGGTAGCCGTTGGTGATTAGGGTTTGATGGAAGTCTTTGGTGTGTTTAATTTTATTGGCAGTAGATGAGCATTTATTTTGTATGCGGGTAATTTCATTACGGGCATAGTCTAGTTTGGCTTTAAGAGGCAGGGCAGATTTAAAATGAACAAATAGGTTTTTACAGGCAGGTTTTCTGTAGAAGTTGGTCTGTATAGAACCGTCTTCTGTGATTTTGAGGTTGAAATCGAGGAGAGATAGTGAGCCGGAGTCGCTAGGGTGTTCAATAGTAAATTTTATATGGGGGTCGGTGTTGTTGAAAGTGTCGAAAATGCTGATAGCTTCTTCACGAGATGAGGTGAGGACAAGAATGTCATCTATGTATCTAGTGAAGAAGATATGTGAGTGGCAGGTGTTGAGGGCTTGTTGCTCGAGTCTTTCCATGTAGGATATGGCTAAGAGGCCAGACAGGCTAGAACCCATGGGAAGACCAGTAATCTGTTTAAATATGTGGTGTTGGAAGGTAAAATATGTATTGTTAATGATAATGTCTAGGAGTTGGTGTATGTCTTCAGGTGTTAACCCGAAGAGTTCTAAGTTATCGGAGGAAGAGATGTGGTCGGAGATGAGGTCAATGGCTGGGTGTGCGGGTATTGATGTGTATAGGGAAACAACATCGAGGCTAAATGTGTATTTGTTAGAGCTTAGCTGTTGTTGTTGGAGTAGGTTTAGTCTGCTAATGACTTGGTCAGAGCTGCTGACATGTGCAGGGAAGGTAGGGAGTAGTGGTTTCAGGAGTCTAGAAAGTAGCCAGGAGATTTTATATAATGGTCCTTCGACGCTGGAGACGATGGGCCTAATTTGAGTGTGATTGCTGGTCTTATGGGTTTTGATAAGGTGGTAGAAGGTAGGGAGCTTGCTATTTTTAGTAGTGAAATTAATTTTGTATTTCTTAGGGAGGTTGCGTTTGGCGCAGATTTTAGACCAGGTATTGTTTATAGTATTTTGGATCTTAATGGCTGATATGTTAGGGGCAGGAGTGTATAATGTGTTATTGTCTAGGTGTTTTAGTGCAAGGGTGTTATAAGAGTCTTGCGAGACGACGCAGAATTCTTTGCCTTTATCGGAGGGTAGGTAGATTAAGTCTTTATCTTTTAGTGTTTTAAGTGTAAGGCGTTGGGATCTGGTGATGTTAGGGGTGATGTGGTGTTGTTCTTGTTGCAGTATGGTAAAGATTCTTTGTTTTAATCTGGTGAGTTTGTGGTCGAGTAGGTGGTTGCTGGGTGGAGGGTGTAGAGGATGGTCTAGTTGGTAAACCGGGAAGGATTCGTTAGGGTTGTTCGTGTTATTGGGGTGGTCAGGGGTATTGGAATTGAATGCCGAGAGCCATTTCAGGTGGTAGGCTGTTCTACAGAATTGGGTTTCTATATTGAATTTTGCATGGTCGTTCAGTTTTTGGGTAGTAATGAATTTGGGGCCAAGGCTGAGTAGATTTGTTTCATCTGTAGAAAGGGAGTTGGTGAGGTCAGTAACTAGGGGGTGGGTAGCTTGAGGAATGTTAAGGTCATGTGTGTGGTCGATATTTGTTCCACTAGGTGTTTGATGTTGAGGGTATTTTAATGAAAGCCAGGTGAATTTCCGTTGGAGTCTATTCTTCTCTAGGTTGAAGCATTTGAGATAGGCGTGGTCGACAGATGTGGATATGGTCTGTGCTGATTGGTCAGTTGATTCGGGGTCAGACGATTTCATCTCTGTGATGTTGCGGATGATTTTGTGTAGCTCGCAATGTAGGAATTTTATGATGTTCCTGATACAGTAGGTGTATAGGAACTTACGGGTTGGATAGAGTCTGGGGAGTTGGAGGCAAGCAGGTAAGTGGATATTCCGTATGGTGTTGGGTATGACATTATGTTTAAGGCATCTCTTAAGGAAAGTGATCTGGCAGCTGAGTCTGGCACGCTTCTCGGAGAGTCGGAATAGTCTTTTAATTAGTGCAAACTGTGTCTGGCCTAGACGTAGGGTTAATAGAAATTGGTGGTTTTAATTTATCTCTTAAATGCCTATTGTTTTAGTTATGGAAAGTTTGCTGGTTAAGGGGAGACAAATCTCTTATTTTTTGGTATTCTGTTATTCTGTTAATTGGCTTTGTATGTTGAATTTATTTAACTAAAGTAATGGTCAATTCTTAGTATAACGGATATGATTTGTGCAAATAGTGTTTATTATGGGGGGGGGGTTATTATCTGGGGATGGGTTCGGGGGGGGGGTAGGTTATATGATGAAGGTAGAATTTAATTCATGTCTTTGATTCAAAAATGGGCTAAGTTTGGAAATGAGAATAGCTTCCATCAGTCTTAATAAACACTATTTGCACAAATCATATCGGTTATACTAAGAATTGACCATTACTTTAGTTAAATAAATTCAACATACAAAGCCAATTAACAGAATAACAGAATACCAAAAAATAAGAGATTTGTCTCCCCTTAACCAGCAAACTTTCCATAACTAAAACAATAGGCATTTAAGAGATAAATTAAAACCAATAAATAAGGATTAAACTTAACCAGACATAACTAAATTTTAATATACTGCACCGACAACAAATAATTAGCTATCAACACACATTTAAAATCTAATGCTGGAATCAGCCTGTTGACAAACATATATACTATAAGTAATAACTACGTTTTATATACGGAAAAAAAAAAACAAAAAAAAAAAAACAAAAAAAAAAAAACAACAAAAACAAATAACAATAATAGTAAACATATAAATAAAAATAAAAATTAAATAAATAGAAACAACAGACAATTACATATATATATGGGTGTATATATATATATATATATTTAAAAAAAAAAATAAATAAATAAATAAATAAAATGAATCTATTTAGTTTTCCTCTGAATACTTTACTCTGAACACTTCCGGTTTAACCCCCCAGCGCTCCTGGCATTTTCTCGGTACCCGGGATTTTTCTTTTATTTATTTTTGACAAGGAGAGGAAGAAGAAAAAAAAAAAATCTCTCGAAATATCAAATTGATTCTTGACAATCCGGACATTACAAACTAACACCCTTGCTGTCTAGAAAAATAAACAAACCTTTCGATCTATATCCGACTTATTTCGGTTTTGTTCTGTTTTTGTTCTTCACAGCTTCCAGCAACCCGGATCTTCGCATTGCCTTAAACCTTTTTAAAAACTCTTATTATTACTCCCAGCAATGCTTACAGCAAACTACCAATTTCTATTATTTTATATATATATATATATATATATATATATATATATATATATATATATATGTGTGGGGGTGTTCATGTGTGTGGTTCTATTTGTTGATATATGTGTTTGTTTGTGTATGCACCAAAGTTTACAATTTAAACGCTTTTTATTCTCTGTGTTAGAAAACAGCCTTGTATAGACGGCTTGGGAAATGTGATACATACGTTTAGGTTTTCTTCGACACACATTACGCTTCAGGAACAATACTATCTATCATTTTTGTCTAATTGGCCAGAGTGAAAATGTATGAATATAATAATTTAAATATCTGAAATGAAAAAATGTAAGTTATGTTTGATTGATGGGGACAATACTCTAACGGATTTATATTGAATAGTTATGCAGTTAAAATAAATCTTATTTTTAATTAATCACATTTTTAGTAATTATCGAATATTACTCATTTTGATTTTCGCACCTATTAAGAACCGTTGTCTTAGAATCTCCATGCATTTCATCCATTTTCCCAAATCATGTCTGCGAATAGTTAGCAACATATGTTTGTATTAATTACATTTTTTACCAAATAAACGAATCTATAGGTTATTAAACACTTTTATTTACACGCAGTACATATTAACCTGACTTTTACCTTGTGGCATTAACTTACATTGACTTATATAATTGGGTACGTGCATTTAATTTTCATACCTAAAAAGAGATACATTTGGTATGTATACGTACTTCAGTCAAAAGTCAATAAGTCCGAGTCTTCCAGGAACATAAGTTTTTTTAACATGTGAGTGATATAATACATAACTTCTCAGTTACATTTACTGAGTTTAAAACGAGAAGACACATTTTATTTCACACTTTAAACGCTTCAAAATGTATTTAAAATCGGCTAATTCATTTTATTCATCACTGCAACATATTTTCTACGGCAAGATTGACACTTGTTATACATAGTTATCATAATCCTATCCCTGTTTCTGCATCCTTATTTTGCGAGGTATAACTTTTTACACTTTATCATACTATATTTACACTATATCGCGTCATTAATATATGCATTTAGTAATGACTAGCGGGGCTACCCGGCGTTGCTCGGGGTCATAAAAACATATAATTGAAAAAAAATCACGTGTGTAACATCTTTATATTAAAACTTCTATTTCTGTCCCTCTCTCTATAGCCGTCTCTTTATCTTTCTACTTTTCTCTTCCCTGGTCGCCCCATTTCACCGCTACTTTCTAATTTTGCCTTTTGCGAAAGCTGTTTCTTCCCCACCATTTCATACTACGTTTCCCAGGGCAATAGTATGACTTATTTCTATAAAAAGTACCACCTCTGTCTGCGCCTTCTATATAGGTACTTATCTCCGCCCCGGTGTTCATACTATATACGTATCTATTGCTACCCCGGTGCGCATACTATATACGTACCTATCGCCGCCCCAGTGCACATAATATATACATACCTTTCGCAACCCCGGTGCAGATACTATATAAGTACCTATCGTCGCCCTGGGTGCAGATACAATATAAGTATCTATCGCCCGCCACGGTGCGAATGCTAAATACGTACCTATCCCCGCCCCGGTGCAAATGGTAAATACGTACTTATCCCCACCCCGGTGCGAATGCTAAATATGTAGCTATTGCCGCCCCAGTGTGCATACTGCATAAGTACCTATCACTGCCCCAATGCAAATACTAAAAATGTACATATCGCTGCCCTAGTGCGAATGCTAAATACGTACCTATCGCTGCCCCGGTGCGAATGCTAAATACGTACCTTTCGCCGCCCTGGTGCCCGTTATATATATGTACCTATCGCCGCCCCGCTGTGCGTGCTGTATACGTACCGATCGCCGCCCCGGAGCGCATGCTAAATACATACCTATCACCGGCCCGGTGCACATGCTATATACATACTTTTTGCTGCCCATGTGCACATGCAATATACGTACCTATCGCCACCCCTGAATGCTAAAGACGTACCTATCGCCGCCCCGGTGTGAATGCTTAATATGTACCTATCGCCGACCCGGTGCGAATGCTAAATACATACCTATTGCCCACCCGGTGCGAATGCTGAATACGTACCTATCGCCGCCCCGTTGCGCGTGCTATATACGTACTTATCGCCGCCCTGTTGCGCATGCTATATACATACCGATCGCCGCCCCGGAGCGCATTCTAAATACATACTTATGCTGTATATGTACTTATTGCCGTCCATGTGCACATGCTATATACGTACCTATCAACGACCCAGTGTGCATACTACATATGTACATATTGCTGCCTCAGTGCGAATACTAAATATGTACATATCCCTGCCCCAGTGCGAATGCTAAATACGTACCTATCGCCACCCCGGTGTGAATGCTAAATACGTACCTATCGGCACCCTTATGCACTACTATATACGTACCTATTGCCACTCCAGTGCACATACTATGTATATACCTATCGCCGGCCAGGTGCGCATCCTATATTCGTACCTATCGCCGCACTATTGCGCATACTATATTTTTTTGGCACCACCCAAGAAAACTTTTTTTTTCATCCTCCCACATACTTAGAAATATTTTTAATTTAAAAGAAAAAAAAAAATTAACCCCCCTCGAAAGAAAATTTTTTTTTTTACCCTTCCCCATACATAGAAATATTTTCAATTAAAGAAAGAAAAAAATTTCCGAGGTGCCTCGGTCATATCAAAGAACCATACTGCAGAAGCCTCCGGGTCCTATATTGTAGAAGCACCCCTGGTGCTGGGTCCTATACTGTAGAAGAACCCCTGGCTGCTATACTGCAGAGCACCCATGGTCCCTATTCTTCATAGGCCTCCGGGTCCTATATTGTAGAAGCACCCCCGGTACTGGGTCCTATATTGTAGAAACACCCCTGGTACCTATACTGGAGAAGCACCCCTAGTCCCTATACTGGAGAAGCACCCATTGTCCCTATTCTGCAGAAGCCTCCGGGTCCTTAATTTAGAAGCACCCCTGGTGCTTGGTCCTATATTGTAGAAGCACCCCTGGTCCCTATACTGGAGCACTTATATTTCTAGACCCCGTTATACTTTAGAAGCACCAACATTTGTGGGGACCGTTATACTGTAGAAGCACCAATATTTCTAGGGATCGTAATACTTTAGAAGCACCAACGTTCCTGGGGAGGGACCGTTATACTTTAGAAGAACCAATATTTCTAGGGACCGTTATACTTTAGAAGCACCAACACTCCTGTTGACCGTAATACTTTAGAAGCATCAACATTACTGGGGACCATTATACTTTAGAAGCAACATTCCTGTGGGACCGTTATACTTTAGATGCACCAATATTTCTGGGGATCGTTATACTTCAGAAGCACCTACATTGCTTTGCAAATAAAGTAGGCCTCCTGAGAACTACTGACATCACTCTTACCGGTTGCCTTCCTATGTTGTTATTGATGCATCCGGACAGAAGTTATGGGATGACCTGATACAACCGGACACAATTTAGGGCAAGACGGGTACATCCGGCAAGGGATTATGCAGCATGTTTAGTGAGTCAGCATTTTTATGAAGTTATTACATAAATACATTGGATAATTTCCAAATTACTACTGATTAACGTTGAAAAAGTGGATATGTATCATGGATATGTATCATGTATCATGTATATGTATCATGTATATGTATCATGTATATGTATCATGTATATATATCGTGTATCATGTATATGTATCATGTATATGTATATGTATCATGTGTATGTATCATGTATATGTATATGTATCATGGAGATGTATATGTATAATGTACATGTATCATGTATATGTATATGTATCATGTATAATGTATCATGGATATGTATCATGGATATGTATATGTATCATGTATCATGGAAATGTATCATGAATATGTATCATCTATCATGGATATGTATTATAGATATGTATCATAGATATGTATCATGGATATGTATCATGGATATTTATCATGTATCATGGATATGTATCATGTATCATGGGTATGTATAATGTATCATGGATATGTATCATGTATCATGGATATGTATCATGGATATGTATCATGTATATGTATCATGGATATGTATCATAGGTATGTATCATGTATACTGTATCATAGATATGTGTTATGTATCATAGATATGAATCATGTATCATGTATAATGTATATGTATCATGGGTATGTATATGTATCATGGGTATGTATCATGGATATATATCATGGATGTGTATCATCTATCCTTGATATGTATCATGGATATGTATCATGCATATGTTTCATGGATATGTATCATGTATCATGTATCATACATATGTATCATGTATCATGTATCATAGATATGTGTTATGTATCATAGATATGTATCATGTATCATGTATAATGGATATGTATCATGGATATGTATATGTATCATGGATATGTATCATGGATATGTATCTTGTATATGTATCATATATCTTGGATATTTATTATGTATCATGGATATGTATCATGTATATGTATCATGTATCATATATATGTATAATGTAACATATTTCATATATATGTATTATGTATCATAGATATGTATCATGTATAATTAATATGTATCATGTATCATAGATATGTATCATGTATCATGGATCATGGATATGTATCATGAATATGTATCATGTATCATATATATTTATCATGTATCATAGAAATGTGTTATGTACGATAGATATTATCATGTATCATGGATATGTATCATGGATATGTATACTGGATATATATCATGTATCATGTATCTTGGATATGCATCATAGATATGTATTATTGATATGTATCATGTATCACTGATATGTATCATGTATCATTGATAAGTATCATGTATCATAGATACGTATCATGTATCAGAGATATGTATCATGTATATATATATAATATATATGTATCATGTATCAGAGATATGTATCATGGATATGTATCATTTGTCATTGATATTTATTATGGATATGTATTATGTATCATGGATATGTATCATGTATCATGGATATCTATCATGTATCATAGATATGTATCATGATATGTATCATGGTTATGTATAATGTATAATGAATATGTATAATGTATCATGGATATGTATCATGGATATGTATCATGTATAATGGATACGTATCATGTATAATGGATACGTATCATGTATCATGGATATGTATCATGTATCATGGATATGTATCATAGATATGTATCATGTATCATAGATATGTATCATGTGTCATAGATATGTATAATGTATCATAGATATGTATTATGTGTATGTAACATAGATATGTATCATGTATCATAGATATTCTTAATCATTTTCAACCCCCCCATCATATTCTTCATCATTTTCATCTTCATCATTTTCAATCCTCTCATGGTATTCTTCATCATTTTAAATCCTCTCATGAATTCTTCATCATTTTAAATCCCCTTATGGTATTCTTCATCATTTTCAATCCTCTCATGTTATTCTTCATCATTTTCAATCCTCTCATAATATTCTTCATCATTTTCAATCCTCTCATAGTATTCTTCAGCATTTTCAATCCTCTCATAATATTCTTTATCATTTTCAATCCTCTCATGATGTTCTTCATCATTTTCAATCACCTCATGGCATTCTTTATCATTTTCAATCGCCTTATGGTATTCTTCATCATTTTCAATCCTCTCATGGTATTCTTTATCATTTTCAATCGCCTTATGGTATTCTACATCATTTTCAATCCTCTCATGGTATTCTTCATCATTTTCAATCCTCTCATGGTATTCTTTATCATTTTCAATCCTCTCATAATATTCTTTATCATTTTCAATCGTCTCATAATGTTCTTCATAATTTTTAATCCCCTCATGGTATTCTTCAGCATTTTCAATCCTCTCATAATATTCTACATCATATTCAATCCTCTCATGATATTCTTCATCGTTTTCAATCCCCTCATTTTATTCTGCATCATTTTCAACCCCCTCATGATATTCTGCATCATTTTCAATCCTCTCATGATATTCTTCATCATTTTCAATCCTCTCATTTTATTCTTCATCATTTTCAATCCTCTCATGATATTCTTCATGATTTTTAATCTCCTCGTGAAATTCTTTATAATTAGCAATCCTCTCACGGTATTCTTCATCATTTTCAATCCTCTCATGGTATTCTTACTCATTTTCAATCCTCTCATAATATTCTTCATCATTTTCAATCCTCTCGTGACGGTCTTCATCATTTTCAATCCCCTCATGGTATTCTTCAGCATTTTCAATCCTCTCATAATATTCTAAATCATATTCAATCCTCTCATGATATTCTTCATCATTTTCAATCCCCTCATGGTATTCTTCAGCATTTTCAATCCCCTCATAATATTCTACATCATATTCAACTCTCTCATGGTATTCTTCAGCATTTTCAATCCTCTCATTGTATTCTTCAGCATTTTCAACCCCCTCATGATATTCTGCATCATTTTCAATGCTCTCATGATGTTCTTCATCATTTTCAATCCCCTCATGGTATTCTTCAGCATTTTCAATCCTCTCATAATATTCTAAATCATATTCAATCCTCTCATGATATTCTTCATCATTTTCAATCCCCTCATTTTATTCTTCATCATTTTCAATCACCTCATGATATTCTTCATCATTTTCAATCCTCTCATGATATTCTTCATCATTTTCAATCCTTTCATGGTATTCTTCAGCATTTTCAATCCTGTCATGATATTCTTCATCATTTTCAATCCTCTCATGGTATTCTTCAGCATTTTCAATTCTCTCATTGTATTCTTTATAATTTTCAATCGTCTCATGATGTTCTTCATCATTTTTAATCCCCTCATGGTATTCTTCAGCATTTTCAATCCCCTCATAATATTCTACATCATATTCAACTCTCTCATGGTATTCTTCAGCATTTTCAATCCTCTCATTGTATTCTTCAGCATTTTCAACCCCCTCATGATATTCTGCATCATTTTCAATCCTCTCATGATGTTCTTCATCATTTTTAATCCCCTCATGGTAATCTTCAGCATTTTCAATCCTCTCATAATATTCTACATCATATTCAACTCTCTCATGGTATTCTTCAGCATTTTCAATCCTCTCATTGTATTCTTCAGCATTTTCAACCCCCTCATGATATTCTACATCATTTTCAATCCTCTCATGATGTTCTTAATCATTTTCAACCATCTCACGATGGTCTTCATCATTTTCAATCCTCTCATGATATTCTTCATCATTTTCAATCCTCTCATTTTATTCTTCATCATTTTCAATCCTCTCATGATATTCTTCATGATTTTTAATCTCCTCGTGAAATTCTTTATAATTAGCAATCCTCTCACGGTATTCTTCATTATTTTCAATCCTCTCATGGTATTCTTAATCATTTTCAATCCTCTAATATTATTCTTCATCATTTTCAATCCTCTCGTGATGGTCTTCATCATTTTCAATCCCCTCATGGTATTCTTCAGCATTTTCAATCCTCTCATAATATTCTAAATCATATTCAATCCTCTCATGATATTCTTCATCATTTTCAATCCCCTCATTTTATTCTTCATCATTTTCAATCCCCTCATGATATTCTTCATCATTTTCAATCCTCTCATTATATTCTTCATAATTTTCAATCCTCTCATGGTATTCTTCATCATTTTCAATCCTGTCATGATATTCTTCATCATTTTCAATCCTCTCATGGTATTCTTCATCATTTTCAATCCTCACATGATATTCTACATCATTTTCAATCCTTTCATGGTATTCTTCATCATTTTCAATTCTCTCATTGTATTCTTTATAATTTTCAATCGTCTCATGATGTTCTTCATCATTTTTAATCCCCTCATGGTATTCTTCAGCATTTTCAATCCTCTGATAATATTCTACATCATATTCAACTCTCTCATGGTATTCTTCAGCATTTTCAATCCTCTCATTGTATTCTTCAGCATTTTCGACCCCCTCATGATATTCTGCATCATTTTCAATCCTCTCATGATGTTCTTCATCATTTTTAATCCTTTCATGGTAATCTTCAGCATTTTCAATCCTCTCATAATATTCTACATCATATTCAACTCTCTCATGGTATTCTTCAGCATTTTCAATCCTCTCATTGTATTCTTCAGCATTTTCAACCCCCTCATGATATTCTACATCATTTTCAATCCTCTCATGATGTTCTTAATCATTTTCAACCATCTCACGATGGTCTTCATCATTTTCAATCCTCTCATGATATTCTTCATCATTTTCAATCCTCTCATTTTATTCTTCATCATTTTCAATCCTCTCATGATATTCTTCATGATTTTTAATCTCCTCGTGAAATTCTTTATAATTAGCAATCCTCTCACGGTATTCTTCATTATTTTCAATCCTCTCATGGTATTCTTAATCATTTTCAATCCTCTCATAATATTCTTCATCATTTTCAATCCTCTCGTGATGGTCTTCATCATATTCAATCCCCTCATGGTATTCTTCAGCATTTTCAATCCTCTCATAATATTCTAAATCATATTCAATCCTCTCATGATATTCTTCATCGTTTTCAATCCCCTCATTTTATTCTGCATCATTTTCGATCCCCTCATTATATTCTTCATCATTTTCAATCCTCTCATTATATTCTTCATCATTTTCAATCCTCTCAAGGTATTCTTCATCATTTTCAATCCTGTCATGATATTCTTCATCATTTTCAATCCTCTCATGGTATTCTTCATCATTTTCAATCCTCACATGATATTCTACATCTTTTTCAATCCTTTCATGGTATTCTTCATCATTTTCAATTCTCTCATTGTATTCTTTATAATTTTCAATCGTCTCATGATGTTCTTCATCATTTTTAATCCCCTCATGGTATTCTTCAGCATTTTCAATAATCTCATAATATTCTACATCATATTCAACTCTCTCATGGTATTCTTCAGCATTTTCAATCCTCTCATTGTATTCTTCAGCATTTTCAACCCCCTCATGATATTCTGCATCATTTTCAATCCTCTCATGATGTTTATCATCATTTTTAATCCCCTCATGGTAATCTTCAGCATTTTCAATCCTCTCATAATATTCTACATCATATTCAACTCTCTCATGGTATTCTTCAGCATTTTCAATCCTCTCATTGTATTCTTCAGCATTTTCAACCCCCTCATGATATTCTGCATCATTTTCAATCCTCTCATGATGTTCTTCATCATTTTTAATCCCCTCATGGTAATCTTCAGCATTTTCAATCCTCTCATAATATTCTACATCATATTCAACTCTCTCATGGTATTCTTCAGCATTTTCAATCCTCTCATTGTATTCTTCAGCATTTTCAACCCCCTCATGATATTCTACATCATTTTCAATCCTCTCATGATGTTCTTAATCATTTTCAACCATCTCACGATGGTCTTCATCATTTTCACTCCTCTCATGATATTCTTCATCATTTTCAATCCTCTCATTTTATTCTTCATCATTTTCAATCCTCTCATGATATTCTTCATGATTTTTAATCTCCTCGTGAAATTCTTTATAATTAGCAATCCTCTCACGGTATTCTTCATTATTTTCAATCCTCTCATGGTATTCTTAATCATTTTCAATCCTCTCATAATATTCTTCATCATTTTCAATCCTCTCGTGATGGTCTTCATCATTTTCAATCCCCTCATGGTATTCTTCAGCATTTTCAATCCTCTCATAATATTCTAAATCATATTCAATCCTCTCATGATATTCTTCATCGTTTTCAATCCCCTCATTTTATTCTGCATCATTTTCGATCCCCTCATTATATTCTTCATCATTTTCAATCCTCTCATTATATTCTTCATCATTTTCAATCCTCTCAAGGTATTCTTCATCATTTTCAATCCTGTCATGATATTCTTCATCATTTTCAATCCTCTCATGGTATTCTTCATCATTTTCAATCCTCACATGATATTCTACATCTTTTTCAATCCTTTCATGGTATTCTTCATCATTTTCAATTCTCTCATTGTATTCTTTATAATTTTCAATCGTCTCATGATGTTCTTCATCATTTTTAATCCCCTCATGGTATTCTTCAGCATTTTCAATAATCTCATAATATTCTACATCATATTCAACTCTCTCATGGTATTCTTCAGCATTTTCAATCCTCTCATTGTATTCTTCAGCATTTTCAACCCCCTCATGATATTCTGCATCATTTTCAATCCTCTCATGATGTTTATCATCATTTTTAATCCCCTCATGGTAATCTTCAGCATTTTCAATCCTCTCATAATATTCTACATCATATTCAACTCTCTCATGGTATTCTTCAGCATTTTCAATCCTCTCATTGTATTCTTCAGCATTTTCAACCCCCTCATGATATTCTGCATCATTTTCAATCCTCTCATGATGTTCTTAATCATTTTCAATCCTCTCACGATGGTCTTCATCATTTTCAATCCTCTCATGATGTTCTTCATCATTTTCAATCCTCTCATGATATTCTTCATCATTTTCAATCCCCTCATTTTATTCTTCATCATTTTCAATCCTCTCATGATATTCTTCATGATTTTTATCTCCTCGTGAAATTCTTTATAATTAGCAATCCTCTCACAGTATTCTTCATCATTTTCAATCCTCTCATGGTATTCTTAATCATTTTCAATCCTCTCATAATATTCTTCATCATTTTCAATCCTCTCGTGATGGTCTTCATCATTTTCAATCCCCTCATGGTATTCTTTAGCATTTTCAATCCTCTCATAATATTCTAAATCATATTCAATCCTCTCATGATATTCTTCATCATTTTCAATCCCCTCATTTTATTCTTCATCATTTTCAACTTCCTCATGATATTCTTTATCATTTTCAATCCACTCACGATATTCTTCATCATTTTTAATCCTCTTATGATATTATTAATAATTTTCAATCCTCACATGGTATTCTTCATCATTTTCAATCCTCTCATGGTATTCTTCATTATTTTCAATTCCATCAGGATATTTTTCCTCATTTTCAATCGCCAAATACAAGGAGGCCTCTAGAGCTATACTAAAATAACTCTCGCTTATTTCCCTTCCTTTTATCAGGGCAATAGTCCGAAGAAAAATGCAAAAAACACAATAATAACGTGACGATAGCATAAAATAATATCCGAACCTATCACTATGACGTCATATACTTATCTATGTGACGTCATGTGCACAAGATAACATTAAAAATCGTGATCACATTAAACGAAAAAATGGCTATTTGACCCCTTAAAAATGAATCTTTTTTTTTAATTTTTCGATATTATTTTCTCGAGGTTATGCCGGTTAACATGATACCTGATTCGGAGGTGTTTGTTTTGTATTTTACAAGCCTTAGCGTTACATACATATCACAGATTTTTGCCTTATATATATTGAGACTAGCGGGGCTACCCGGCGTTGCTCGGGGTCATAAAAACATATAATTGAAGAGAAATCGCGCGTGTAACATCTTTATATTCAAACTTCTTTATCTTTATCTTTCTACCTTTCTCTTCCCTGGTCGCCCCATTTCACCGCTACTTTCTAATTTTGCCTTTTGTGAAAGCTGCTTCTACCCCACCATTTCTCCTACATTGCCCAGGGCAATAGTATGACATATTTATATAAAAAGTACCACCTCTATCTGCGCTTACTATATAGGTACTTATCTCCGCTCTGGTATTAATACTATATACGTATGTATTGCCACCGTTGTGCACGTATTGCCGCCCTGGTATGCATGCTATATACGTACCTATTGCTGCCTCGGTGTGAATGCTACATACGTACCTATCGCTGCCCCGGTACATATGTACCTATCGCAGGCGCGCTGCAAATGCAAAATACGTACCTATCACAGGCCCACTGTGAATACTATACCGCAGAAGGCTTGTGGTCCTATACCACAGAAGCACCCCACCCCTGGTTGCTATACCGTAGAAGCCTCATGGTTCTATACCGCAGAAGCACCCGCCCTGGGTGCCATACCACAGAAGCAGCCCCCTGGTGTCATACCGCAGAAGCCTCAGGTTCCTATACTGCAAAAATACCCCCCATGTGCCATACCACAGAAGCCCCCCCCCCCCGTTGCTATACCGAAGAAGCACCCCCCGGTTGCTATACTGCAGAAGCCTCGTGGTCCTATACTGCAGAAGCACCCCCCGACCGGTTGCTAAACCGCAGAAGCCTTGTGGTCCTATACCGCAGAATCACCCCTCCCCGGTTGCTATACCGCAGGAGCCTCGTGGTCTTATACCGCAGAAGCACCCCGCCCTTGGTTGCTATACTGCAGAAGCCTCGTGGTTCTATACCGCAGAAGCATCATCCCTGGGTGCCATACCGCAGAAGACCCCCCCCCCCGGGTGCCATACTTCAGAAGAACCCCCCGGGTGCCATACTATAGAAGCACACTCCTATACCGCAGAAGAACGCCCTGGGTTCAATACTGCAGAAGCCTCAGGTCCTATACCGCTAAAGAACCCCCCGGTTGCTATACCAAGAAACCTCATGGTTCCCTATTGCAGAACCACCCTCCGGTTGATATACCACAGATGTAGCCCCCTGGTTGCTATACTGCAGAAGCACCCCCTGGTTTCTATACCACAGAAGCACCCCCTGGGTGCCATACCGTAGAAGCACCCTCCAGGTGCCATAGTGCAGAAACTTCAGGTTCCTATGCCGCAGAAGCACACCCCCCCGGTTTCTATACCGCAAAAGCACCCCCCAGCCAGCTGCCATACCGCAGAAGGCTCAAGTTCCTATACCGCAGAAGCATTCCCCTGGGGCCATGCCGCAGAGGCCTCAGGTTCCTATACCGCAGAAGAACTCCCCGCGTGCAATACCGCAGAAGTCACTATTACTGACCCCCCTCTCCTTTTCATCTGCAAAATAGATGCTGTTAAAATATTTTCCAAACCGATCACTACAGTAGCTCTATCAAGTACATTGTGCGCTTTTCTCCCGGACGCCGCCGAGTACTTTGAAAATCAAGGAGGCCTCCTGAGCACGACTGAAATCACTTAGGTATCCTCCCTCCTTTTCATCTGCAAAATAGTCCAAAGGGGGACGAAGATGGCGTTAAAATATTTTCCAAACCTATCACTACAGTAGCTCTATCTAGGATATTGAGCACTTTTCTCCCAGACAACGCCGAGTACTTTGAAAATCAAGGAGGCCTTCTGAGCACTACTAAAATCACTCTTATCGATCCCCCCATCATTTTCAGCGTAGATGCTGTTAAAATATTATCCAAACCTATTACTACAGTAGCTCTATCTAGGACACTGAGAACTTTTTTCCCGGACAACGCCAAGTACTTTGAAAATCAAGGAGGCCTCCTGAGCACTACTGAAATCACTTACGTATCCTCCCTCCTTTTCATCTGCAAAATAGTCCAAAGGGAAACGAAGATGGCGTTAAAATATTTTCCAAACCTATTACTACAGTAGCTCTATCTAGGATATTGAGCACTTTTCTCTTGGACAACGTCGAGTAATTTGAAAATCAAGGTAGCTTCCTGAGCACTACTTAAATCACTCTTATCGATTCCCCCATCCTTTTCAGCGTAGATGCTGTTAAAATATTATCCAAACCTATAACTACAGTAGCTCTATCTAGGACATTGATCACTTTTCTCCCCGACAACGCTGAGCACTTTGAAAATCAAGGAGGCCTCCTGAGCACTACTCAAAATACGTAGGTATCTTCTCTCCCTGTGATCTGCAAAATAGTCCAATGGGGAACGAAGATGGCGTTAAAATAGTTTCCAAACCTATCACTACAGTTGCTAAACCTAGGATATTGAGCACTTTTCTCCCGGGAAACGCCAAGTACTTTAAAAATCAAGGAGGCCTCCTGAGCACTACTGAAATCACTCTTATCGATGATCCCATCCTTTTCAGCGTAGATGCTGTTAAAATATTATCCAAACCTATCACTACAGTAGCTCTATCTAGGATATTGAGCACTTTTCTCCCGGACAACGCCGAGTACTTTGAAAATCATAGAGGCCTCTTGAGCACTACTGAAATAACTTAGGTATCCATCCTCCTTTTCATCTGCCAAATAGTTCAAAGGGGAACGAAGATGGCGTTAAAATATTTTCAAAACCTATCACTACAGTAGCTCTATAATGGATATTGAGCACTTTTCTCCTGGACAACGCCGAGTACTTTGAAAATCAAGGAGGCCTCCTGAGCACTACTAAACTCGCTCTTATCGATGATCCTATCCTTTTCAGCGTAAATGCTGTTAAAATATTATCCAAACCTATCACTACAGTAGCACTATCAAGGACATTAAGCACTATTCTCCCGGACAACGCCGAGTACTTTAAAAATCAAGGAGGCCTCCTGAGCACTACTGAAATTACTTAGGTATCCTCCCTCCTTTTCATCTGCAAAATAGTCCAAAGGGGAACGAAGATGGCGTCAAAATATTTTCAAAACCTATCACTACAGTAGCTCTATCTAGCAACTTTAGCACTTTTCTCCCGGACAACGCCAAGTAATTTCAAAATCTAGGAGGCGTCATGAGCACTACTTAAGTAACTCTTATGGATTCCCCCATCCTTTTCAGCGTAGATGCTGTTAAAATATAATCCAAACCTATCACTACAGTAGCTCTATCTAGGACATTGAGCAATTTTCTCCCGGACAACGCCGAGTACTTTGAAAATCAGAGACCTCATGAGCACTACTGAAATCACTTAGGTATCCTCTCTCTTTCTGGTCTGCCAAATAGTCCAAAAGGGAACGAAGATGGCGTTAAAATATTTTCCAAACCTATCACTACAGTAGCTCTATCTAGGATATTGAGCACTTTTCTCCCGGACAACGCCGAGTACTTTTAAAATCAAAGAGGCCTCCTGAGCACTACTGAAATCACTCCTATCGATTCCCCCATCCTTTTCAGCGTAGATTGTAAAAATATTATCCAAACCTATCACTACAGTAGCTCTATCTAGGATATTGAGCACTTTTCTCCCGGACAACGCTGAGTACTTTAAAAATTAAGGAGGCCTCCTGAGCACTACTGAAATCACTTAGGTATCCTCCCTCCTTTTCATCTGCAAAATAGTCCAACGGGGAACGAAGATGGTGTTAAAATATTTTCAAAACCTATCACTATAGTAGCTCTATCTAGGATATTGAGCACTTTTCTCCCGGACAACGCCGAGTACTTTGAAAATCAAGGAGGCCTCCTGAGCACTACTGAAATCACTTATGTATCCTCCCTCCTTTTCATCTGCAAAATAGTCCAAAGGGGAACGAAGATGGCGTTAAAATATTTTCAAAACCTATCACTACAGTAGCTCTATCTAGGATATTGAGCACTTTTCTCCCGGACAACGCCGAGTACTTTTAAAATCAAAGAGGCCTCCTGAGCACTACTGAAATCACTCCTATCGATTCCCCCATCCTTTTCAGCGTAGATTGTTGAAATATTATCTAAACCTATCACTACAGTAGCTCTATCTAGGATATTGAGCACTTTTCTCCCGGACAACGCCGAGTACTTTGAAAATCAAGGAGGCCTCCTGAGCACTACTGAAATCACTTGGGTATCCTTCCGTCCTTTTCATCTGCAAAATAGTCCAAAGGGGAACGAAGATGGCGTTAAAATATTTTCAAAACCTATCACTACAGTAGCTCTATCTAGGATATTGAGCACTTTTCTCCCGGACAACGCCGAGTACTTTGAAAATCAAGGAGGCCTCCTGAGCACTACTGAAATCACTTAGATATCCTCCCTCCTTTTCATCTGCAAAATAGTCCAAAGGGGAACGAAGATGGCGTTAAAATATTTTCCAAACCTATCACTACAGTAGCTCTATCTAGGATATTGAGCAGTTTTCTCCCAGACAACGCCGAGTATTTAAAAAATCAAGGAGGCTTCTTGAGCACTAATGAAATCACTCTAACCGATCCCCCCCCCCCCGCTTTTCATTTGCAAAATAGTCCAAAGAGAAACGTAGATGCTGTTATTCGGCATTCCTCGGTAGGGGCGCCTCAGGCGCAGTAAGCAATAAACTTACTCCTCCCCAAAGAGGGGAGGCAAAGCCTGGGAGTGTGGACCTCCTAGAACTGCACATGACAAACTCATAGACCGGCGGAATGAAGCCCCGATGGCCAAGACGATTCCAGTTTATGGGGTGCAGTATCCATCGGAAGATACTACACCTTGATCTTAGCCAAAAGAAGTGAATTAATGTAATTTTCGGTAAAAAAAAAAATGGCGTCTAAAAGCTATGTTGAATTAGAGAAAAACGGTCTGGGGGAGTTTAAAATTATTTGTTCATATTGAAAACTCATGTAATAAGTTGTTAAATAGTATTATACAATGTTTGTTTAAAGAAAATCCTAGTTATTATTACTTGTTAATTTAATAATGTAATTTAAACAGTGTCTAGTGGATAGACCGCTGTTCAGGTGTAGATTTGTTATAAATACCTCAGTAAATAACCTCAGAAAGTCCCAATCACTGGATTTGGGGGTGGCACAGGGCCGGTACGACCCTAAATTGTTTTTCGGGTGCTCCTCGGGGGGTTCTTCATCGGCGGAGTCGGAGGGGGAGAGCCTTGGCAGGAAGAAGGAGAGGAAGGGAGTGCCAAAAGTCCGGAGCAGGCCGTCCGCCACAAAGCTCCCAGCAAAAACCAAGCCGGAGGCCGCTGCATGGGGTCCCCAGTCCAAAAAGACCCCGGAAGACTATAGGGAACTCTTCAGGGGAAAATACAAGGAGTATACCGAGGGCAGTACCATTCGACTTGTCCCGGGTACTCTGGAGAACCTGAAGAGGAGAATAGTCTCCCTGGTGACAACAGACGCCAAACTCAAGGGACTCACTGGAGTCACCAGGGACAAAATGTTCCGGATGCTGGTGGACCTCAAGATACCGGCGACCTATATCACAAAAAGGTCCTACGCGATGTGGGACATCCTGCTCCCAACCCAGCAGGAGGCGGAAAAGGTGGCAAAAGGAGACTTTGGCT
This sequence comes from Sepiola atlantica, assembly GCA_963556195.1. NCBI lineage: Eukaryota > Metazoa > Mollusca > Cephalopoda > Sepiida > Sepiolidae > Sepiola > Sepiola atlantica. The sequence continues at coordinate 119,370,287 of OY744527.1, forward strand.
GGAAAGACCTCCAATTCAAGCCGGAGTACCTCGAAAAGAGAAGGACGAACGTCACCATTCTCGGCGTCCCATGCTGTGTCAGCGCTGACCATTTAGGCGCTATAATGTCACAGTATGGAGATGTCGAAGAGGTTATTCCGGTCCGTGGCCCCCGCAACATCCAAACGGGGGAATTTAAATTCCGGATGAGGTTGGAGCGTGCAGGTTTCCAACAAATCCCTGCCCAACTCAAGTGCGAGAGCTGGACGATGTCCATCATCGTGGAGGGACGGAGGCCACATTGTTGGCATTGCCAGACGCCGGGGCATATGTCCAAGGACTGCCCCAGGAGGAAGACCCCGGCACCCGTCCCAGCCAAAGCTCCAGCTCCAGTGGCAACGGGAAAACCAAAAGCACCTGTTCCAGCCAAAGCTCCAGCTCCAGTGGCGGCGGAGAAACCCGAGGCACCCGCCCCAGCCAAAGCTCCAGTGGCGGCGGAGAAGCCTGAGGAGGAGGGATTCAGCCCAGTAACCTCCAGGAGGGGAAAGAAAGCCCTCCCTAACAAACGGAAGCTCCAGCAGTCGTCGGAGTCAGAGGAGGAGCCAGCGGCCAACGAAGAGAAGATGGCAGTGGAGGGGCCGGTAGAGCCCAAAGAAAAGGACCCGAGGGCCAAAAAGATCAAGGAGGCCGAAGACTGTGGGGCTACTCCGACTGTCCAGGCACCAACACCCCCGGGGGTACAGGACTCCACTCCTCTCTCCAAAACACCCATAACGGCCGTTGCGGAAGCAGCAGGGACCAAAGAGTCCGCCCCAGCAAAGACGCCCCCTCCTCCACCAGCTGGAAGGCAGGTAAGGACAAAGAGGTCCCCTTTCCTGCCGGGGGAGAGGATTTGTGCAGCCAACGCCTCCCAGGTTCACCCAGATCTGAGTGCGAGGCAGAGGCAATACCTCAAACAAATGCAGGCTTTCACCCATGTGAAGGGAAAGCGGGTGGAGAGTCCCCAGAAGTTCCGGGAGGCCCCCATGATGACCACCTTCCTGAGAGAGAACAAGGGGAGCAGGACAAATGCTCTCTGGAGGATGGTGGAGGAGGGGAAAACAGCATTCCCGGGCTTCAAACTAATTGACGAGGAGCACCCTTCCCTTAAAAAATTATCATTCCAATGTCCGGGGAGGGTCCCTGTTTATGTTCACCCCTCTTTTTTTCGAGCCCTTAAACTAACCTTCCCCTTGGACGTGGGAGGTTTGGCACGAGACGGACGGATTTCGTCCGAACTGCTGACCGGCAGTCTCGGTCAGGCCTTCGGCGTCCTCACTCCCGAGGACTTTAGCCCCGTTTGCGACACTAACTGATGGGGATCACAAATTTGAACTTGGCTTGTTGGAATGTGAGGGGCATGAGATCCCGAGGCAAAGCTGCTCGCGTGCTAAGAGATCTCGTGGCCCGTAAGGTAGATGTAGCTGCAATTGAAGAGACCCACTTCTGTTCGTACGGGGATTGTGATGTGCTGACTGACGACTTTGACGTCTACTCAGCATATGGCGATGTTCGTAGGAGTGGCATCTCGGTGATGGTTAGACGCAGCCTGTCGGCAAACGTCAGCGTTGTTCATACGGATGCGGCGGGACGGCTGGTCGTGGTCGATGTTGCCGTCGAAAACAGCAAGTTTCGGATCGTTGCGGTTTATGCGCCCAACATTGCTGGCGAGAGGGTTTCCTTTTTTCGACGATTGGAGGCGTTCCTCGGGGGTCCGGAGCGAGTAGTTTTAATGGGGGACTGGAATGCCATCCTAGACCCCAAGATAGATAAGGTCGGTGGGAATAGAGGGTCGGCGTGGTGTGAGAGCAGTCTGTCTGACCTGATGGCCTCGTGCGATCTTGTCGACAGATTTCGTGTCGATCACCCAGGGCGGGAGATGTGGACGTGGTATACTAGCGCGGCCTTCTGTCCGAGTACCTACTTGGACAGAATGTTAGTTAGAAGAGGCGACATAGATTTCTTATCTTGTCCCACGTTCACTATGTTAGGACATTCGGACCATAAATTAGTTATGGCCCGTCTGAACTTAAGCGATAGGCCTAGGTTGGCTGGGTACTGGAAGTTTAATACCTCCTTGCTGGAGATACGAGACTTCCGGGAACAGCTGACGTTACTACTTCAGCAGGGATTAGTGGGGGTGGTTATCGGGAGTAGATACTGGGTCAAAACTAAGGCTCGTGTTAGAAGCTTTTGTGTCCGCTACAGCCAGCGCCTCGCTCAAGATAGGGCTAGGACACAAAAGCAGGCAGAGGATAAGATGACCCGGGCGGTGGCGGGGGGGGATCCCCTAGAGATAGCCTTAATTACGGGGGACCTCAATCGCTTGGCCAGCGAGCGATATGAGGGACAAGTAGTTAGAGCTAGGTTAAAGAAAGTCTCTAACGAAGCCGTGAATGTTGACGCTGTTGAGCGTAAGGCTGCTTTACGTCGTGGCTCGGACGGGTACATTCGGAAGGTGAAAAACCTGGAAGGACATACCCTGGTATCGACTCGTGAGATCTGTGAGGGGTTCCGTGAGCATTTGGAGGAACGCTTCACCCAACTGCCCAGACTCCGCGGCCAGGAGTTTGACAGCTATTTGGCTGACTCGCCCCGCCTCGAGGCGGCTCGAGCAGCTGGCTGTGATGGCAGGATTACGGAGGGCGAGATCGTTACTGCGTTGAAGCAGGTCGGCTTGAACAAATCTCCAGGACTCGATGGTCTGCCGTACGAAATGTATTTGAGGCTGTCGCCCATGTTTGTCCCAATTCTGAAGGATGTGTTTAACCACTGGTTTGCTCAGGAGTCAATCCCTGGACAGGTAACCAAAGGAGTGGTCACATTACTGAAGAAGGGGGACCAACCTGGTGGGGGTAATTTAGACGATTACAGGCCCATAACTCTGCTAAACACAGAGTTAAAGATTTTGGCCCGCGTTCTTGCGAACCGCCTGCAGGTTGTTATCGGTGATTTGATCAAGCCTGAGCAGAACTTTGCTGTGAAGGGGAGGTCGATTCAGAACAATTTGCATTTGATTCGCATGATCATAGAGGGGACAGAAGACGACGCTGAAGCCGCGCTGATCAATTTAGATCAGTCCAAGGCTTTCGATAGGGTCGACCATGGTTTCCTGAAAGCTGTTTTAGCGGCTGCCGGTTTTGGTCCGGACTTCCGCAGGTGGATCTCCATTCTGTATGACTCGCCGACGGCAGTGGTGCAAGTCAACGGAAAGAGGTCGGAATCGTTCGTTGTTTCTCGGTCGGTACGTCAGGGTTGTCCGCTGTCGCCCCTGCTCTACATCCTGGCGTTGGAACCCTTCCTTCGCAAATTAAGGGATCAGGCGACAACACCAGTCCTGCGCGGAATCGCTATCCCTCCTCGCAAAGCGCGAGTCAGGGTTTCCGCGTTTGCCGATGATGTCACCGTTTTCGTGTCGAGCCGTACTGACATTCGAACGGTGATTAAGGCGCTCGCTCGGTACGAAGAAGTGACAGGGGCCATAGTCAACCGCAGCAAGTCGAACGGCCTGCGGTTGGGTGCCTGGAGCGGAGAGACCGCTCTTCCAGGTGACTTCAGCTGGTCGGATGGCCCGGTTCGAATCCTCGGCGTATGGTTCGGGCCGGGCCTCCAGCTGGAAAAGAACTGGTCGGAAGTACAGACAAAGGTCGAATCGTCGGTCCAGGCTTGGATTCGAAGGAAGCTTTCCTTAAAGGGCAGAGCGGAGGCGTGCGCCACTTACGTCTTCCCTCTCATCCTTTACCGGCTGTCTGTACTACCACTGCCTGCGGCCCGCCTTCACGCTTTCACGCGCTTGCTCTTCTCGCTTCTTTGGAAGGGCCGGAAAGCGTACGTCCGCAGACAGGTCTGTACTCAAGTTCCGAGTGTGGGAGGCTTGGGGATGCCTGACTTGGCAAGTCATCGACATGCCGAGAGACTGGCTTTCCTGAGTCGGACTTTGATGGAAGACACTCCGTGGGTCCCTGCGGTCGGGAGCGCCTTTCCCAACCTCATACCCGACCTCTCGGTCGAAGGTCGACGTAGGCCGAGAGGGGAGCCCTTGTTCTTCGCCGAATGCCGGGCCGCGCTTAGAGCGTTGCCGGGGTCCAGTAACCTTGCCCGGTCTAGGAAGAGACTATATCGGGATCTAGTGGAGGGTACCGCTTCGGACCCACTTGAGGAGCGGCTTGGATGGTCGAGGGAGGAGTCCCGCTCCCAGTGGAGTTGGGCGCCGGGCCAGAGTTATCTCAACAATTCTGAGTATTCTCTGACCTGGCGACTGGTTCGGAACGCACTGCCCCTCTATGGCAGACTACGCAGAGATGGCTTAAGGGACGTCCCCTTATGCCCGCGCTGTGAAGACGACGAAGAAGAAACGGCCGAGCACGCCTTTTTCACCTGCAGCAAAGTTCGACGTCTCTGGGAGTATGTCGGAGAGGTGACGGCTCGCATCGACGCCGAGCAGCCGATGGTCCTGGATGTCGCATCTGTCATCAACAACGCAGCTCCGCAATGGACGGGGGAAAAACGAATGGTGTTTCTGACCATCCTAGCCGTAGCGAGACTAGTGACGTGGGTTACACGTCTTGATGAGGTTCATGGGGTTGGATCGGTTTCAGATCGCGATCTGGTAGTTTACTTTAAACATCAACTTAAAGTGAAAATCAGATGCGATTGGAAGCGATTACATCGCATGGATTTCAATAGGAGATGGGTGCATGACACTAGTTTGTGCATCCGACGAGGCGCCAAGTTTGAGTTCGTGTTCCCTCCATAGTTATGGCACACGCGGTACTAGGTTCTACGGAACCCACCCCTGTAGACTTTTTTAATTAAAAGAGCAACTCTTAACTAGTAGGAATGAGAGATATCCTGTCCCTATATTATTTTTGCCGGCACTAGAGAGCTTCCAAAGATTCCCACTCCCATTTTTTACTTTGTCCCCGGTCGCTTGAAACCTTTGGCATTACCATCTTGGAAGCCGCCATCCACCCCAGATCCCATTCCCGATGAAGTTATTTTTGAATACCCCTCTTTTAAATTCCCTCTCCCATTTAGGGACTGACCCGCTTGTTTTCGGTCTTGGGGCCGGAAAACAGCGGGTGGTCCAACACTTAGCAACGAGGGAAAGACGGGCCATACTAACCCCCCTTTTTTATCATTTTATTTGGTTCTTTATTTTTCTTTCTTTTTTGGGTGTTTTTAATAATTTTTTCCCACTCCCACGATAATTATTATTTACAACGGAAAATTTTTGGGATATGTTAAGTAGGGATCCATCCACAGAGTGAATGCGGTATTTTGGTGCAAGAAACTGGTTAAGAGTAAGAAAAAGTTTTTATTTTCTGTTTTTGTTGTATTTTTTTTGTTGAAAATAAAAAATGTTAAATGCTTGTGTCACTTATCCCCGACCCCCCCTCCCCCTACATCCCGGGCGCTATGCCTAAGGTCTGGTGAGTTCCCTAAGGTTTGTAAAATCTCACTCTGTAGATAAAGATGGAGGTTGTCCGAGGGAATTCACCGGCCTAAATAACTTCTCGGCCTTTTGGCTAAGATCAAAGTGTAGTATCTGTTCCCCATAGACTGGTATTGTCTTGGCCTCCGGGGCTTGATTTACGCCGGTCTATGGGATTGTCCTGTGCAGTTCTAGGGGGTCCACCCTCCCAGGCTTCGCCTCCCCTCTTTGGGGAGGAGTAAGTTTATTGCTTACTGTCTGAGGCGCCCCTACCGGGGAATGCCGACGGGGCTGCCCAGGCAATTTTTAAATGGCCAGAGTGCTCACCTCTCGAGCGCTGGCTTTTAACCCCACTTTCTCGACCCAATCTGTGGTCACATCTTACTTGTGGGAGTAAGATAAAACTGGCCTTGTGCCTAACTCCTGGGGAGGAGTAAATACCAATTTCGGATGCTTCCTTGGTCTTTTGGCTAAGATCAAAGTGTAGTATCTGTTCCCCATAGACTGGTATTGTCTTGACCTCCGGGGCTTGATTTACGCCGGTCTATGGGATTGTCCTGTGCAGTTCTAGGAGGTCCACCCTCCCAGGCTTCGCCTCCCCTCTTTGGGGAGGAGTAAGTTTATTGCTTACTGTCTGAGGCGCCCCTACCGGGGAATGCCGACGGGGCTGCCCAGGCAATTTTTAAATGGCCAGAGTGCTCACCTCTCGAGCGCTGGCTTTTAACCCCACTTTCTCGACCCAATCTGTGGTCACATCTTACTTGTGGGAGTAAGATAAAACTGGCCTTGTGCCTAACTCCTGGGGAGGAGTAAATACCTTTCGGAGATGCTTCTCGGCCTTTTGGCTAAGATCAAAGTGTAGTATCTGTTCCGATGGATACTGCACCCTATAGACTGGTATTGTCTTGGCCTCCTGGGCTTGATTTACGCCGGTCTATGGGATTGTCCTGTGCAGTTCTAGGAGGTCCACCCTCCCAGGCTTCGCCTCCCCTCTTTGGGGAGGAGTAAGTTTATTGCTTACTGTCTGAGGCGCCCCTACCGGGGAATGCCGACGGGGCTGCCCAGGCAATTTTTAAATGGCCAGAGTGCTCACCTCTCGAGCGCTGGCTTTTAACCCCACTTTCTCGACCCAAGCTGTGGTCACATCTTACTTGTGGGAGTAAGATAAAACTGGCCTTGTGCCTAACTCCTGGGGAGGAGTAAATACCTTTCGGAGATGCTTCATTGGTCTTTTGGCTAAGATCAAAGTGTAGTATCTGTTCCCATAGACTGGTATTGTCTTGGCCTCCGGGGCTTGATTTACGCCGGTCTATGGGATTGTCCTGTGCAGTTCTAGGAGGTCCACCCTCCCAGGCTTCGCCTCCCCTCTTTGGGGAGGAGTAAGTTTATTGCTTACTGTCTGAGGCGCCCCTACCGGGGAATGCCGACGGGGCTGCCCAGGCAATTTTTAAATGGCCAGAGTGCTCACCTCTCGAGCGCTGGCTTTTAACCCCACTTTCTCGACCCAATCTGTGGTCACATCTTACTTGTGGGAGTAAGATAAAACTGGCCTTGTGCCTAACTCCTGGGGAGGAGTAAATACCTTTCGGATGCTTACTTGGTCTTTTGGCTAAGATCAAAGTGTAGTATCTGTTCCCCATAGACTGGTATTGTCTTGGCCTCCGGGGCTTGATTTACGCCGGTCTATGGGATTGTCCTGTGCAGTTCTAGGAGGTCCACCCTTCCAGGCTTCGCCTCCCCTCTTTGGGGAGGAGTAAGTTTATTGCTTACTGTCTGAGGCGCCCCTACCGGGGAATGCCGACGGGGCTGCCCAGGCAATTTTTAAATGGCCAGAGTGCTCACCTCTCGAGCGCTGGCTTTTAACCCCACTTTCTCGACCCAATCTGTGGTCACATCTTACTTGTGGGAGTAAGATAAAACTGGCCTTGTGCCTAACTCCTGGGGAGGAGTAAATACCTTTCGGCTTCCTTGGTCTTTTGGCTAAGATGAAAGTGTAGTATCTGTTCCCATAGACTGGTATTGTCTTGGCCTCAGGGGCTTGATTTACGCCGGTCTATGGGATTGTCCTGTGCAGTTCTAGGAGGTCCACCCTCCCAGGCTTCGCCTCCCCTCTTTGGGGAGGAGTAAGTTTATTGCTTACTGTCTGAGGCGCCCCTACCGGGGAATGCCGACGGGGCTGCCCAGGCAATTTTTAAATGGCCAGAGTGCTCACCTCTCGAGCGCTGGCTTTTAACCCCACTTTCTCGACCCAATCTGTGGTCACATCTTACTTGTGGGAGTAAGATAAAACTGGCCTTGTGCCTAACTCCTGGGGAGGAGTAAATACCTTTCGGTTTTGGCTTCCTTGGTCTTTTGGCTAAGATCAAAGTGTAGTATCTGTTCCCCATAGACTGGTATTGTCTTGTCCTCCGGGACTTGATTTACGCCGGTCTATGGGATTGTCCTGAGCAGTTCTGGGAGGTCCACCCTTCCAGGCTTCGCCTCCCCTCTTTGGGGAGGAGTAAGTTTATTGCTTACTGTCTGAGGCGCCCCTACCGGGGAATGCCGACGGGGCTGCCCAGGCAATTTTTAAATGGCCAGAGTGCTCACCTCTCGAGCGCTGGCTTTTAACCCCACTTTCTCGACCCAATCTGTGGTCACATCTTACTTGTGGGAGTAAGATAAAACTGGCCTTGTGCCTAACTCCTGGGGAGGAGTAAATACCTTTCGGTTTTGGCTGATGATCAAAGTGTAGTATCTGTTCCGATGGATACTGCACCCCATAGACTGGTATTGTCTTGGCCTCCGGGGCTTGATTTACGCCGGTCTATGGGATTGTCCTGTGCAGTTCTAGGAGGTCCACCCTCCCAGGCTTTGCCTCTCCTCTTTGGGGAGGAGTAAGTTTATTGCTTACTGTCTGAGGCGCCCCTACCGGGGAATGCCGACGGGGCTGCCCAGCCAATTTTTAAATGGCCAGAGTGCTCACCTCTCGAGCGCTGGCTTTTAACCCCACTTTCTCGACCCAATCTGTGGTCACATCTTACTTGTGGGAGTAAGATAAAACTGGCCTTGTGCCTAACTCCTGGGGAGGAGTAAATACCTTTTGGCTAAGATCAAAGTGTAGTATCTGTTCCCATAGACTGGTATTGTCTTGGCCTCCGGGGCTTGATTTACGCCGGTCTATGGGATTGTCCTGTGCAGTTCTAGGAGGTCCACCCTCCCAGGCTTCGCCTCCCCTCTTTGGGGAGGAGTAAGTTTATTGCTTACTGTCTGAGGCGCCCCTACCGGGGAATGCCGACGGGGCTGCCCAGGCAATTTTTAAATGGCCAGAGTGCTCACCTCTCGAGCGCTGGCTTTTAACCCCACTTTCTCGACCCAATCTGTGGTCACATCTTACTTGTGGGAGTAAGATAAAACTGGCCTTGTGCCTAACTCCTGGGGAGGAGTAAATACCTTTCGGATGCTTACTTGGTCTTTTGGCTAAGATCAAAGTGTAGTATCTGTTCCCCATAGACTGGTATTGTCTTGGCCTCCGGGGCTTGATTTACGCCGGTCTATGGGATTGTCCTGTGCAGTTCTAGGAGGTCCACCCTCCCAGGCTTCGCCTCCCCTCTTTGGGGAGGAGTAAGTTTATTGCTTACTGTCTGAGGCGCCCCTACCGGGGAATGCCGACGGGGCTGCCCAGGCAATTTTTAAATGGCCAGAGTGCTCACCTCTCGAGCGCTGGCTTTTAACCCCACTTTCTCGACCCAATCTGTGGTCACATCTTACTTGTGGGAGTAAGATAAAACTGGCCTTGTGCCTAACTCCTGGGGAGGAGTAAATACCTTTCGGCTTCCTTGGTCTTTTGGCTAAGATGAAAGTGTAGTATCTGTTCCCATAGACTGGTATTGTCTTGGCCTCAGGGGCTTGATTTACGCCGGTCTATGGGATTGTCCTGTGCAGTTCTAGGAGGTCCACCCTCCCAGGCTTCGCCTCCCCTCTTTGGGGAGGAGTAAGTTTATTGCTTACTGTCTGAGGCGCCCCTACCGGGGAATGCCGACGGGGCTGCCCAGGCAATTTTTAAATGGCCAGAGTGCTCACCTCTCGAGCGCTGGCTTTTAACCCCACTTTCTCGACCCAATCTGTGGTCACATCTTACTTGTGGGAGTAAGATAAAACTGGCCTTGTGCCTAACTCCTGGGGAGGAGTAAATACCTTTCGGTTTTGGCTTCCTTGGTCTTTTGGCTAAGATCAAAGTGTAGTATCTGTTCCCCATAGACTGGTATTGTCTTGTCCTCCGGGACTTGATTTACGCCGGTCTATGGGATTGTCCTGAGCAGTTCTAGGAGGTCCACCCTTCCAGGCTTCGCCTCCCCTCTTTGGGGAGGAGTAAGTTTATTGCTTACTGTCTGAGGCGCCCCTACCGGGGAATGCCGACGGGGCTGCCCAGGCAATTTTTAAATGGCCAGAGTGCTCACCTCTCGAGCGCTGGCTTTTAACCCCACTTTCTCGACCCAATCTGTGGTCACATCTTACTTGTGGGAGTAAGATAAAACTGGCCTTGTGCCTAACTCCTGGGGAGGAGTAAATACCTTTCGGTTTTGGCTGATGATCAAAGTGTAGTATCTGTTCCGATGGATACTGCACCCCATAGACTGGTATTGTCTTGGCCTCCGGGGCTTGATTTACGCCGGTCTATGGGATTGTCCTGTGCAGTTCTAGGAGGTCCACCCTCCCAGGCTTTGCCTCTCCTCTTTGGGGAGGAGTAAGTTTATTGCTTACTGTCTGAGGCGCCCCTACCGGGGAATGCCGACGGGGCTGCCCAGCCAATTTTTAAATGGCCAGAGTGCTCACCTCTCGAGCGCTGGCTTTTAACCCCACTTTCTCGACCCAATCTGTGGTCACATCTTACTTGTGGGAGTAAGATAAAACTGGCCTTGTGCCTAACTCCTGGGGAGGAGTAAATACCTTTGAGCTAAGATCAAAGTGTAGTATCTGTTCCCATAGACTGGTATTGTCTTGGCCTCCGGGGCTTGATTTACGCCGGTCTATGGGATTGTCCTGTGCAGTTCTAGGAGGTCCACCCTCCCAGGCTTCGCCTCCCCTCTTTGGGGAGGAGTAAGTTTATTGCTTACTGTCTGAGGCGCCCCTACCGGGGAATACCGACGGGGCTGCCCAGGCAATTTTTAAATGGCCAGAGTGCTCACCTCTCGAGCGCTGGCTTTTAACCCCACTTTCTCGACCCAATCTGTGGTCACATCTTACTTGTGGGAGTAAGATAAAACTGGCCTTGTGCCTAACTCCTGGGGAGGAGTAAATACCTTTCGGATGCTTCATTGGTCTTTTGGCTAAGATCAAAGTGTAGTATCTGTTCCCCATAGACTGGTATTGTCTTGGCCTCCGGGGCTTGATTTACGCCGGTCTATGGGATTGTCCTGTGCAGTTCTAGGAGGTCCACCCTCCCAGGCTTCGCCTCCCCTCTTTGGGGAGGAGTAAGTTTATTGCTTACTGTCTGAGGCGCCCCTACCGGGGAATGCCGACGGGGCTGCCCAGGCAATTTTTAAATGGCCAGAGTGCTCACCTCTCGAGCGCTGGCTTTTAACCCCACTTTCTCGAGCCAATCTGTGGTCACATCTTACTTGTGGGAGTAGGATAAAACTGGCCTTGTGCCTAACTCCTGGGGAGGAGTAAATACCTTTCGGATGCTTTACTTGGTCTTTTGGCTAAGATCAAAGTGTAGTATCTGTTCCCCATAGACTGGTATTGTCTTGGCCTCCGGGGCTTGATTTACGCCGGTCTATGGGATTGTCCTGTGCAGTTCTAGGAGGTCCACCCTCCCAGGCTTCGCCTCCCCTCTTTGGGGAGGAGTAAGTTTATTGCTTACTGTCTGAGGCGCCCCTACCGGGGAATGCCGACGGGGCTGCCCAGGCAATTTTTAAATGGCCAGAGTGCTCACCTCTCGAGCGCTGGCTTTTAACCCCACTTTCTCGACCCAATCTGTGGTCACATCTTACTTGTGGGAGTAGGATAAAACTGGCCTTGTGCCTAACTCCTGGGGAGGAGTAAATACCTTTGTTGGCTAAGATCCAAGTGTAGTATCTGTTCCGATGGATACTGCACCCCATAGACTGGTATTGTCTTGGCTTCCGGGGCTTGATTTACGCCGGTCTATGGGATTGTCCTGTGCAGTTCTAGGAGGTCCACCCTCCCAGGCTTCGCCTCCCCTCTTTGGGGAGGAGTAAGTTTGTTGCTTACTGTCTGAGGCGCCCCTACCGGGGAATGCCGACGGGGCTGCCCAGGCAATTTTTAAATGGCCAGAGTGCTCACCTCTCGAGCGCTGGCTTTTAACCCCACTTTCTCGACCCAATCTGTGGTCACATCTTACTTGTGGGAGTAAGATAAAACTGGCCTTGTGCCTAACTCCTGGGGAGGAGTAAATACCTTTCCGTTTTGGCTTCCTTGGTCTTTTGGCTAAGATCAAAGTGTAGTATCTGTTCCCCATAGACTGGTATTGTCTTGTCCTCCGGGACTTGATTTACGCCGGTCTATGGGATTGTCCTGAGCAGTTCTAGGAGGTCCACCCTTCCAGGCTTCGCCTCCCCTCTTTGGGGAGGAGTAAGTTTATTGCTTACTGTCTGAGGCGCCCCTACCGGGGAATGCCGACGGGGCTGCCCAGGCAATTTTTAAATGGCCAGAGTGCTCACCTCTCGAGCGCTGGCTTTTAACCCCACTTTCTCGACCCAATCTGTGGTCACATCTTACTTGTGGGAGTAAGATAAAACTGGCCTTGTGCCTAACTCCTGGGGAGGAGTAAATACCTTTCGGTTTTGGCTGATGATCAAAGTGTAGTATCTGTTCCGATGGATACTGCACCCCATAGACTGGTATTGTCTTGGCCTCCGGGGCTTGATTTACGCCGGTCTATGGGATTGTCCTGTGCAGTTCTAGGAGGTCCACCCTCCCAGGCTTTGCCTCTCCTCTTTGGGGAGGAGTAAGTTTATTGCTTACTGTCTGAGGCGCCCCTACCGGGGAATGCCGACGGGGCTGCCCAGCCAATTTTTAAATGGCCAGAGTGCTCACCTCTCGAGCGCTGGCTTTTAACCCCACTTTCTCGACCCAATCTGTGGTCACATCTTACTTGTGGGAGTAAGATAAAACTGGCCTTGTGCCTAACTCCTGGGGAGGAGTAAATACCTTTTGGCTAAGATCAAAGTGTAGTATCTGTTCCCATAGACTGGTATTGTCTTGGCCTCCGGGGCTTGATTTACGCCGGTCTATGGGATTGTCCTGTGCAGTTCTAGGAGGTCCACCCTCCCAGGCTTCGCCTCCCCTCTTTGGGGAGGAGTAAGTTTATTGCTTACTGTCTGAGGCGCCCCTACCGGGGAATACCGACGGGGCTGCCCAGGCAATTTTTAAATGGCCAGAGTGCTCACCTCTCGAGCGCTGGCTTTTAACCCCACTTTCTCGACCCAATCTGTGGTCACATCTTACTTGTGGGAGTAAGATAAAACTGGCCTTGTGCCTAACTCCTGGGGAGGAGTAAATACCTTTCGGATGCTTCATTGGTCTTTTGGCTAAGATCAAAGTGTAGTATCTGTTCCCCATAGACTGGTATTGTCTTGGCCTCCGGGGCTTGATTTACGCCGGTCTATGGGATTGTCCTGTGCAGTTCTAGGAGGTCCACCCTCCCAGGCTTCGCCTCCCCTCTTTGGGGAGGAGTAAGTTTATTGCTTACTGTCTGAGGCGCCCCTACCGGGGAATGCCGACGGGGCTGCCCAGGCAATTTTTAAATGGCCAGAGTGCTCACCTCTCGAGCGCTGGCTTTTAACCCCACTTTCTCGAGCCAATCTGTGGTCACATCTTACTTGTGGGAGTAGGATAAAACTGGCCTTGTGCCTAACTCCTGGGGAGGAGTAAATACCTTTCGGATGCTTTACTTGGTCTTTTGGCTAAGATCAAAGTGTAGTATCTGTTCCCCATAGACTGGTATTGTCTTGGCCTCCGGGGCTTGATTTACGCCGGTCTATGGGATTGTCCTGTGCAGTTCTAGGAGGTCCACCCTCCCAGGCTTCGCCTCCCCTCTTTGGGGAGGAGTAAGTTTATTGCTTACTGTCTGAGGCGCCCCTACCGGGGAATGCCGACGGGGCTGCCCAGGCAATTTTTAAATGGCCAGAGTGCTCACCTCTCGAGCGCTGGCTTTTAACCCCACTTTCTCGACCCAATCTGTGGTCACATCTTACTTGTGGGAGTAGGATAAAACTGGCCTTGTGCCTAACTCCTGGGGAGGAGTAAATACCTTTGTTGGCTAAGATCCAAGTGTAGTATCTGTTCCGATGGATACTGCACCCCATAGACTGGTATTGTCTTGGCTTCCGGGGCTTGATTTACGCCGGTCTATGGGATTGTCCTGTGCAGTTCTAGGAGGTCCACCCTCCCAGGCTTCGCCTCCCCTCTTTGGGGAGGAGTAAGTTTGTTGCTTACTGTCTGAGGCACCCCTACCGGGGAATGCCGACGGGGCTGCCCAGGCAATTTTTAAATGGCCAGAGTGCTCACCTCTCGAGCGCTGGCTTTTAACCCCACTTTCTCGACCCAATCTGTGGTCACATCTTACTTGTGGGAGTAAGATAAAACTGGCCTTGTGCCTAACTCCTGGGGAGGAGTAAATACCTTTCGGTTTTGGCTGATGATCAAAGTGTAGTATCTGTTCCGATGGATACTGCACCCCATAGACTGGTATTGTCTTGGCCTCCGGGGCTTGATTTACGCCGGTCTATGGGATTGTCCTGTGCAGTTCTAGGAGGTCCACCCTCCCAGGCTTTGCCTCTCCTCTTTGGGGAGGAGTAAGTTTATTGCTTACTGTCTGAGGCGCCCCTACCGGGGAATGCCGACGGGGCTGCCCAGCCAATTTTTAAATGGCCAGAGTGCTCACCTCTCGAGCGCTGGCTTTTAACCCCACTTTCTCGACCCAATCTGTGGTCACATCTTACTTGTGGGAGTAAGATAAAACTGGCCTTGTGCCTAACTCCTGGGGAGGAGTAAATACCTTTTGGCTAAGATCAAAGTGTAGTATCTGTTCCCATAGACTGGTATTGTCTTGGCCTCCGGGGCTTGATTTACGCCGGTCTATGGGATTGTCCTGTGCAGTTCTAGGAGGTCCACCCTCCCAGGCTTCGCCTCCCCTCTTTGGGGAGGAGTAAGTTTATTGCTTACTGTCTGAGGCGCCCCTACCGGGGAATACCGACGGGGCTGCCCAGGCAATTTTTAAATGGCCAGAGTGCTCACCTCTCGAGCGCTGGCTTTTAACCCCACTTTCTCGACCCAATCTGTGGTCACATCTTACTTGTGGGAGTAAGATAAAACTGGCCTTGTGCCTAACTCCTGGGGAGGAGTAAATACCTTTCGGATGCTTCATTGGTCTTTTGGCTAAGATCAAAGTGTAGTATCTGTTCCCCATAGACTGGTATTGTCTTGGCCTCCGGGGCTTGATTTACGCCGGTCTATGGGATTGTCCTGTGCAGTTCTAGGAGGTCCACCCTCCCAGGCTTCGCCTCCCCTCTTTGGGGAGGAGTAAGTTTATTGCTTACTGTCTGAGGCGCCCCTACCGGGGAATGCCGACGGGGCTGCCCAGGCAATTTTTAAATGGCCAGAGTGCTCACCTCTCGAGCGCTGGCTTTTAACCCCACTTTCTCGAGCCAATCTGTGGTCACATCTTACTTGTGGGAGTAGGATAAAACTGGCCTTGTGCCTAACTCCTGGGGAGGAGTAAATACCTTTCGGATGCTTTACTTGGTCTTTTGGCTAAGATCAAAGTGTAGTATCTGTTCCCCATAGACTGGTATTGTCTTGGCCTCCGGGGCTTGATTTACGCCGGTCTATGGGATTGTCCTGTGCAGTTCTAGGAGGTCCACCCTCCCAGGCTTCGCCTCCCCTCTTTGGGGAGGAGTAAGTTTATTGCTTACTGTCTGAGGCGCCCCTACCGGGGAATGCCGACGGGGCTGCCCAGGCAATTTTTAAATGGCCAGAGTGCTCACCTCTCGAGCGCTGGCTTTTAACCCCACTTTCTCGACCCAATCTGTGGTCACATCTTACTTGTGGGAGTAGGATAAAACTGGCCTTGTGCCTAACTCCTGGGGAGGAGTAAATACCTTTGTTGGCTAAGATCCAAGTGTAGTATCTGTTCCGATGGATACTGCACCCCATAGACTGGTATTGTCTTGGCTTCCGGGGCTTGAT
This sequence comes from Sepiola atlantica, assembly GCA_963556195.1. NCBI lineage: Eukaryota > Metazoa > Mollusca > Cephalopoda > Sepiida > Sepiolidae > Sepiola > Sepiola atlantica. The sequence continues at coordinate 119,385,933 of OY744527.1, forward strand.
TTACGCCGGTCTATGGGATTGTCCTGTGCAGTTCTAGGAGGTCCACCCTCCCAGGCTTCGCCTCCCCTCTTTGGGGAGGAGTAAGTTTGTTGCTTACTGTCTGAGGCGCCCCTACCGGGGAATGCCGACGGGGCTGCCCAGGCAATTTTTAAATGGCCAGAGTGCTCACCTCTCGAGCACTGGCTTTTAACCCCACTTTCTCGACCCAAGCTGTGGTCACATCTTACTTGTGGGAGTAAGATAAAACTGGCCTTGTGCCTAACTCCTGGGGAGGAGTAAATACCTTTGAATTTTGGATCCTTTGTTGGCCTTTTGGCTAAGATCAAAGTGTAGTATCTGTTCTCGGCATTTTTGCCTTGAGATAAAGTGTATTATCTAGTCCTATCCGATAGGTGTCGGTTTTACACTCTCGAATCAAAAATCAGATTATCATTTTATTTTTTAATCCGAATTTCACCTGAGGCGTTCACACCGGCGAATGCCGACACTCCACCTCCCCTAAATTTCGCCTGAGGCGCCCCACCTTCGAATACCGATACCCCCCCTCCCCAAATGTTTCCTGAGGAACCCCACCGGCGAATACCGATACTCCCTCAGATTTGGCCTGAGGCGCTCATACCGGCGAATGCCGACTCTCCCCCTCCCCAGATTTGGCCTGATGCGCCATAACGGCGAATGTCGACACTCCTCCTCCCCTAAATTTCGCCCGAGGCCAAACGGCGAATGCCGACACTCCCCCTCCCCAGATTTGGCCTGAGGCGCCCCACCACCGAATGCCGACACTCCCCCTCCCCCAAATTTGGCCTGAGAAGCCCCGCCACGAATACCGACACTCTCCCTCCCCCCAAATTTGGCGTGAGGCGCCCTATCGCCGAATGCCGACACTCCCCCATCCCCAGATTTGGCCTGAGGCGCTCATACCAGCGAATGCCGACATTCCCCCTCCTCAGATTTGGCCTGAAAGGAGGAGGTAATGCCTGGAAGTATTAAATCAGGATAACAGAACGGCCATAGTGAGGAAGGGAGGGGTGAAGGAATATTAGCGTCTATTAATAATTAAGAAAGAAAGGGTGGGAGTGAGAGGGAAAGAAGAAAGAAAGAAAAAAAATGGTTGTAGTGTGAGTGAATTTCTACCCGCCACTCCCTTACTCTGACGTCATATCTGGTTTATCGTGACTTTGCATTATTTTTCTTCTCAAATTAGTATAAATAACGTTGAAAAATGGAGTTAAAAGCCACCCCCCATTGGAGAAAAGTGCTCAGTCGACCCCGGAAGAGTCAATTTTTTTTTTCCGGTTCCGAGATATTACACGCGTCTGGGCTGGCCGGTCGGAATGATGTCACCCGTGTGACCGTGTGTTGGGTACTTTCGGAGGAGAAGCTTTACATACATACATACATACATACATACATACATACATCCATACAGACAGGTGACGTTTATATAATAGACTAGCAGGGCTACCCGGCGTTGCTCAGGTTATAGAATAGAAGAAAAATCGCGTGTGTAACATCTTTATATTCAAACTTCTATTTCTCTCCCTTTCTCTATAGCCGTCTCTTTATCTTTCTACTTTTCTCTTCTCTGGTCGCCCAATTTCACAGCTACTTTCTCATTTTGCCTTTTGCGAAAGCTGTTTCTTCTCCACCATTCCTCTTACGTTGGCCAGGGCAAAAGTATGACATATTTCTATAAAAAGTACCACCTCTGTCTGTGCCTTCTATATAGGTACATAATATATAAGTACCTATCGCCACTCTGGTGTGAATGCTAAATCCGTATCTATTGTCGCCCAGGTGCGCATGGTATGTACTTACTTATCACCATCCCTGTTCACATGCTATATACGTACCTATTACAGCCCCGGTGCGCATACTATATACGTACCTATTGGCGTTGCACGGGGATCACTTCTCCAGTCGCCCTCCTTTCACAGTTGCCAGGAGTAAAAGATGTCACGTACATGGTTGCCAATTCACCCTGGCTACACTATCTCCGGCCTTCCCAAAACTCTGCACTACCTCTCCATTCCCTTGAGTAAAAATGTAATATTTCTATTAAAAGTACCATATTTGTCTTCATTATTAATGTTAATAAGGGTGTTTGTTTATTTACTTCTTCATGTCCGTGTATGTTAGATAAAATAACCTAGGTCAATCAGGCCCCTCTGACAGCAGTCTTTGTTAATGATAATAATGGTGTCTATTTACTTCTTTCATGTTTGTGTATGTTAGATTAAATAACCTAGGTTGATCACCGATTAAATATTTTATATGAATATAATAAATGGTATCAATGGGGAAGAATAATTTTTTCTTTTAAATTCACCGATCGAGACATTATTTTATATGAATATAAATAATAGTGCTAACAATGGGGACCCTTCCTATTCCATTCTACTCAGACTCCGTAATATACCATTCGGGTTGAACTCCAGGCCTTGACTCTTTCCTGAACATCAGGCTCTGACTCCTACCCGAACAATTAGGACCTGACTACTTCCCGAAGAGCTGGCTCCGACTCCTTAAACATCAGGGTGACTCTTTCATATACTGCAAGCTCTGAATCTTTTCCCGAACCTCCAGCTTTGACTGTTTCACTGTTTCACTGCTCCCCGAACATCAGTTTGTTTTTTTTAATCCTGTGCTATGGTGTGTATAATAAACACATCTGCTCTATCTAGGATATTGAACTCTATTTAATTAAACACTCGTTCTATGTAGGATAATGAGCACTTGTAAAATAAGGAGGTCAAGAGAGCACTATCACAATCAAGCGCCTAGAACTTGTTAAATTTCAATGTAAAAAAATGATGACTGATTTGCTATTCTCTTTTACTGGATAACATTAAAATCAGTGTTTAATTATTGATAACATTAAAGGGAAAATGCCAATGTTACCTTACTGTAAAGAATTTACTATTTTATGTTAACCTTCCACTAACCTTGCTCAGCAAAAAATGTCTTAGCTGGGGAAACATAGAAATATTAATTTTTTTTCATATGTTAGAACAATGATGACCGACGACACTCTTTCCCACACTTCTGATGGTCTTGTGTCTAATTTGTGTTATGAGTAAATGTCGTATTGTGGTGACTAACATTCTAGTTATAGTAGGATATACATTTTTATTACTTTAGAACACTTTTGAAAGCCTTGTTTTGAATGTAATTTTTTCATATTTTCTGCAAGTAAATAATTCAAAGTTTAGTATTTGTTCAGATGGATGGTTAACGTCCGTAAAAACTAAAAAGAATGAAAGTTTACAACTTGTTCAATAAAGCAAAAAGCAAATATACGGTTATGAGTAAATGTGGTATTGTGGTGACTGATCATTCTAGTTAAAAGTAGAATAGACCGAATTTACAGAAAGCTGCTGTATTTAGGGTAAAGAACACCGACAGATTAAGCAGGTACACCTTACCAAGTTTTACACTGTTCTATCTAACATATTGAACAGTTACTGATTTAGTATATATCCATTAGTAAATTACACACATGCTATCTCTATGATATTGTGCACTGTTAGATTCACCATAAGACATACTAAGAGTCACACTATATTATAACACATACTTGCTCTATCTAGAGTATTAAATACATCCGAATGCAGCATTTACTATGTTTTGAGTGTCCTACTGCATTATTGCACACATCTGTTGCATCTAGGGAACTGATCAGTGTTTTCTACAAAATATAACATTTAGAAAGTGTCCTAGTGCAGTAATAATGTATTGCTCCTGAGTTTGTTTCAGATTATAAACCTAGGCATGAACAACAAAACAATAGTCAAAAAATGTGCTTAACATATTTATGAAAAATGATTAGTTTATTGCTCAATATATTGAAACACATTTATTTTAAGTTTGTTTATTTTAAGTTTATTGCTTACTGCCTGAGGCGCCCCTACCGGGGAATGCCGACGGGGCTGCCCAGGCAATTTTTAAACCCCACTTTCCCAACCCGACTTGTGGGAGTAAGATAAAAACTGGCCTTGTGCCTAACTCCTGGAGAGGAGTAAATCAATACTCTAGTGTAAATTTGTGTTGACGTTTTCCTTTGTGTAACTTTCTAATAGGAGATGTATTTACTATTGCCTGTTGGGTGAGGTGCTTTACTATATTCACGAGGGAGTCTCAATGGGACTATACAGTCATTTCACTTCTCACCAAAGTGCCATTGTTTTCACTAAGTTTCAGTGCTAATAGTTTTCAAACATTTACTTAGAAAGTGAAAATAATTATAAAAAAAAGAATGTGCACCAAAAAAGTAAACAAAAATATTTTCTCTGATAATGACTGTTTTCCCCTATCTGTCCGACTGTCTTCCTTGCTTCATCTGTGTGCATGGTTTGGTTTATATCATGTAGCAGTATTTATATGGTGTTGCATAGTTAATAGAATAATACACATGCTGTTTATTGAATGTAACATCGACAGACTAATAGATTAAATAGCAAGCAAATAAAAATACTTGTTTGAAACAAAATAGTTGAAGAATACATTACCAGAGCCTTGTTAGCCAGGGTTATACAGAGTGAAACGGGCTATAATAACTGGTGTAAAGTTACATCCATAACCTCCTAAGCATTTACACTGTTTTACCCTGTTACCACCTCCCAGAACGGGGACCAGAGGTTGGATTTTGGGAGGCATGTTTGGATGTTAAACAACCAAAACCATGTTCTTTTAGTCAATTCTCAACTGTCATTCATTTTTAAGTTATTCTCAACTCTGGAGAGGTGTCATTCATTTTTAAGTCATTCTCAACTCTGGTGGATGTGTCATTCATTTTCTAATTATTCTCAACTCAGGGGGGGGGGCATCATTCATTATTTAATTATTCTAAACTCTGGGAGAGTTGTCATTTTAGAATTGGTAATTTGTATAAACAAAATGTAGTTAAAATGAGTTTAGAATTCTGAAAACTCTTGAGGAGTTTGAAATTGGTGACTTACTGGAAAAGAACATGATGACAATTAATATTGGAATTTTTATTGTGTTCTACACATTTCAGTTGTCAATTTTGTTTTGTTTATCTGTTTGTTTTAGATTCTTACGTACCTATTACAGACTCGGTGCGCATACTATATACGTACCTATTGGCGTTGCACGGGGATCACTTCTCCAGTCGCCCTCCTTCCACAGTTGCCAGGGGTAAAAGATGTCACGTACATGGTTGCCAATTCACCCTGGTTACACTATTTTCAGGCCTCCCCAAAACTCTGCACTACCTCTCCATTCCCTGGAGTAAAAATGTAACATTTCTATTAAAAGTACCATATTTGTCTTCATTAGTATTGTTAATAAGGGTGTTTGTTTATTTACTTCTTCATGTCCGTGTATGTTAGATAAAATAACCTAGGTTGATCAGGCCCCTCTGACAGCAGTCTTTGTTAATGATAATAATGGTGTCTATTTACTTCTTTCATGTTTGTGTATGTTAGATTAAATAACCTAGGTTGATCACCGATTAAATATTTTATATGAATATAATAAATGGTATCAATGGGGAAGAATAATTTTTTCTTTTAAATTCACCGATCGAGACATTATTTTATATGAATATAAATAATAGTGCTAACATGGGGACCCTTCCTATTCCATTCTACTCAGACTCCGTAATATACCATTCGGGTTGAACTCCAGGCCTTGACTCTTTCCTGAACATCAGGCTCTGACTCCTACCCGAACAATTAGGACCTGACTACTTCCTGAAGAGCTGGCTCCGACTCCTTAAACATCAGGGTGACTCTTTCATATACTGCAAGCTCTGAATCTTTTCCCGAACCTCCAGCTTTGACTGTTTCACTGTTTCACTGCTCCCCGAACATCAGTTTGTTTTTTTTTAATCCTGTGCTATGGTGTGTATAATAAACACATCTGCTCTATCTAGGATATTGAACTCTATTTAATTAAACACTCGTTCTATGTAGGATAATGAGCACTTGTAAAATAAGGAGGTCAAGAGAGCACTATCACAATCAAGCGCCTAGAACTTGTTAAATTTCAATGTAAAAAAATGATGACTGATTTGCTATTCTCTTTTACTGGATAACATTAAAATCAGTGTTTAATTATTGATAACATTAAAGGGAAAATGCCAATGTTACCTTACTGTAAAGAATTTACTATTTTATGTTAACCTTCCACTAACCTTGCTCAGCAAAAAATGTCTTAGCTGGGGAAACATAGAAATATTAATTTTTTTTCATATGTTAGAACAATGATGACCGACGACACTCTTTCCCACACTTCTGATGGTCTTGTGTCTAATTTGTGTTATGAGTAAATGTGATATTGTGGTGACTAACATTCTAGTTATAGTAGGATATACATTTTTATTACTTTAGAACACTTTTGAAAGCCTTGTTTTGAATGTAATTTTTTCATATTTTCTGCAAGTAAATAATTCAAAGTTTAGTATTTGTTCAGATGGATGGTTAACGTCCGTAAAAACTAAAAAGAATGAAAGTTTACAACTTGTTCAATAAAGCAAAAAGCTTATAAATAAATATATTTTAATTTGTTGTGTTTTTTTTTTGGGGGGGGGGGAATGAACAATTGTCAGTCAAATGTACATGTAAATGTTTTTATTTAAGTGTGAAAATACCGTTTGATTTGGAGTTGGCTTACGAAGAGAAATGTAAATATTTACTTGCCTCCCCACGAAGGGAGATTGCATAATAAAGTCATATCCTGTTTTTTTTTTACGATACGTTTAATAAACAAAAAAATTAAGTTATAGAAATATTTGTAAATAAAATTATCGATCTTAATTGTTGATTATGGATGGTGAGGCCAATGTAGGGTTATTTTTTAAAATGTATATATTTTGTTTATTTATTAAAATATATTGCGTTTCACGTTGGGAAACTAAACAAACATGTTTTTGTGTCAGTATTTACGTGCCTCCCCACGAGGACAGAATGCATAATAAACTCATATATATATATATATATTTTTTTTTTGCGATACGTTTAATAAACAAATAATATTAGCAATAAATATATTTTAATTTGTTGTGTTTTTTTTTGGGGGGGGGATTAACAATTGTCAGTCAAATGTGTACATGTGAATGTTTTTATTTAAGTGTGAAAATACCGTTTTATTTAGAGTTGGCTTACGAAGAGAAATGTAAATATTTACTTGCCTCCCCACGAGGACAGAATGCATAATAAACTCATATATATATATATTTTTTTTTTGCGATACGTTTAATAAACAAATAATATTAGCAATAAATATATTTTAATTTGTTGTGTTTTTTTTGGGGGGGGGGATTAACAATTGTCAGTCAAATGTGTACATGTGAATGTTTTTATTTAAGTGTGAAAATACCGTTTTATTTGGAGTTGGCTTACGAAGAGAAATGTAAATATTTACTTGCCTCCCCACGAAGAGAGATTGCATAATAAAGTCATATCGTGTTTTTTTTTTTTACGATACGTTTAATAAACAAAAAAAATAAGTTATAGAAATATTTGTAAATAAAATTATCGATCTTAATTGTTGATTATGGATGGTGAGGCCAATGTAGGGTTATTTTTTAAAATGTATATATTTTGTTTATTTATTAAAATATATTGCGTTTCACGTTGGGAAACTAAACAAACATGTTTTTGTGTCAGTATTTACGTGCCTCCCCACGAGGACAGAATGCATAATAAACTCATATATATATATATTTTTTTTTTTTGCGATACGTTTAATAAACAAATAATATTAGCAATAAATATATTTTAATTTGTTGTGTTTTTTTTGGGGGGGGGGGGATTAACAATTGTCAGTCAAATGTGTACATGTGAATGTTTTTATTTAAGTGTGAAAATACCGTTTTATTTGGAGTTGGCTTACGAAGAGAAATGTAAATATTTACTTGCCTCCCCACGAGGACAGAATGCATAATAAACTCATATATATATTTTTTTTACGATACGTTTAATAAACAAATAATATTAGCGAATTTTTTTGTTTAAATAAAAATTAAGTTGTTTATAATTGTTGATTACAGAAACAAATAAAAAAAAAGTCGTAAACTTACGTTTTCATACTTGCCGCGTTCAAAATGGTCTTATTGAGGAAGTGACATATATTTCACGCATGCGCAATTCGTTTTTGTACTATGTCTTGATTGTGTAAGATATCCCCCCCCCCTCAACGTTTCGAGCCATTTCTATACGAAAACATGAACGTTTCCCCCCAATTCTCAGAGTTAGCACGTCTGGGGGCTGGCCGGTTTTAATAATGTCACCCGCGTGACCGTGTGTTGGGTACTTTCGGAGGAGAAGACCAACATACATACATACATACATACATACATACATACATACATACATACATACATCCATACAGACAGGTGACGTTTATATAATAGATGAAGTTATTTGTTTAGAAGTGATGCATGTACATACGAATAAGAGTTTCATTTCAATACTCAACCTCACCTCCGAATTATGCTTTACTAAATAATATGCATGCCTACTTTCTGTATGTTTTAACCTTAAATAAGCTTTGGATGAAATACTAGACTTTCTTTATTTTGACTTGTTATTGTTTAATGTTTTAATAAAGACTACTTTACTTATTCCGTTTTTCATTCGAACTCTTCAACTATTGAACTGAAATATGATTATTGATAAATTACATGATAGATTTTTTTAGAATTTACTAATATCTGTGCATATATATATATATATATATATATATATATATATATATATATATATATATATATATATATATATATGTATGAATACCATATATATATAGCGTCTACATATATATATATATATATATATATATATATATATACATATGATATTAAAGATAAGTGATGTGTCTGTTAATAATAATCTATCGTGATAATATAAAGCTCAATATATGTAATATCGATGTCAGTTAAATTCAAACACTGGTATCTACTAATGTTTACTCTTTTAATAGTGATGCACATACAATGTTTAATAAAACATCAGAAGTACAATGAAAAGCACTTCTGATATTTTAGTAAATATTGTATCTATACATTTTTATTCTAATCTTACATATCATGTATATATAAATATATTTCTTGAATGTGAGATGATATATATAATTATTTCCACAATCAGACAACGCCGCAGCCCACAACCTATGAAAAGAAACAAACCGGAAGTCCGAGACTCGAGTTACGCCCTCCTTTGGGCTCATCAGTAGAACACATCCGAACTCAGGATTCGAAACCCGAGTCACTTGCATGGTAAGCGAGTACTCTACCACTCAGCTACCTCGCCACATACAAGAATGTCTATTAATTTACACAGATTAAGCGAACCGCGCGATGACCGACTGTGGAATATACCTACTCTTTTCAACAAGGGGTGTAGTCATCCAACTACTATGAACCCAGGCCGATGTCTCACAAGTAGGATTTTATACTCGCTAGGACGATGTCATCCAACAAGCTAGCCAAGCGAGCAAATAAATATTAGATTTCTTGAATGTGAGATGATATATATAATTATTTCCACAATCAGACAACGCCGCAGCCCACAACCTATGAAAAGAAACAAACCGGAAGTCCTAGACTCGAGTTACGCCCTCCTTTGGGCTCATCAGTAGAACACATCCGAACTCAGGATTCGAAACCCGAGTCACTTGCATGGTAAGCGAGTACTCTACCACTCAGCTACCTCGCCACATACAAGAATGTCTATTAATTTACACAGATTAAGCGAACCGCGCGATGACCGACTGTGGAATATACCTACTCTTTTCAACAAGGGGTGTAGTCATCCAACTACTATGAACCCAGGCCGATGTCTCACAAGTAGGACGATGTCATCCAACAAGCTAGCCGAGCGAGCAAATAAATATTAGATTTCTTGAATGTGAGATGATATATATAATTATTTCCACAATCAGACAACGCCGGTTTGTTTCTTTTCATAGGTTGTGGCTGCGGTGTTGTCTGATTGTGGAAATAATTATATATAAATATATATATATATATATATATACATATACATTATATATATACATATATATATATATATATATATATATATATATATATATATATATATATATATATATATATATATATATATATATATATATATATATATATATATACTGTATTCTTGTATTCTAATAAGTTACGTGTTCTAATAAGTGATTACGAATTATTTCCTGCTTTTAAGCGATAATAACACTTTCTAGAACACAGTCTTATGATATATTTTTATTTGAAATGTTGTTTATTTCTTTGCTTCATTTTAATCTACAGGTGTCACATTTAACATTTTCTGTTTCGGATCATTGATTGGAGCAATATTTTGAATATTGTGTTTTTTGTATGTTTTGATATATTGCTTTATATTAAACATTGTTATAATCTAACCAATTTGTTTTTCATATGGCACTTTCTTTAATTGAACTATCAGTGGTTCAGTTGTTAAGCTTTTGTTAATTAGTGGCTATCTATTTACCTGGATCCTAAAATATATTTGTTTGATAAGCCCATCATCTGTCATGAGACAAATATTTTATTTGTTAAAATGACGAAATTTGGCAACGAATTTTATTCGTTTTTTATTGTATACTTTTTTTGGAGATTTCTTTTTAGAATGTACCTGTAGACACGTCCTACAATGTTCGCTTTTTATATTGTAACATGTGCTATACTAAAGATTCATCGGTCTACTGTTGTTTTAAGTACCTTATTGTGTGTTGGCTTTCTCAAGATCATCATATGATATGCGTGCCAGGTCTTGAATACGTATGTTATAGCATCTCTGTATATCTTTCAGTCATTATTTATAGTGTTGTGCATAATGGCTTATACACAATATATATATATATATATATATATATATATATATATATATATATAGAGAGAGAGAGAGAGAGAGAGAGATAGAAGAAAAAATAGTGATAAATATGCGACGATTGTCTAAATTTATTTCAAATTTCAATTGTTCAATGCAAGGTGTAATCAGTAATAAACTAGTGTTTATTTTTCTTTCCTTAAGCCAAGGCTTTTCAAAGATCGAAATCTTATCATCAGAGGAGAAATACAGATGGATAAGTTGGCTTTCGAAAAAACCAAAGTTCAAACATTTGAAAATTATGAGAGTTGTTATTAAAAAAACGTATTGAATGAAGAGAAAAGTTCCGTGAAAAGATAAGCAAAAATGTCCGGGTGGTAAATTTCCGTTGAAAAAAGTCCGGTGAAAATTGTAGAAAGTGAAGAAAAACTCTTTGTGTGGGAGCAGATTGCATACTGTAGGTGAGTCCAGATGTACTTAAAGGAGGTTGAAAGGAGGAAGACAGGCCATTTTTTTGATTTACTTCCGGTATATATATATCATTTATTTAGATACTGTATATTACATATTTAAGCAATGTACCGCGGTTTCATCCAAAAGGGCAGATTTAGACATCTTTAGTAAATCTCCGTGCCCAGTTGAATCATCGGCAAGCTGAAACGATTGTAGTCACGCCCGACAGATTTAGTATAGATGTCTAAATCTGCCCTTTTGGATGAAACCGCGGTACATTGCTGAAATATGTAATATACAGTATCTAAATAAATTATATTTGCTCCCTTATATGATCGAGCACTTTGTTTGATTTCTTTTCTATATACAACCTGACACACTATATATATATATATATATATATATATATATATATATATATATATATATATATATATATATATATATATATATATATAATACTTAATAAAAAATATATGCATCTAACACACGGTGTTTATGAAGGCATTTTGCCTCTATCTCTATGTTTAACATTTTAAAGATGCTTAGAAAATGAACAATGTTATACCTACCAGCGACCATGCGCGATTTAAGTTCAATTTAAAACATACATTTGCACCGTTATTGCACACATCAGACGCCACTTCTAGAAGACCAGGAACGATTATTACAAAAAAAGGTGAATACATTTTATCTGTCTAAAGCTCTGTCGAGCTTGATATATCAAGCGAAATATTAGATGAAAAAGTCAAGATTAAGAACAAAAACATATTTTGATTCTTGATTTTGATTTTAATTAAAAATAACTGCATCTAACACATGGTTTTTATGAAGTCATTTTGTCTCTATCTCTATTTATATATATATATATATATATATATATATATATATATATATACACATACATATATATATATATATATATATATATATATATATACACACACATATATATATATATACATATATATATATATATATATATATATATATATATATATATATATATATATATATACATATACAAAGATATATAAAAAATACATAAATGTATATGAAACATAAAATATATTGCTCAAAAACACTCTTTTTTGTTAAACTTATACAGTTTATCCAAGTAATGAAGTGTAAAATAATTTAAAATAATCCAGGTTGGGAATGGTGGTCCAAAAATGAAAAAAGTTATCCAGGCGGGAAATTTGTTAGCTATCGATGCACTAGATTACAATGAAAAGTGTATTCAGGGTGTATGCAAATTAATAAAACGATAGAAAAACAAAATAAGATAAAAGTTCAGAACTCTCACTCGGTGTTGGATATTATAATGCCCAATTAAACGTTCTGATGAGGTGATAGGAGTTGTGAAAACTATAAGTTTATGGGCTGAGTAAAAATATGCAGTAAGATCCGATACAAAAAAAAAATTGCTTAAATTAGGGACTGGAAAATTAAAAATAAATAGAATATTTAAAGTTCCGTTTCAATTTAAAACCAGCAGGTAACACATTAAACAAAACACTTTACGTATTAAAAGTAAGTGGGTAAGAGAAATGGCAATTGAACAAGAAAAAAGAGGGGAGGTTATAAAGTATAAGTGTAAAAAAGGTAGCGGTTTTGAGGGTGGCATATTAAAAGAAAATATAAAGATAATTTTAAATAGAGAGAGAGAGGAAAACGAAAGAGACACTAATAGATTCAGGGGAAATTGCCGGAATGGGTGTGGTTGGGTGTGTGTGTGTGTGTGTGTCACAACAAACATTTATATCATATTACATTATATATATATATATATATATATATATATATATATATATACATATATAAACGTTAATAAATATACATATATATATTTATATATATATATATATATATATATATATATATATATATATATATACAGTAGGATATTGATGTCTGTTTCCTCATGATGATTATTTTAAATAGTTCATTCAACAGAATTAACTACTTTGTACTGGGTAACTTGTACAGTATTGCCGCAAGTGAATAACAAAATGTATGTGACTGAAAATTAATTAGAATATATATTTTAAAGAGTGATGGTGTGCACACGCGGAAATCTGAAATTATTTAACGGTTAAGTCAGAGTCCTATAATCATACGTGTAAAAACATAGAAAAATATTATACTCAAAGAATCGATCTCAATACCAATCAGATACATCTTTTTAAGGGTTTTTTTGGTAAAAAAGCAAATAATCTGTTCATTTTTCTAATATAAATTTTAGTTGATGCTTACACTCGACACGAAAAGCGATTGTTCAACTACAGCTTTTTGACGTGTTTATTTTTACCCGAATTTTAAATCTTTATAATTAGGTTATTTTATTTTAGTTTAAAATATTCACTGCGGTTCTGTCATAGGAGATGTGAACGAATTGTAATGGAATATACTCACGCATATTGTAACTTTTATTAAGGAGGAAATATCGTGCGGAAACTGAACGTAAAAATGAATAGGGTGAAAATCCGTTTAAATACATAAGATTAAAGAGGTGTAAAAACAATGTCAATAGAAAAGGAATATGAACAATGCATTTATGTATATATATATATATATATATATATATATATATATGTCTATTTCAAGTATATATATATATGCATGTGAATGTATCATACATTACTGATACAATACGTGTCATATTTTCTCAAAGTGTCATTCAAGCAACACTATGTGCAAACATAGGCAGACGAATCTTATAGCAATATAAATTGTTTATCATTCTATTTATTTACTATATGTATATATATATATATATATAGATATATATATATATATATAGAGAGAGAGAGAGAGACTAATTCTAATTAGTATAATTTTTGAATAAGGAAACAATATATTCAGAATTTGAACAGTTAATAGTGTCTCTTCTAAACGATTCCTTATTCGATGTAGCATTTATTTACATATTATAATATAAATTTAGACTACCCGCTAAATCGTCTTAAGAATGTATCTTTGACCGAAACGCAATTTATATATTCTATCATAAAAAATTCTTGAAACATTTCAGTATATTTATAATTTTTGATTTAACTGTTTTTATCATGATATTGCGATACATTTTAAATAGTTTTCCATTTAATAATATTAAAAACGTGTGTAACTTTATCTTATATGTTAGTGTGGTGTGTTAATTTTGTGTTTTTGATTGCCACACCTTTGCTTGGGTTCTACATTTCTATATGTGTATCTCACTTTCTCCATTCATGCATATGTATGTATATACATACCTTATATATATATATATATATATAATATATATATATATATATATATATATATATATATATATATATATATATATATATAATGTAGAAGGATGGAAAGGAATTAGAAAAGCAAAAGTCAAATCTTTTTTCAATTCAGTTACTCATAGCAAGGTATATTCCGCAAAAGGCAATTTATTCAAGTTATTTTTTTCCTTAAGCCAGGCTTTTAAAAGATCAAAATCTTATCATCAGAGGAAATCGCTGGGATAGATAAGTTGGCAAAGGGCAAGATTTAAAATTTTACTTTTATAAATTGCCTTTGGCGGAATATACTTTGCTATGAGCAACTGAATTGAAAAAAAAATTTGACTTTTGCTTTTCTAATTCCTTTTCATCCTTCTACATATCTATCTGCTCTATCCTGGATATTCAGCTGTATACTTTTCACAATAGGTTTTACCTTTCCTAAAAGTTCGCTTTTAGTTCACCACTTAATATATATATATATATAGTATATATGGGTGTGTAGGCGTCATTGCGTTTGTCAGTTTACAGATTTCGTAAAGATAACAATCTACTACTGACATATTAATCTTCTTAATTCAACGTACGTTCGTAGTTGAGCAGTAATGCGATTCCTGACAATTAAGTGATATCTTTGGAGTGCACGTTCAAACATTATTGGTTATTTTATTATCTGTTAATAGTACGCTTGATATTCTTTAAAGCGCCGATCACACATTTAATATATATCTATATATGAAGCAGTTATAAAATGTATTCCTTTTAAGTAAACTTTATTTTACCTGAGAAGGTTTTATTAAATAAATAATCCGTGTATGTATCTAGAAAGAACGTTATCTAACACGTTGTTGTCCCCATCACTATGAAGAACGCAGATTAATATCTAAAGAAAAACATGTAAAGCTAAACATTTTTTGCCCGAGATTCATCATTCGGGAGAGATCACCGTGGCTTTTCGTAAAGACTACGCGCTCAACAGTAAACAGCATGAAGTCGATCCGAAGGAAGCGATGTGTCTGGATCAGTAACGCTTTGCTTCTCTATATTTTCTGATGGATGCCTCCTAAGGGTGTGCTTCGCACGAAACCACTAGCTTAAAATAATTGATCGGAAACAATTACAATCAGAAGAGTCTATTCGAGAAAGAACGATTCTTAACTAATGAAACTTTCCTCATTCCTCATTCTTCATTCCTCATTCCTCATTCTTAATCGAGGTTGTACTAAACATTCGTCTGAGACAGTTATCGAGCTATCATCTCTTAATATTCTTGCTTCTTCGGATGAGAACCCTAACCCATATTTGAATCAAGCGTCTACGTCAGATAGGTGTAGTGATGGCAGACTTTGAAACTCATCGACATACTTAAAAAGGTATCTAGTAGAACCGTAACAGTATTCAACAAACTGCTACCATTACATTTCTATCCCGTGAAAGACTTTTAGACGATTTTTAACAATACAGTATTCAATTAATGAAACGTTATCGCGTAGTGGACTTTTTTCAACAAACCATATTCCAATACTGCCCGTTATCGTTCAATGATCTTGGCCGTTTCAGTGATGAATCGTTTTGTGACGACTGCCATGGAGGTCGTCTTTATGGATCCAAAAGCACGCCCTGTACATGCAATCAATATCTATGAATGCTCTATTACTATCGTGGCATATAAAAGTAGAAGGGCATGTGCTCTTTATGACTCGAATGTTGAAAGACGAATTTATAATTGCCTCTCGCAAAAGTACATATATATTCCAATATATGGTAATCATTAAAGGTCGCTAGGCTGTCAAACCAGGAATCGTCGAGTATGTATTACAAAACGAAAGATGGTAGCGTTAGCAAGTAGAAACATATGCTTTTCGAGTACACTAAACGGTTCGTTAAATTAGACACATTAACACACTGTATGTAAGATCTTCTTTTATTATAGATGTTGACGAAGAAAATCGTCCACATTGTATGTGTGTAAGCGATTAGATTCGTACTTTTTACAAGCTACATAACAACGACTGATATAATACAGTTTTACCAGCCTTTCAGGTAATGCACGGACGATTATCAATTCATTAATTTTCGTATTTTTTTATATTTTAAGATTTTCAGTATATGATGTGAAATTAAAATTTTCCGATGTTGTATCGTTATTTACTTCTACTACCATAGTACAATAATACCGACAGATATAAGAAATTGTTCTTTTTCTAGATTAGACAATTCAAATCCGTGTGTTTTCTAATAGTGTATATATTTTAAATCAGGAATAATGCAAACTAAAATAAGATATTCGAGTAACCTGCTTTATATCGCTGTTGGATGCTATAAAATACCCCATGATATCTTTTAATTGTCATATCACGGTCTATTTATGCTTTTTTATTACGTTATTTTTTTTCTTTTTTACCTTTTTGTTCCACTTTTATTTTCTTTTTGAATACTTATTCCCCCCTTTTCTTTATTTATTCCGTCTTTTTTTCTTATTCTTTTCTTTCTTCTTTCTTTTTTTCTTTTTTTTCATTCGTTTTTTTTCTTCTTTATTTCTCTTCTTTTTACTTCTTTGTCATTTATGTTGCATTTTTCTTCGTCTTTTTCTCTACTTTACCTTTCTTTTATTCTTTTTTTCTTTTCATATCTTTTTTTTCTTTGTTTTCTTCCGTTTTTCTCACTTTGTTTTTTTCTATTTTTCATTCTCTCTTTCCCTGCTGTTTTCTCATTTGTTATTTTTCGTTCTTCCTTCTATCTTCATGTTATTCTTTGTGTCTTCCGTTCCTTTTTCTTCTGTTTTCTTTGTTCGTTTCTTCCTTTGTTCTCCCGTTATTCTACTTTCTCTATTTTCCATGGATTTTATGTCATAGATAAAGAAAAATTATTATGGCTGTATAACATTCACCACACTTGATTAATTCATTTTTTACAAAATCGAGAGTAAGTGTTATATTCATAAAATTGTTAGACAAATTTGACAAAACATTAGTTCTCATTTCATAGTACAAGGAGAGAAAAAGCTAGACAGAAAAAAGACACCAATTCTACAGATGAAGATAACCACGAGAGATGAATAGAAATAGTAACAGAGGCTGATCTGAAAATATATTTTGCATGTAACATATTTCTAAAAAAAAAACTTTCGATAAGAATACACAATCATATTATAATATATGTGAGGTCATTGCACTCTTTTATACCCTTCTCTAAATCTAACTCTCTCTTTCATCTGTGTATATATATATATATATATATATATATATATATATATATATATATATATATATATAAGTACTTCATGTATCCACATAAAATATTATAAAGAGATATAATTTTTTATGTGTCCGTTTTCAGTATTTACTTCAACAGTGCTCGATACGTAAGTAGAGCTAGGTAGTAAGCAATGAAAATATATATGGCAATCAAGCAACATTTAGCCTGACGATTCCCTCCGGGGATGAAACACGGGAGCCTCTGTGTAGCTTGATTGCCATACATATTTTCATTGCTTACTATATATGTATATATATATATATATATATTTGTACAGAAATGTTACGACATGTATGAAACAAATACAATTTTACTGTTGTAGAATTTCTAACTTTCTGCCGCGTTCGTTATTTGTCTGAACGTGGAAGTTAGTTAACAGGAAATATCTCCTCTGATCAACAAAGAAAACTGTTATCGTTTTAAAAGAAGGAACGCGCGTGTTTTCGTCCCGACATGTACTAATGTCCAGCTTTATTTCAAACTCCGATTAGTCAATGCGAGGTATATTCTGTGATAAAATTACGTTTATGATTATTTCCTTAAGCCAAGGCTTTTCAAATATCGACATCTTATCATTAGAGGAAATATGCAGATTGATAAGTTGGCAGTGGAAAAGTCAAAATTTAACACTTGAAAAAATATTTATAATTGCTTTATCTCGTATATTGAGCTTAAACCATTTCACTATATATATATATATATATATATATATATATATATATATATATATATATATATATATATATATATATATATATTGCATCGTACCTTTCATTAAGTTTAACGCTGTTATAACGTCAAGCCGCCGGATTAAGTATTAATATTATCAGCGTTGCCTGAGTGGTTGTAGACGTCAGGATTTCAGTTGTAAAATACTCAACAACCTAGGTTTCGAATCGCATGACCAGTAGTGAATATTCATATATCTACGCTGATGAGTCCTGATTATAATGGACAAAACGTATATGCATATAGATTATAAACAAAAGAAATATGTATGATTTGTAGCTCCTAGGAAACCCGTCTAGATTGGAACAGTAAGTGTAGTATTAACACAACATATATAAATATCTATATCTATATCTATCTATCTATCTATCTATCTATCTATCTATCTATCTATCTATATATATATATATATATATATATATATATATATATATATATATATATATATCGGGAAAATGTAAGTAATCAAATAGCATTGAATTTACGAAATATAGGGTAGAAAGTAAGGATAAGTAAATGTAAATTAATTATAACATAATTATAATATAATATATGTATAAGTGATAATCACAAACGAGAAAATAGTAAACTCACACGTGGGGGAACCCATTAATACGCCATTTTGAATTCAAAATGGCGTATTAGTGCGTTTCCCCTATTTTCAATTCAAAATAGCCCTTTTCTTTGTTTTTTGTTTAGTTTCACCAAGAATGAACCACTGTATAGTGTAGGTTAATCCAAGTATGTTTTACTCCTTGTAGATTTTTCTCATAATTTTGTAACATTGCAGAGACGATATTGACATATCAAATGTTGTTTGGCACAAGACAAAAAAAATGGACCGTAAAAATCATTGTCACAGAAATGTGAAAAAATAAGAATAACGATTATACCATAAAACATAGTTATTGGAATATAATATGAATCTTAATTTGCTCTGTTCACTTAATGACAATTATCTTGCAAACTATTTAAAGGAGACTGTAAAGTAAAAGGACACTGGGAATATATGCTAATACATATATTTTCATTCATAATTATATATTTATATATGTGTGTGTATATATATATATATATGTATTTATATATATATATATATATACACAGACATATATATATATATATATATATATATATATATATATATATATATATATATATATATATATATATATATATATGAGAAATGTTTTTTTTCAAATTGCAAATCTTACCTTGGACTTGTATACAATATATGTAAAATTAATATTCTTGTGAGTGTTGCTTCTGTAATAACACCCCATTACTTGTCTTATTTACTGTGTTTTCCATGTCCTCGTCTATGTTGACGTTGACTACTGTGAGGTATATGTATTTACGGGTCATTAATTCCCTTGCCTAGCATAACCTTCAGTTTTTCCCATGCCTTATGTCTTTTATATTAGTTCGTTGCCATTTTTTGTAATGATTTACTACTTGAAATAATGTCTGAAATTACTGTTTATAAACCAATTTTATTCAAACGAGATATACAGATTTGTACATTTCTGCAGGTATATATATATATATATATATATATATATATATATATATATATATATATATATATATATATATATAGTCTCGGAAGTTTCTACACCATTAAAACTATATTAAATAAAAAAACAAAAAACTTATAGTCCCATATCTTCCAGTGGAAAATCACTCATGTAAATCAATTTATTTTTTACAGTTATTATATTAGTTTATTTCTAACACTATTTTAAGGGATCATCAGTTGTTTACCATGAAAAACTGTTTCGGGAATTTAAACATATATATATATATATATATATATATATATATATATATATATATATATATATATATATATATATATATATGTATTAGAAATGAAAAAGGAAAAAAACAAGATATAATTTTTTTTCATTTATATATCCATTAAATGTTCGTCTTTATTTGTAAGACTTCTTCAGGATGATAATTTTAAGAAAAAATGTCATGCAAGGGCATCGAAATATTCGGATGACATGATAGGTTGATGAGAAAAAGTAGTAGCCGTGGCTTCTGAGAGCGTTGGGCCAAGGTCCCGGCTGAGAGAAGTAAGTGACAGAGAGTGAAATGAATGTGTATGGCTGTGGGTGAAAAAGAGGAGGGGTGGGCGTGTTAGTGAATTTGTCTTTGTGTGGGAGAGGTGGGACGGGGTGCTTAGGTTTTTGTAGTGGTGATGTGTAGCATATATTTTGAGAGACTGGGGAAAGAAGAGGGAAGGGGGAAACTATGTGTCTTTGGGATGTAGGTAGTATCATAGTTTAAGAAAAAGATTTAATGAAATGAAGATAATTTGAATGTAGGTGGGGTAGGTGAGTGATAGTGTTAAAGAAGTAGTCCAAAGCGTGAGGGCTGAGGAGGGCATGTGATATTTTGTTGTGGTTAGGGGTGAATTTGTTGGAGGGTAGGACTATTGACCAGATGGTTATGTCAGGATGTGTGAATACAAGTGAGTTACAAAGAAAAGTGTTGAAATGTGCTGTGAATATGACAATGATGGGAAGGAAAAAGAATAAGAAGGAGAAAAGTGATATCAATCTTGGCGAGAAATAATTGAAATGTAGTTTTGTGCAGGCAGTGTCGATGGTTTGACATTAAATTGAGGGCAAAAGGGGTTTAAAATATGTAGATATTTTTGAGGATTTCAATATTGTGTGCATTGGTCATGGTGTTATTTGTGGTTTAGTGGTTTTGATTCGTGGTTAATGAAAATATATGTAGTGTGTGCGTGGGTGCGTGACTGTGTGTGTTGGTACTTGTATATAAGTAAAATTGAGTCGGATTACTCTCATCCTTTTTTTCTCATATATATATATATATATATATATATATATATATATATATATATATATATATATATATATATATATATATACTAAGCCCCATTCAGAAATTAAAGTTGAGGATTCTCGGATGTTAATAATAGACTGTCAAAAAGTTATAATGCAAAGTTTCTAATACGTTCGTCGAACACTTTCGACGGGTCTTCTATCTGTGCCCGCGTCTAAGTGTATATAGATCTTAATTTCCCTTAATTACGTGACAGTTTCCGTTGGCCGAGTGGATATGGCGATAGCTTGCAGATTCTAGTCTGACTCTGTGAATCGAATTCGTGCCTCCCGACCGTCTGAAATTGTTACTTTCCTGCACTGATGAGAGCAATAAGCTTAAAACGCTAGCGTCTGTGGTATTAATAATTTAATATTAATTAATAAATAAATATATATATATATATATATATATATATATATATATATATATATATATATATACATTTACTTTAATAATATAAAGATAACTATTTTATATTTGATCCTATCACATACTTATGTCTTTTGAATAAAAATATTATCATAACAAAGATAAGAGATGCGTATTACACTTAATCTTGAAAATACCAACTCCATAGAAAACGAAACTCGTCGACAGGAAGAGAGTTCTACATCCCTGCAGTTCTTGGAAATACACTACTGGAATAGGAAGCTCTATTTTAATTAACACAAGCTATCCGAAGCTCAATGGCTGACCTAACGTAATTTTGTTGTGCACACACACACACACACACACACACACATATATATATATATATATATATATATATATATATATATATATATATATAAATATATATACAGGGTGACCCCCCAAAAACGGGCCCCAAATCTAATTAGGCCCCATTTCTTAGTGTTCGTCCGAATGAAATGAATTTTGGGGCATAACTAGTTGATTATATTCAGAACATCATATCAAAACACTAGGGTTTTTGGCCTTTTTTTCTCCGTTATACAGCATGTGTTCTAGATGGACTCCTTTTAGCTCCGTGCATTTCTTGAGGCGCAGAACGAAGTTGTCCATGACGTTCTCACAGGCTGAATTGAGATTGGCTCTCATCTCCTCCCTGATGGCCTCCTTGAGTTACGTGATGGTTCTGGGTTTCATTGCATACATTCTGTCCTTAAGATAGGCCCAAAGGAAATAATCTGGGGGGCTTAGGACTGAGCTATGGGGTGACCACCAAATTAGTCTTGAGACTGATCACTCGGCCTCCGAAGTTCTCTTTCAGCCACTCTCAGGACAGGTTTGAGGTGTGAGAACTTGCTCCGTCTTGCTGGAACCAGAACTTGCTCAGTAGCGATGGGCAGAGGGTCTGGAGCTCACTCTTGAAGGTTTTGAGGAGCTCTACATACCGCGATTTGGTGAGTGTCACTGCTGCACCAGATTCTTCGATGAAGATTGTTCCGATGATGCCTCTGACCGAGATTGCAGCCCACACCGTGCTATTAGGAGAGTGCAGGAGCTTGGTGGCTACTTCATTGGGTCTGGAGGACCCCCAGAAGACATTTGTCTTGGATTTAGTTTCCGTCAATATTGAAGGGGGCTTCATCTGAGGTCCAAAGGAGGTTAAGGAAACCTGGTGTCTCCTCGATCTTATCAAGCATCTTGACTGCCATAGCGCTCCTCTGCTTCTTGTCTGAGGCTGTAAGGGTTTGCAGCGTCTGTATTCTGTATGGGTTAGCCCTGATATTGTTCACCAGCACTCTCCTGCAAGTCTCACGAGAGATACTGAGGGATGACTTCGCTTACACACAGAGCGTTTTGGACTCTCCTAGAGAGACTCTCTCACACTTTCGACCAGCTCGGCTGTCCGCTTCTTGGGACGTGCTGAGTGGCTTGGACGGTTCTCACTGGCAGCGTTGAAGTACTCCACGGTCCCATACTTCTCGAAGTGGTCCACCCAGTTCTGAATACTGCTTTTGGGTGGAGCCTTTTCACATCCGAACTGATGCATGAAACTGTCCTGTGTTTTCTTTAAACGAGTCTGTCTTGTAGTAAAATTTAACACAGTGTATTCTTTGTCCCAGCTCCCACTGAGGTCTTTGTGTACTCACGGTCGTTGATTATGCCATGCCCTGTAAAATAAGGGCAATCGGTGAATAAATAAAGGAGATATCACATAAAGTGTACACGGGGCCCGTTTTTTTTTGTAACCCTGTATATACATATACATATGTGGGTGGGTGCGTGTGTGTGTATGTGTGTTCTAATACTGACATTCAAAGTTATTTAAATGTAGGATTATTTTATAGGATAATGTCAGGTATAGCTCTATAGTGCGTGACTAATTCGATTGTACAATGGTTTAATCATTTTACCATGAAAAAGTGTAACAAATGTTAGATGTTCACAAGAAATAAAGACGTTTTTAATCAAGGCCACCAATTGTGTCGGCTAAAATCAAATATATCGTTTTAAAGACTTTTAATTATTTCCAAATATTTACAAATGTACGCTTAAAAGTGCGTCACAAAATACACAAACAATACGTTTACAAAATTACATTCATTAGACATTTCATGAGAAAGTATCAAATATATATATATATATATATATATATATACATTAATTAAGAAGTTCTATGTTGTAATTCAAATAACAAGATATGGTCCTTGTTTTAAATATTCCATTTTAATCTATCTATCTATATATATATATATCTATCTGTCTCTCTCTTTCTCTCTCTCTTCTTTCTCTCTCTCTCTCTCTCTCTTAACTTTAAGACAACTATCACATACTCTTCCTAAAACATACTGCATAGAGATAGTAGCAAAGATTTTTCACTCTAATATTTTCTTACTAACACTACAGCACACATTTAATAGACGCTCCCTTACATTTTACTAATTAACGGATTACGTTTTTTCTTACAATTAAGTATATACTCCATCTCATTCCAGAATTTACGGAATACATTGAACTAACTCAATATATCATACTGTACATTGATTTAAAATAGCGGCTGCAATCTATGTATTCAATCGACTGATAACAATTCCTAGGCAATAGTACATTACTTCAAGTATATTGTAATATACACGCTGACACAATTTAATACATAACACCTTTAAGGCGTAAAAATATTTTCAAAAACACTTACCGCGTAAAACGAACTGCAGTGCTTATTTCGACTACATTCAATTGTTGATACGAATTCCGTGGCAGCACGTAATACCGGTTTCTGTACGGACCACTCTACCAATAATTAACAGACCACACAAGTGTATTGTTTAACTGTTGGCTATCCATGTATATCTCATATTAATGTAACATTCATATTATCGTTTTATATATTTGTTTTTCTCTCAGCCAATCGTTGGGCTTCCCACGAACAAAGATGTGGTTAGTGTTTCTTCCTTCCTATCTTGTGTTATATTGTTTGTCTTTTTTTACTTATAGGTTAGCCTACACCCTGTTTCCTTTGTTGTGTTATGATAATAATAATATTAATAATTACAGTTATAGCAATAATAATAATAATAATAATAATAATAATAATAATAATAATAATAATAATAATAATAATAATAATAATAATAATAATAATAATAATAAAAATAATACATTGATAAAGTCGCACGGGAATAGACGAACTAGATCTAATCATTAAGAGGTGTTTTATGTTTAACCAACTTGCTCTGATGCATCTACACTATTTGTATGACTATTATTATTTTCAATTAAGCCACTATGAATTCTTTTACTGCGATTTTTTGTGTGTGCATTTTCTGTCCGAACTTCATAAATCTATTGTATACTAGATTTCTATGGAATATTAAAGTCACAAGAAATCCTCACTCACGTGTGTATTTTTCTCAGGTTAGATGATTTTAACGACGTTATTTATTGGCAGTTTTCTGTATGGAGGTGGCGTCGTCATACTCACATATACAGCATCTAGTATTAACGAAATAGGCATCAATATTGTGGTTACCATGTTGCATATCGCTTAACATCATCGACTTTAAGAACACCTGTTTGCCAACCTTATTATACCGCATTTAACTTCTTATTGCAATTGTTGTAACTTGTATGTGTGCTTCTGTTTAGCTATATACTATCAGAGCGTTAACTGTGGTCCGTTGTTTCCGTTAACATTTGAATAAATGAAGAAACGTAATAGAAATATTTATTCAGTATTTTTTTTTACTTATATTTATAAAAGGTGGAAAGAGTATGTTGAAGTTCAGAACGTACACACCCAATCTGTTTTCTGCGAATGTTAGCCGTGCACACTTTGAGCCTTTCAAATGACTGACAGTTATCTATTATTAAGAACTGGTTTTGTAAAACGTTATTAATTTATATGAACATAATTGAAAGTTATATTCTAAGGTAATTTATGTATTTCGTATGAATGAGAAGATTTTATTTTGGCATTGGTTTCTCTGATATTTTTCTAGATATAATTACTTTCAAAAAGCGAGAAACAACGTAAATATCACCAACATCCTAAGCGATTGTGCTTCTTTTGAACGAACTGGAGTCGAACTGTGCATAGTCAAATTGTAAGTCCGTGCTGTTCAACACTTAGCGACCGTCATATCCCAATGATAGATGAACACGAAGTGTGGGGTGTAGATATAACACATGGGCTTGGAAGATGTAAAAATAAATCGGAGAAAAAATAGTGAAGAATAGAAGGGGGGATCATGACGCACTTCCGTCGATTATATATGACTCATAAGGAAAGTTGCCGTCACCAGCGTTAATATATTGGTGATTCATAATCGATCGTGTGCCTTCCATTGCATATGATTTAAATGCAGATACTTTGAGATATAATATTTTAAAGTGTACGAATATTACATTTTAGAGATTTTTTTAGTTCATAAGAGTAAACAATGTATTTCAAAAAGATTTGCAACGCGCCAGCACAAGTTCAATAGACTTCAAAATAGTAAATCGAACTACAGCAGCATTCATAGATCGAACATTTAAATTTGGAGATAAAATGCTCGTTTTTGCTCTTCAAAGTTTATAAAAAGAAATGATTTAAATAGTAATAAAAAAACATTTCTTTTGAAGAAGAAAGGAATTGCCACGCGAAACAAAACGTAGGAGCGTTAGTCTTGTCACGTGACTTTTCAAATAAAATGGCGAAGCATGACAGCGCACTTCGGAAAAGATTAAACAAAGCTGCATTGACTTGAAGTCCCCAAACCAAAAATGCCAAAGCCATGAATTCGTTTCCCTCGTCACACAAATATCTTTTATAATCTTTTTTCCGCGTGCTTTTAATTTTATTACATTTTATTTTGTTACTTAAAGCTTTTCTCTCTCATTCATTTTTGATATTTTAAATTCATTTTTCCTAATACTCTGTATGCTCTTGTTTTTGTAGAGCTGTCATATTTTCTGTTTGGTGTTTGCAAGCGTCATGAATGGCTACAAAAGATGAAAACCTGGAAATAAAAGAAAAAGGAATATTCTTAAGATGCGTCTGTTCAATATTGGCTTTATACATTTAAGCGTGACATACCAACGAAAATTGAAATTCTTACTTAGATGTGACACAAGAACTAACAAGCTGTTTCGAATGTAATTCTTACACTACAACCTGAATGCTATTTTAAATGTAACACGGAAAATAAATACATATTCTACTACAGAATGAAGCGTGACGGATCAACGAAATATTATTTTAAAATTTAGCGCTTCATAACAGATAGCGGAATAACCTGTAATATGTATGACAGGCCGTATCTAAAGTATGTAGCGTCAAGTCATATACCGTGTGTAGCGATAACAATACTAATAAAAACATAAGTGTGACAGAAAGGACGACCAACATATCGATACTGCAACTGAAATGTGCGAATGCTCATATAACAGAAATAGAGGAAAATTAAATATAAATAATAAAATGAAATGATTTAAGTTTAAGAACTTTAGTCTATAGAGAGAGGGATAGAGAGGGAAAGAGAGAGAGGGGAAAGAGAGAAGAAAAAAACGAATACAGAGAGAGAGAGAGAGTAAATGGAAAAAATTGTGAATTAGTGCGAAAAAAATGATAGAATAAATCGTGAAAGTAAACATGGAATTAGTCAACAGAAGTCATACACCAGAATGTCTGCTAGTCTCCTGCTAACTTAAGAGGGGATGTTAAGGCTTGTCAAAATTAGAAATTCTCTGCAATGCTGAGCAGGAATGAAAAAGAAATAAATCATAGATTCACTCTGTTTGTATTACGGTCCGTTGTTATTTACTTTCTTCTGTAACCAAGAAATATTTGCAGCCTGTCATTTGTTCAGATGCTCGGAGCAGCACTTTAAATTCATACAGAACTATGCTTCACTTTTTTATACGCTATATTTTAAATATTTCTTAAAGACAAAATGTTTCTCAAAAACCATCTTCTATTACAGCCAGCGTTACTGCATCATTTCATCGATCATATTTAAGAATAGTATAAATATATGCCCGTCGCTTTTCCTATGTTTTAAATAGTAGGTTAGACGAACCTCATAAATGTATAATACACTTTAGGTCTGAGAAGATACACTATGAGATAGCGGTCCTCATTTGGGCATTAAGTGGAAAGGCATTCCATATTATTTAATATATTGAGTAAATGCATATTCTGTGGATTAAACATTTGCAGAAATATTATTTTTTAATAAGCAAGTCATTAAAATGGTTGCATTTTTGTTTAGAAACCGAAATTTATTAGACTAGATTTAATGTACCCAAATATAATATATTTGATCTAAAGCAAAGAATAAAGATTCGTGTTCTGAATAACGTCTTATATTTAGCAGAATAGAATATAGACCTTTAGTTAACTTACATAAATCTCGTAATTCTCGCCTCTTCTTATTTTGCCCTTTAGTCCTTACATCAAATTTACGTGGTTTCTGGCTAAGGAGTAATAATTGCTGTTTTATGGGTCGGATTCTATCCATCTAGCCATTATTGTTGGATTTTTTTTTTTACCTTGAAGTAGTATTGTTTAGCTTCTAACATCAATAGGCTACATGCCTTGTCTGGGACGATTTCCATCAAAAATATCACAAAGTAAATCATGATTTGTTTTTAACTAATAGAATTAAATCGATTAAATGTCATATAATAATTTTAACTTAGTAAAAAATATATCCTATGAATATACCGAAATGCAGTTTATCTTAATGCTACATTGAAATGAATTATTTACAGTATCCAAGTAATATTTTTGTAAAAATGAATTTATGGTAGTAAACACAAATATTTGGTGGAAAATGAATTTGTTCCATCGAAGAGAATAATAGAACACGCCATGTTAAAATTACAATGTATTATATTTATTTTTAGGTTATTATATTCGATTATTAAAGAATAGGATGTTACCCAGCACAATCAAAGCGCCGTAAAAGAAGCAAGAATTTGTTCTAAGGAGCGATCCCTATTTAGTTAGGGGAGATAAAATGACACAAAAAAAATATCACCGAATTAGAACAATGTAACAATGACGGACATTTTGAAAAAAAAAATTGCTTATGAACATGACGTCATGGTGCAAGATAGCGGTTGGTGTAGTATATTCTTACGTGGGTGTAACATTTACTCTTTCTTGTGGTATGTGTGACTTGTTTGGGAGAAGCAGTTATACACAAATTAATGTAGACCATTATAATATGAAATGAAACTGAATGATATTTTGTATAACACACATCAATTATTGTCTTAAAGCGTGACAATATTCAAATTATATATAGTGCTTGTGTTTAATGGCCTATAGTTACAGTAGTAAACTCCAGTTTACTTCATTATATACATGTATATAGAGTTATGTATGTATATATATATATATATATATATATATATATATATATATATATATATACATATACATTTAGCGAGAGAGAGAGAGAGAGAGATGTACTGCGTTTTGAAAACCAGCATGTAATAAAATATCGTGCATTTTTAAAGCAATGTACATCTAATAAAACTCATTCTCGTGTGTGATAATTAATGGTTTTATTTATTCTTAAATATTGATAATAAATCTATATGAGACACGTGATGAAAGCTAGAATGTACCTTTACTGAAACCTTTCTGCAATAACATTCAAAACTAAGAAAGAAACGCGAATCTGTATGATGTTGTTTTTTAAACTCTACATCTAATATACTTGTATCGATTTATAGAATTTATATTGCAAAACATTATTTGAAATATGTAAAAATAAGAGACTAGAGCAGGGAAAGTGCAGATAAAGATTCGACAAACTCATCCACAATCTTTAATTTAACTTTTGAAATGTTAGTTATATTGTACATAGATAAAACTACGGTACGCACATCGGGGGCAAAACGGTTAAGTTAACACCCCAGAACCCAATAAACAAACGTTAAGAAAAAAAAAGTAGTTTATAATCACAGCAATGTTGGTCATACACATTATATTTTTTCCAAGTAGCAATCAAACGCTTCCTTGCTTATAACAAACACTCCATATACGTATTGAGCAATTAATGTTAGAATTTCATCAGTTTACTATTTTTCTTCCTTCTTATTGCATTCTAGAAACTGTGTATTTTAGATTAATATATTCGCAGTCGTAATGAACTAATGTGGTTGCTGTGTACATTGTGTTTGCGTGATATGTTCTTTCGCAACCAAGCAGGACACATAATTACATACAATTCAAAAGGTATTTACTAACTTCTAATTGAATGAAATAACCTATAATGTTCTTTCTATCAACCACTACAAAAGAAAAAAAGTGTTAATTATAATTTTCTTAATACTGTTTCAGATAATATACATGAGATTGGTGAAGGTTCAACGTCTTATTTGCAGTAGACCGAAGAATAAACAGTAGATTCGTTGGCATGTTTAATGTAATTACACTTTATATTCATGAGTTCAGATTAAAGGAAAAATGAACGCATATTGGAATAATAACTTTAAAATATTTCAAAAGTATAACTTAGTAAACAAAATACATGCTTGATTACAGACATATGCTAGTTAGAAAATATATTTAAAAATCATTTAAATTGCGGGTGTATGTTATTTATACCCACATTTTATGAGATATTACCTGAAATCAATTATAATTAGTTGGCTTGTGATGAGTGTTAAATGGAAATGCACTTCAAAAAGATAAGAATTAACATCGATAAGTCGAATTTATGTAGAAGACAAATATAAAAGTATTGAACTAAAAACGAATCGGAATGGATCAATACAATGAGCTCTTAAAATATTACCAAGAATATAGTTGACGCTATCAATCCAGTATCACTATCTAACTGTTCAAATATGCCAAGAAACAACTCATAAATAATACAATGTTTTCTGAAACATTGACTCCGAATGAATTATGCCTTGTGATTAACGACTATCAACTAGCAAGTAAAGTGGTTTAAAAATAATCATAAATATTCAACATCATTTACCTCTGTCGGTTTATTGACGTGGTCGCATATTAAGCACCTGCCAGTATGTGTATACATGTGTTTGTAAGAGCATGTGTCTGTGAGGTGACCGTCGTTTCTATATGAGTTAGAAGCGCATTCGTGCGTAACAATCAGTTTAATAACCAATCTCCGTCAATATATACGAACTCAAACTAACGTAAACCATTAATTGTTCTAAATTTTAGAAAGACAACAGATTATATGAATATATATATATATATATATTTATATATATAAATATATATATATGTATATATATATTCATATACATATGTATATAAACAAATATATATACATATATACATATATATATATATATATATATATATATATATATATATATATATATGTATATATGTAAGTGTAGTATAAACACAGCATGACGTCGCTAGCTATAAATGCATCGTTCCTTTCATTAAGTTGAACGATCTTATGACGTGAAACCGCCGGATAAAGTGTTAAATATTATCACTGAGTATTCGCTATTAAGCGGTGGCCCATTGGTTCTTTATGTCGGGATTTAAGTTGAAAAATACTAGTAATCCGGGGTTTAGAATCGCATGGCCAGTAGTGAATAGACATATCTCTAAGCTGATGACTCCCGATTATAAAGGCCAAAACGTATACGTGAATAGATTATACACGAAACAAATATTTATGATATATATATATATATATATATATATATAATATATTGGTAACAAAATGTATCTCGTCTTCTCTGTCCTTATTTGTTCATCTTATTTGAAAATCTTTACTTGACCTAACAGCAGACACTTTTCTTTCCCTTATACCTAACTTCGATTCGGCCCCTTTTTAGGTATGCAACCGAAGCAATAAGGCCTTAGCTACAAAACGAATGATAACGTATACCTGACGCGTGTTGAACTGTTTACAAGCTGGATGGTGGGAACGCTGTACACACTTACATTAACAAGAGGATCCGAAGACGACCTTTACTCGTACTTGCACCACGGAGGATGCGAGGAAACACGATTTTATCGTACAATATAATCAACGGGAATGTACATCTACTTTTTGATTTATTCTGAACCCCAACGCAAAGTTGTGCTCTTCGCGAACACCCGCAAAATATATACCATCGTCGCTTTCAGCCCAATAGAAGAAAAGCAGCATTCAGACTGTATTTCTGTTCGTAGTACATCCTATCTGAAAAAGTCGTGACGATGACAACTATATCCAGGTTTGAAGTGTATTTTGACAGATATTGCAACTGAATAGTCAAAGTATGAAGACGTAAATAGATACGCGAAGATTACATTTTTGTGAAACCGGGTTTCTACAGAAAAAATATTTAAAACTATTTTCGAAATATTTCTTTAAAATACGTTGTTTACGCGTTTATATTACTGCTTACTCATCAGAAAGTGTGTGCTCATTCCGTCTTCAATTTATATAGAAAAGTTATAGCTTACTATACAATCTAAATTATTTACTTTTTGATTCCGCTTCCTATTTAGGTGTAATCGTCAAAATGGTGAATCTTATTTTGTATGGGCAGTACACTACAATGGATTTTATAATAAAAAAAATACTGATATGTTTTTGTTTATTTGGGACTGTTTTTACAACATGAATTATGCCTACGTAGCTTTTATTACCGCAAAACAATCAATAGTCAAAGTATGCATACGTAAATAGATCACAATAATACACATGTACTACTATGGATGTTATTCACCGGGTTGCCACTTCTATAGCTGAAGATCCAGGTAATTTGAGACATTTGTTTACATGTACAGTTTCCTATACAAGAACAACTTTGCGATGTAGACAAAAACATCATTTAGTGAAAAATTCCTTCTTAGGAAACGCAATGAACATCACGAATGCGCTATAACATTTTCAGGCGATATTTCAATATGGCTCTGGTTTATATCGAAGAGATGATTTTTAAGATGAAAAGTGGTTCTAACTTGATCGATGTAGCATACATCCGATCATTGTTGTATGGAAGCATGACATTAAGGGAATGATCCCTATAGAGTCTATACATGTTTTTTTTAATTAATTTTAATTAAGTGTATAGAAAATGTATTAACATATATTTGTGATGCTGAAAACAACAGCATCCTAAAGTACAGAAAAATTAATGTGTTAGGCTAAACCATCATAAACAGAAAATAACATAATAGTGCAAGATTTGGCATGGACTTTCTTAATATACTTTCGGCCAATACACGAGTCAGCGTGTTTATATATAATTTAGTTTGCATACTTTTCTCCAATTCATATAAGTACTGTCAATTTATACGATAATGATGAAGAAATATCTGCTATTTGTCTATTTACGCGGAATGTCTACACATGTGGCCGAATACATGAGTTTCATTTCCACCAAATAACAACAGTAAAAAAATGATCCGCAACAAATGAGAATATAATCAGACGAATTATGGTTATGTCATTCTGTTGGACTAGTTAAAATAAATTGACACATTCTCTCTAGAGATAATAATTCCTTTATTTAGGAATACAATCGGCATATTTTAAAACGAATACATTACTTCAGGTAACGGTCTCGGCCTTTTGGCTAAGATCAAAGTGTAGTATCTGTTCCAATGGATACTGCACGCCTGTCCTGTGCAGTTCTAGGAGGTCCACCCTCCCAGGCTTCGCCTCCCCTCTTTGGGGGAGGAGTAAGTTTATTGCTTACTGTCTGAGGCGCCCCTACCGGGGAATGCCGACGGGGCTGCCCAGGCAATTTTTAAATGGCCCGAGTGCTCACCTCTCGAGCGCTGGCTTTTAACCCCACTTGCTCGACCCGATCTTGGGTCACATCTTACTTGTGGGAGTAAGATAAAACTGGCCTTGTGCCTAACTCCGCGAGGAGTAAATAAACATTACTTCAGATACGGGTGTTCGTTTTGCTTCATGATAGAGCGCGTACTGCCGAGTTCTTAGCAATTTTCTAAATTATGTTCTCTAACGTAAAACGTCATGTTGCATGTGGGATTAACATACAGATATTTGTGTGCAACAATGTATAAAAAAACCTTGTCTCATAACAAATATAAATAGTAATTTAATTAGCAAAATTCCATGTGTACACAGTATACAATATAATATCACATTGGATAAAACTCGTATGGTCCATGACATCTACGTGGCAATGAGATACGTTTCTTTGAGTCTTCTATGTGTTATTCCTCATTAGAATTCTTATTATTTTCTCAGCGGATATTCCGTGCCCCCTAACTTCCGCACATTATTTTATCATTATCGTTGTGTTTCAGATTCCCTACTAAAGTCGTACATTTCCAACGAGATTGATAATTATATGTTTTTCGTGCAGAGATAATTATTGGATTAACGAATCTATCCGGCATTCAAATATAAGCGCCAAATGTTCATCGTTTGCACGATTATCTTTTTGTGTTATTTAATATTTTACTATTTAAGCCTGAAGTGTGGTTTCATGTGACAGCTGCTAGTTTTATGTGTCCACGCTTAGATAGCATTTTTAAAATTGTTGTCAAGAATTCAATGGCAATGTCCAACTTGATACAACGTCAATACTCAATGTCCATATTGAGTGTCGTAATTTTTATCAGACCAATGACTTCATTTTATTTAATTAACCATTCTGAGTTACATACATATATACATGTATATATATATATATATATATATATATATATATATATATATATATATATATATACATATACATATATATATATATATATATATATATATTTATATATATATATGTATACATATATATAGTATATAGTATATTGTAACTTTGAAAACAGAATATTTAGAAATACTATTTTAGAATGTGTATATTAAATCTGCTTTATTTGAACTACCAATTATATTTAAGCATTAATCGTACAAGAATATGAGGTATGCTTATAAAAGCGTGTCATTAAGAAACGCATGGTATTTAGAACATATGCTAAAATATTTAACAATGGGAGAGCGAAGAAAAATATGTACTTTAAACATCATAGCACTATTAAAATCATATTATATAGTTGCAACATAGAAAAATAAATAAACACTTGAGCAGTTACGATATTCTAGATTATTCATAGGCTAAGCATAAATAACAGAAAGTAGTAGAAACTTACTTAACATGTCCAGGACATTTCAGGCTAAGAGTCAGTTTTCTTGGCAAACTGGCCAAAACAGGCACAGCCGTGCAAAACAAAGCGATCAGAACTAAATGTATAAAAGCGAAAACAGTTATTGTTGACTGTGTTCACAAATATACGTAACAATAAATGATATCAAAAGCGAATGAAAAGAAAATATAATCAACATTATAGATACAACGACTGTGTGAAGAATATATTAAGCTTGTCATTTTTATAATGTGTGTATGTGATAATCGCAGATATAACTGAAACATGTATACCATTCTCTTAAACAATGAATATACACAGAAAAACCCTTGCAAGTACATCGACTGTTATAATAATCAAAAAGTAGTGACATGATCTTCGATTTAGTAATTACTTCTACTCAGCGGTTGACAGTGTAGTGATCAAATAGCTAGAATCTTT
This sequence comes from Sepiola atlantica, assembly GCA_963556195.1. Taxonomy (NCBI): domain Eukaryota; kingdom Metazoa; phylum Mollusca; class Cephalopoda; order Sepiida; family Sepiolidae; genus Sepiola; species Sepiola atlantica. The sequence goes on from OY744527.1 coordinate 119,421,248, forward strand.
AAAAAATAGACGTTACTTGCCAGATACCGAACCAATATAACACATGCAGAAAACTACAGTAGTGCACACGGTTTTAGAGGCATCATAGAAAACTTCGGAAAAATTGGAAAGTAATAGAGAAGTGGCACCTTAAATATACGGTATTGATTACACCGTTGAAATATGTAAATACTCCTTAAATGCGGAATACTTCATATCAACAAATAACACAAAAACACAACATACACATTTAGAAAGTGTTGATAAATCCAAGGAAACTCAAACTGTCAGCGGAATTATAGAAGAGTTGTTGAACCAACATTACTTGGACTAGGAGAAAATTGTAATGAAGCGTTGAGGATGGTTGACAAATTTAGTAGGGGGTACACTATGTATATATCGAAAAGAAAGTCATGGAGAGTTCTTAGACACTTCTCTCTGTAATTACAAATAAAGGCAACAACACCTACATGAAGTAAACGGCTTATCTTATGGAAATAGATCCAGACAAAGCATGACACCACTTAATATAAGGAGCTAAACATACTATTTCAAGGTGGATCACTAGCCAACACTAAGTGTTAGATAGATAGATCCGGCCCAAGAAAACAGCAATGCATCCCTTTTTGTCAGAAACATCGCTCATGCAATGTGAAGATAAAAGTACGAAAAATAGAAAGCAAAAGTCGCGAGGCTGCCGAAAGTAAACGTAAGGTCCACTTTATACTTTCCTTCGAAAATACTATTTGGATTTGATCAGATGTGTAAAAAAACTGTAGGCACTGAAAATCAAGTGCTATTATTGTCACATAAGTTCTAACGAAAATCATCATACGTTTGTCAGTGGACGGTGACTAATTAGAAAAGTTAGTGAATGCACCGAGGAGATAAATTGGACACAATAGAAAAAAAAACACACTGATAAACCCAGTCGAAAAATGGAGAAAGTTTAACTGATAATACCCACAAGGTCAAATTATAATAGCACTTCATAAACACAACTAAACTTTGAATAGAATATCTTAAAAAGAACCTAAATAAGTGAAGCTGCTTGTGTGAATATACAAAAGAGGTACTATAATCTTACGCCGCCGTCAAGAAAACAAAACCAAAACGTATTGGCACAAACATGTAACTCTGGATTGTCTGACAAGATTAAACCACCGAAAAAGACATTTTACCGCCTATAGCTTGATAAAAGGAGTACTGAGTGTACTAATATTGTAGCAAGATGTTTTGGAACTATAATGTTATCAACGAGAGCTCAATAGTAAACTCTTAGTCTAAATATTTCGAGTTGCAATTGTAATTGAATGAATCAGAGCTTACTAGCCACTCACGTTGGAAAGACATCTTATTTTCCCAGTAATATGTCAGTGGTAAAAATGTGTCACTAAATCCTAGTAAGAAATAATAACCATAAGCAGGCAAATATATATACCTCTTTCGTATTCCAGATTGAACCTAAATTTTATATTAGCGATAAGTTAGTGATACTGACTTAGGTTAAAATGCCTAATGAGTAAAATATACTAATGGCGTAAACTTTAACATTTATGCTTGTTCAAACAAAGCTTACTTTTATTAGTTTCTTTCATGAAGATATCATGAACTGATTTGTCTTATTTATATGTAAAAATGATACCTATTTTCAACGATTATTTCTATTCGATGAGTAAATCCCGAACGACTGTTTTACTCCCGTTAAGATTTTACTGGGGCATAAGTTTGCGTCCATATCTTAACGTTCACTATGTCAGCAACATTCACCATAAAATATCAGATATGATTTGAACCCGGCACAGCCAATTAAACTGTTTGCGATAGTGTCATTTCAATTGATAGCACACACCTTAAAACGAAAACAAACCAACCTGCATAAAAGATAAATTATCAGAATGAAATAAAGACGAGGGGGGAATATGGACCAAACTGGCGATTAGCACCATACAATACAGGAAACTGAATAAAACAGCTGCAACATTTAGAAAAATAAAGACATTTATCTCTTTGACAAGGAAATACTAGTTTACCGTGAGCAAATCATTCCCTATGGTATGTTTGCTTTCTTTTTACTTCAAAGAAATGAATTAACAAAGCCCACCTGTGATAAGAGCTGCTGAAATAAGGCACAGGTTAGTCTATATCTGACTATTCCGTCACTCATTCCCTTATCAGAAACCTTTTCAATTTTCTTAAAAAAAGATCAGTCGCTGTGCTCGTCCAAATATTGCAAGGCGTACAGATTTGCATATACTTACATAGATGTGAAAAAGGACATGACGACCTAGATTTATACACATTTATACAACAACTTGTTTTTTACTATTGGTTTCAAAATACCAGTCAAATTGATGCTGCTGTTTCCGGACATTTATCGAGTTCGTTGTTAAAATCTTGCACAACACTCCATATAATCTCATTCGATTAAAAAAGATTCCATATCTAGTAGCCTTCATTCAAATCCTTAACAATTCTTAGAGAACAACAGAGTAGAGTGTCTTTTAAATATCCGCAAATAAATGAAGTCACAAGATTAAACTAGACATGTTCAACGACGTAAGTCATACAAAATATATTAAAAATACGTAAAACTCCACAAAAATTGAATGATCTTTAATAGAGAAAATAGATATCTTCAAGGTATTTTCAAACTAATTGATGAGTATATCAAGTTGTAAGATTTCGGATGAATAATTGAGACATATATCCTACCTCCCGGAGATTGGATGCTCCAAATATAGATGCATTTATGCTCTCTCTCTCTCTCAATATATATATATATATATATATATATATATATATATATATATATATATATATATATTTATATATATATATATGTATATACACATATATACACGAACATAGGTATATATATATATGTATATATACATATATATATATAATTATTAATGACAATATATTTGTTAGCATATACATCAGTGTCATTTAAGTTTGAAGTTTCCTTAAAAGATTCAGCTCGACGATTGTCAAACATGGCGTATTAGTGTTAGTGTGCTCTTTTATTTGTTTTTTGTTTGGTGTTACCCAAAAATGAACCACTATATAGTGTAGGTGTTTTCAAGAAACTTACATCCAATAACATTTAACTTCTTGTGATTTTGTTCTGATGATGTTTAAAGTTGCATATACGATATTGACATAGCAATGTTGTTTGGCTCAAGACAAATGAAACGGACCGTACAAAATATATCTCACAGAAATGTTGTTTCTTGGAAATGTGAAAAAGTTAAAATAAGTAAATAAGAACTGGCTATTGGAATATAATATGAACCTGTCTTATATATATATATATATGAGTTTTTTAATGCAACTTTCATTCCTATATCATTTTATTTCTAGCTACCATATCGCAGAATGGTTCTTGCGTGTAGTGTTTAGATAGCATTTTATTATTATTATTATTATTATTATTATTATTACTAGTATTACTAGTATTACTATTGTTATAAAGAATTTTATTTGATATGCAAATTACTATATCGGACGGTAGTCTTAAGGGTAGTATATTATTATTATTTTGATTATTATTATTATTATTATTTATTTATATATAAGTAACATTTTAAGCTGAATTATTTCGAAACTTGATTGGGGAAATGGTAGTTTGATCTGTACCATTGGAGAGCCATGCATATAACTGTCCTGTTTTTAAATATCCGAAACAGTTACATGGTAAACAGCTGATGATCCCCGTGCTAATATTAGATGCTTACGTTAAGGTCTCCTGTTTTTGTTTCACTGTTAGATACTTAATCCCTCTTTTTATTTTATTTACTTACTAGTATATATTTTATTTATTTATGAATTTTCCAACGAATGTTAAGTCTGCACTATTTTGGATTTAGTTAGTTTCTGTGGAAATTTAAACTGTATTTTCATTTTTTTGGTCTTTTTGTTTAAAATAACTGAAAGCTTCTTTAGACTATATATATATATATATATATATATATATATATATATATATATATATATATATATAGGCGTACAATCCAGGCATTTGAGTGTTCTTAACAACTAGCTTATTGTCGCAGAATTTGACATTAAGATGTGAATTTACTCAACCCTCTCCTAACAATGCGTGGCGGACACATCAGTACGCCCTCCGACTACTGAGTTAAATATGACTTTCGTATCAAATGTTCAACTGTGTGACCGGCATGAAGTGTCTCCTCCTATACTGATGATTGCAGGTTTGACATGAAACGCATGTGATTAGTTCTTAATTTTTTAACTATTATTTGAAATAATTATATATATATATATATATATATATATAATTGTGTGTGTGGGTGTGTGTGTGTGGGGGGGGGTATGGGTGTGTGTGTGTGTGTGCGTATGTGTCATTTAAATATATTTTAATTCGCAAAAAAATTGGTTAATAGCTCACTAGTATAATATTAATACTATTGAGCTATTAACCGAATTTGTTCTACGAATTAAAATACAATAAAAATATAATAGTTTAATAAATATCCAGAATTTACTTACAAAGCCATATTTAATAATACAATCGACTCTGTCTATTTCAAAACACCAATTTTGTCTTTATACCTCATACATCATGAATACATATTTAGCCTAACCAATATAACAAGACATCTAATTGTAAATTCTACTTCATACAATTAATTTTTGTAGAACGATTTTTCGTTAGTGGCAAAGTATGGATAATTCTCCGATATCACTTTTTTACTAGAGCGGACTCTTTTTTCCAAGGGCATTCGTCTGAAACCAGCCGGCTATATTTGGATGAGACGTCTGGATCATATGTTGTGTACGGAAGCATTGTGAAGTACATTTAATGTAATCCTGCTATCATGGCGATCAGTACATTGTTTCGTTGAAGGAGGGCGTTTTCTATCTTAATTTGCGAACGGTTTCCTTTTGGAATTTCCTTCTTTAAACGCACACATTTTGCTTTATATTATTCGCTATTTATGGTTATTTCTTTCTCTAGCTAATGTATAAACAAAGCTAGTGCATCTGTAAATACAGAAGCACACCTTTTTCATGCTGATTTTTCCTCTTAGAACATCTTCGCCGGTTTCTGCTACATCTACTGCAGTCGATTTCTATTTAGCTGCCTGCCGATATGACTTCTGAGGAAAATGGTGAATTCATGTTTCATCATTGTCACGTATTGAGGCTTAAAAAACACTTTTATTTCGTCAAACGAGTTAAACCCACGCTATAAATCGTTGGTGCGTTGGTGTTTTTAATCTTTTCATGACTAAACGTAGAGCGCACTTTGCACACAGATTTTTTTTATTTTCAAATATTTATGCAAAATGGTGTATCCACTGCCTTTATATCTTCAAATACACAGCTTTCTAACACAATTTTAATTTACGATCGTCCAACCAAAATGTGTGACTTTTTAAATGTTATCCGAGCCATCTGCCGACTTTGAGCGACCTGAGCGCATAGCATCATTTGTGTTTGAACGGACGGTTTTAGAGTCAGTATATTATCACTTAACCGTTGTTTCCGAGGGAATAGTGTCTGCACATCATTTATCAAGTCATAAAACCTATTTATCATACACGGAAGTATTTAAATATATATATTGTTAATCAAAATTTACAAAAGTTACTTAATTCAAATATATTTAATTTTTAAATTAATTTTCCGTATAAGTTCAAATGTGAACAGTTGCTGTTAAAATGTTAGTACTTTTTTTAGAAAGCATATACAGTTTATATTAGTGGCAGGTTTCATGTATCAAGCCTGATGCTTATTTAATCATGTTTTAGTAGATGAGTTTTCTAAGTCTTAAAAAGTTTTAGATTGTTACAAATTGAAATATGTATAAAGTGGTATATATCCTCTCAGCGCTCGATTTGTAAGTGCAAAACTTACTATGCTTCAATACATTTATCAGTGTTGATATTGCTAAACCCAGCCTAGGTTTGCTGGTTTTCTGTATATACAATGATGAATTGTAAACGAGTATATATATATATATATATATATATATATATATATATATATATATATATATATATATATATATATATAAGTGCAGATTAGTCGTCCGAGGCTGTAGCAATGCGATGTAATTGCCGTATTGCTACAGCCTCGGACGACTAATCTGCACTTATATTTACCAGCAATGCTTCAAGTAAACTACAATCTTCTTATATATATATATATATATATATATATATATATATATATATATATAGAGAGAGAGAGAGAGAGAGAGAGAGAGAGATAGAGATATATATATATAGATATATATGTATGTAAATATATATATAGAGAGAGAGATAGATAGAGATATATATATAGATATATATGTGTGTATGTATATATATATATATATATATATATATATATATATATATATATATATATATATATACACTATATAAAGTGGGCGTCACTTTCCCCTGTACTTTTGACGAGAGTAAGAAAATAACCACATACCTCATACACTACCGAAATACGCACTGCAATACTCTTATTTACTTATTTACGTGTTAGCAGTAACTTTGGCATAATTTGATCAGCATATATATTATTATATTTATTCGTAGATAACTCACTATCTCACCTACACCATCCACAAATAAAGTTGCCACTATACTTACCTACTGTAAATCATCTACTGTATCCTTCACTCATAACACGTTCAGACGTTTATTTCTTTCGAAACCGTAGAACAGATACACTCGCGAGTACGGATTACGGACATATCATTCCGCTATTCCGCACATATAACATTACTACGGTACGGAATAACTGGTTACATTAAAACAAACACCTAACACGCAGCATAGCGGATCAACGTGGAATCTTCGTAATTATATAACATACAAATAAAGATAACATAATTATAATATTTGTATTTAAACCAAATAATACATTTTACATATGCCAACATTAAACGTAAGTGTTTTTCGAATTAAATATTACACGCGGTTTCTAGATCCCTATAATTATGTACGGACTCGTTGCCACATTACATAGACCAGTATTGTTTACACCGTTAATACTGTTAGTGTTTCACAATAGTTGGTAATTGCATATTCTTTAGATATTTTCTATTAAAATACAGTAGAGTCGTATTTGTGGTTTACGGTACGTATTATAACAATGTAGCGAAACTACTACTTCTCATTGAACACTTTTCTTAGTAGATATTATACAGATAATATATACCAACTAATCATAGATCTGTCTTTTTACACGCACACTAGCTTCAAACAATATCTAGTTTACAACGCATTAGATTTATTTTGCTTTTTTAGCTCCATACGCAATTGGAATTTTCGTGACTAAAATAGTAATCACTCATCATCTTCATTTGCACAATTCATATCAGAATTGGTTTACTTTTCACTCTTCATACAATACGATCTTACTTTGGTAAAATATAATTTGCGTGACTAAAATAGTTATCATCGACAACAATCATTGGGTACATTAAATACATTTTTCTCATATAACTTTTCGTTTGCACTTCTATCTTTTCAATCCTAGGCCCCTTAAAAATAGAATTTATTTTCGTTACATATGGCAGATTAATATGATGTGGGTTTATACGATTTCTCAATTTAGAACAATTAAATTAACTTCACTCTCCAGGAGAGCAGAGTAAGACACAACGTAAGTTCCTAATGTTCAGAAAATCCACCACCGTTGATTATATTGTCTAAAGTAACAACATAAATAACAATTTACGTATTGTAGAATGATTTTTTTTCAATGACGAAGGAGATAATAGATAACAGATGAAACAACTACCCAAACGTAACAGTAGTACTCTTTTCCATAATAGGTCAGTGTAAGAGATGTCATTCTAAACTGTGGCAATGTCTAATGTTGTTCAACTAGAATCCTTTCAGTGAGTACATAGATTTTCCAACATCAGAAGTCGACATTTTTTCTAAACAGTAAAACTATTCTGTGTGACCTATTTACGTTCAGTCAGTTGTTTTAAATTTTGATATAAATGCTTTCATACTTCCCACGAGCAACGCCAGGTAACAGGTCATGCTAGTATATATATATATATATATATATATATATATATATATATATATATATATATATATATAGACGAGTGACCGGTAGTGAATAGTCAAAATTCTACGCTGAAGAGTCTTGATTGAAAAGAGACGAAACGTATACGTCCGTAGATAATAAACAACAACAAATATTTTTCATATATATATATATCTATACATATATATATATATATATATATATATATATATATATATATATATATATGTATAGATATATATATATATATATATGAAAAATATTTGTTGTTGTTTATTATCTACGGACGTATACGTTTCGTCTCTTTTCAATCAAGACGCTTCAGCGTAGAAGTTTGACTATTCACTATTTCATTCTATTTTTCCCAATATGTCTACCCTACATGTATCTGTGCTTGCATGACATTTTTTCTCTATTTTATCATCCTGATGAAGTCTTATAAATAAAGACGAAACGTTGATGTACACATAAAAAACATCCATTTTTTGGTTTTCCTTTTTCACTTTCCCATCACGTCGGATTACTTTAATCCTTCTCTTCCTATATATATATATATATATATATATATATATATATATATATATATATATATATATATATATATATATAAGTCGTAAGTAGTGTTTAGTAGAATATTATCATAGGAGTTATGTTTGTATTAGTAGCCATAGTTAACTGTACATCTCAATTATAACTTCTATCTGATCGCATGTATATTCACCTAAATGATAATGTATTTGTATTCCTATTTCCAACAGAATATATTAAATGAGAATATTTTGTCTAATCAATTATCAAAAGCTTATGTCTATGTCCATTGTTTTATGACATCTATTTCGATAGGAATATTTTGACAGCAGATCATGGCTGGAACATTGTCTGCGGCTCGCTTCGCAATTCATCCGAAAGCACACAGATTTATGGAAATAATCATTTCGAAGATTTGTATACAGCCCAACTCTATTTTCTAGAGTAACGAGATAGCAGAACACGAGCAGCAATAAATTGCAAAGCAAATATCATGTTCGCAAACAGCCACTGGTCCATCAAGAGCGAATCAATAAGTTCAGTCCACTGAAGAATACATGAAATATGTTCCGATTTGTTATGACAGAATTTGACAATGGTCGTACTTTGTTTTCCATTATAGAAAAATAGATAAGAATTGTTTGCAACGTAAAACAATTCTAAGCCCAATTGACTTATATCACAGAAAACATTCTCTGCGAATGGAGAGAATGAAACATTAAATGAAAATATGAGATATATAAATATTCGTTCAGAAATACCTTTTACGAAAGTCGCGTATTTTATATTCACTCTTCTCTCGGTCTCTCTATCTCTCTCTCGTTTCTCTTTCTGTGTTTCATATATATATATATATATATATATATATATATATATATATATATATATATATATATATATATATATATATATAGATATATGTGTGTGTGGGGGTATTTTTTAGTTTGCAACACAAATACTTCAATGGATTGTGCTCCTATGAAGTGGCTCCTCTGGTGCCCCCTCGAAGTAAATTCACTATACCAACTCGACAAGAAGCTAACTCCCATCAATTCACTGTGGAGGTCCTAAGATGCCGGAGAGTATTCGACTCCAGTAGCTTCTTTCCTCGTGCTGCTGATCTCTCGAACTTGCTCCCTGCTTTCCGTTTCATCGACAGTACCGACATGCAGAGGTTTAAAACTTACGTAAACAATGACTCGCTACATTGCTCCCAACTTTGGGTGACCCCCAACACCCACAGACAAATCCTCAGTATCCCTTTACGACTATAGTTGATACATTTGGGAGGAAATATGTTAAAAATAGAAAAGTACTTATAATAGCTCAATTGTTTAAAGAAAGACTTATGCTATATTTAGTATGTTTATTTTGTTCAATACCACATCAGTATCACAATTGCTTCGGCTAACATCAACATATTTGTAAAATGCTCCTATGCATTTATTGTTTTCTTGGTGTGTCTATACCTAGTGCACATTGTACAAAAACAAAATATTATTTTTTTTTAAACTTGGCGGTTATATCCAGAATTACACGCAATATTCATTATCATTTTTTATTATATATATAGATGGTCCCTTTACGTCTTTTTAAATAACATGTGCGTCTTCTATCTTTTTATATTTCTAATCATTCATTATCGGCTATCATTATCAATCTAACTATTCATAAAATTAAAGTATACAATTATACCGGCTCTGTTATTTTCCGTTGATTATTTTCTTCCTCCTTTAGTTTTTTTTTGTTATCATTTGTTTATTATATATATATATATATATATATATATATATATATATATATATATATATATATATACATATATATATATACATATATATATATATATGTGTGTGCACATATATATATATATATATATATATATGCTGATGAGTCTCGATTGAAAAGGAACGAAACGTATACATACATTGATAATAAACAATAACAAATATTTTATATTTGTCGCTCCTCGTAAAAAAAGTTGAGCACTCTAATGGTAGTAAAAACACAGAATGACGTCACTTTCTTTATAATGCACCATACCTTCTCTGATAGAAGTAGAATGCCTGGACATCAAGTCGCTTAAAAATGTGTAAAATTATCATTGTTTATCAGTTATTCAAATATTGGCCGCGCGGTTAGCGACGTTGGGTTTCAGTTGAAAAATACTTGTAATCCAGGGTTCGAATCGTGCGACCGGTAGTGAATAGTGATATCTCTATGCTGATGAGTCTCTATTGAAAAGGGACGAAACGTATACGTACATAGATAATAAACAATGACAAATATTTCATATATATATATATATATAAAATATTTGTCATTGTTTATTATCTATGTACGTATAAGTTTCGTCCCTTTTCAATAGAGACTCATATATATATATATATATATATATATATATATATATATATATAAATATTTGTCATTGTTTATTATCTATGTACGTATACGTTTCGTCCCTTTTCAATAGAGACTCATCAGCATAGAGATATCACTATTTCTCTCTCTCTCTATATATATATATATATATATATATATATATATATATATATATATATATATATATATATATATATTGATCTTAACCAAACGGCTATCGTCAATTAGTTAGTAAATATAGAGTATATACATATATATATATATATATATATATATATATATATATATATATATATATATATATATATATATATATATATATATTCGAGATTCATACTTAGCGAGACAGACTTCTGCAAAATTAAACATGCCCAGATTTCATGAGAGTTTAATTCAGGTCAATGTCTATCAAACTAGCTAGAATTTGCGACCTAAGAGAATGGGGATAATTATACAATCGTCAAACAAGTCTATTAAATACATACTTTGAGCAAGGTAAATTGTGTTGAACTATTAAAATAATCTTCAACGTTATTGATAATATTTAAGCATTTTTTTTCATTATCGCTAATGTTTGAGGTCATTTAAAAAAAAAACATAAATCAATAGCTTCACGCTAGAGCTATAATAATTTTCTGAAGTTAATGTGTTAAGCTGTATTTATAAGTGAGTAAAAACATTAATTAGTAGAACAAGTAAAGGTTTCGATTTCGAATCCCAAACATGGGATCCGCTTTATTTATAAGGATTTGTTTATGTACTGTGAATGCAATATTTTCGATTTCCCAAAATAATATGAATCTATAATATTTCGAAATGAGATACATTTTGCAATGTATTTATTACCTTTAAAAATTAGTTCTGACAGACGGACTGGCGGGCAGATTCTGTGTTTACATAATATAACACGTGTTTTGCAAAAATTGGGGGACAACGAAAATTATCACAATTAAATTAGTATTATAAAATTAATAATTTACGTCATTTAATATTTTACATCAAGCTTTTTTATGTGTACTATATAAAGCAATTTCTCTTGTAACAGGGAAACATCCTTCATATATATATATATCGAAATAATAGTTATCAAAATAACAACGAACGCTGCAATCACCAATAAAAATAATTACATTAAAAAACATTAAATATTAAGGTGATAACAATCGTACATATTTCAAGACAGAGCATCTTGGTCCAGTGGTATAACGCTGGACTATAGACATCAATATCGAAGGTTCGATCTCTGTCTAAGTTAGCCATGCTGATGACGAGTGTGAGCTAGAAACACGTGTCCATGGATTACTTCTATGTACGTATAAAATAATAAAAAAATATATATATATGTATATATGTACATATATATATATATATAATATATATATATATATATATATATATATATATATATATATATATATATATTGTATTAAAAATCAAGATTAAACAAGGCAGTTATCATAGAGTTCAGAGACGGCATTGTTAATTACTCTATCAAGGATAAGATCAGATTCACCCGTTTTGCAGGTTTCAATTTTTTTGATAGTATCGAAGACACATAAAGGTGTGATAGTAAGATCATCAATAGTCACTATTTTACGAGAGGGGAGTTATGGAGGAGGTGATCCGCCTTAGGCGGAGAAAAGCGAACTGTTGAGCCAGCAGTTCAGCTTCATCTGTTGACGTGCAATCGACATCCAGTTTATTGGATAATGGGGATTTTTTTTTACCAATTATTCATAACACTTTTTAGATTATCCATCAATCGCAAAATTGTAATTCCTGCGACTAATATGGTTTCTAGTCATATCATTATATCTATCTAAGCTGCGGGCAGATTTAATCATTTAACTTTCCAGTTAATAATGTCAATAATGTCAATATTTAATTACACTTGGTTGTTTCAGAGTGTGTCAAGATATATGTTTATGTTGGAGGGCTCTTAACTTATACCGACATTGTTTTGCGTCGTCCTGGACTTTACGTATACATTGAACCCAATCACTACCGATTCACAAGACTCGTGGTAACGGATTACGTTACTTTTGCTTCACAGTAGACTAACCAAGCGGACACACCTACAAGGGAGTATACATTGCCCCCTATTTCTCGAGACTGAACACATTTTTCAACTTAACTATTTCTTCAAAAAATGTACAGGTGACAAAAGCTATTCAGAAATATGTTTTATATTTATTTGTTCTTTGTATGTCAAAAAAGTTTACTTAAACGTTCATGATACATCCATACATACAACTATTTCGTTTATTGATTTTGACAAACATTAATAGTAAAAAATAAAAAAGTCAGGCTATTCCTGGAGTGTCACTTCTCTAATTATGATGGATTGAGTTATTCAATGTAGAACGAAAGAGACTATCTTAAAAGTGCTTATATCGAGCGAGTTGAATTGTATGACTTCGAACATAACAATGACGAATATTTGTACAGACACTTATATGCACCCACACACCCGCATACACGCATATATATATATATATATATATATATATATATATATATATATATATATATATATATATATATGATGCGAATCGACATATAAATTAATCAGAAGTGCCTATGCAAGTAGAATAAGCTGACCAAGGTAAACTCACATTTTTACAGATATAATCATTTACATAAACTGGGACACATGTAAGAAAATATGCATACTACACACACTCATTTATATATATATATATATATATAAGAAATATATATATATATATAAGAAAAATAAACAAATAGGGATATATATATATATACATACATAAATATACATATATATAGGGATATATATGTATATATATATATATATATATATATATATATATATATATATATATATATATATATAAATTAATAAATGCGATTTATCTTCATTAATCACAATGATGCCACCACCAAACGATGATACTTAAATGTAAATCAATCATACATGGGTTTCTTTGAAATAATGTAAATATACTAACAAGTAACCGCTCGAATACATGTATTTATTTACCTGATTTTCATAACTATTTTTAAACAACTTACAAATAATTAATGTTCTTCGTTCAAACACACTGTGTTGTATATTTAATGTTTCTATATATACTAAATCGTTTGCCGATAATTTAAACGTAAATAATTTACGTAATTTAACATACAAAGAGTGATTAGAAAAATATGTTCCTACTTCGAAATAAGGATGTACTAACACCCCCCCCCCATACACACACACACACACATATATATATATATATATATATATATATATATATACACACATAAGATAAGCACACTTTACGGCCCCTCCATCCACAACGGGGAATAATCTATTTTCTCCCCTCTTCCTAGCAACGTTTTTTGTCCTAAATTATTCCATGAGTAATAAAAATATATTTTAATATTTAAACGGAATTTAATTTTTTATTTTTTTTATTTTAAGCATTTAAGTTTTGTTTTTACATTTTCCGTGAAAAATAAACAAAGAACTTTGAGTTACTATGTCACTTCGCACCCAGCATTTTTGGCCGAGAAATGTAGCATCGCTTACGAAGACCGCTGAATGGGTATTGTAGTACCCGTACTGTTGTCGTGATACCATCCTACCAGTAATTACCTTAATATTTGAAGATTAAGTATATATATTCGTTAATACTACCCCATTTGTGGGTCAGTGTATGTAGTTCGTTCATCATGATTTCATCCTAACAGCCGGGATAAAGTATGCGACCAGAGGTAGCATATACTTGCAAGTATAGTACATGTTTCATGAATAAATACAATGGCAGAATGTTAATAATAGTGTTATTCTAGTGTACCTTTTGAGAGCAACTAATAATTACATACGATTATGGAACATATCATGGCGTAATTAAATAAATTCAAGTTGTTAACGAGAATAGTTTTTTTTAGTATTACCATATGTATATATATATATATTTCTCTTTCTTTATATATATATATAAATATATATATATATATATATATATAATATATATATATATATATATATATATATATATATATATATATATATATATATATGTCATGGCACGTGTGCAGTATTTTGAAAATGTAGTTACTAACGACATAAAACACACATATCGGTTCTCTTAATTGTCAAGTATGTATTGAGTTCATATTACTGACTAAAAGTATACCTACATTTTTAAAAAATAGTTCTCGTTAAAGTGATAAACTTTACCTCAACAAGGTACTGAGAATTAATTCGTTCAACATGTACGACTCTGAAAAGTATATTCATTTGAGTTGATGATTTTTCCAATTAATCAATAAAATTAAGTTAAACTGATATTTTGTTTCAAACCTGTTTACCTGTATCCACGATGTTGCCTAGGAAAGTAGATTAACTCAACACTCCGCAAAGTCCGAGGTTGAACTCAAAAATTAGTGATGTTGATGTTTACCTAGCGCGGCAGATGTTACGAGGTTCACATATTGGGTAGGCTTGCTTCGGAGTTATGAGGAAAGTTTAATTGAAATCATAACTCAAGGTTGCTAGTTTGTTTAAAGAAGGGAAGTATTTGTTTTAAAATATATGAGCCCATTTAAAGGCAATTTCCTGAAAAGAATGAAAATGAAACTCTTTTGTTTGAGCTAGTACGTGTAAACAACTAATATCTTACGGAAAGAAGGAATAATAAAGCCCCTTACAAAAAGGCAGTCTGCATCATTAATTTAAACAGTAAAATGAGTATTGATTTACTCATCTCCAGGAGTTAGGCACAAGGCCAGTTTTTATCTTACTCCCACAAGTAAGATGTGACCCAAGGTCGGGTCGGGAAAGTGGGGTTTAAAAATTGCCTGGGCAGCCCCGTCGGCATTCCCCGGTAGAGGCGCCTCAGGCAGTAAGCAATAAACTTACTCCTCCCCAAAGAAGGGAGGCAAAGCCTAGGAGGGGGGACCTCCTAGAACTGCACAGGACAGACCCATTAACCGGCGTAAGTCAAGCCCCGAAGGCCAAGACAATACCAGTCTATGGGGTGCAGTATCCATCGGAACAGATACTACACTTTGATCTTAGCCAAAAGGAGTAGTCTATATCGTATATACATCAAATATAAAACAATCTTCAATCTCCCGGATTTTCTAGCGTGTTGGGACAGTTAACCATTTCATTGATCACATGTAGTTATAAGATGTTTCCACTTTAAAAATTGTTCACTGGTAAAACATGTTGACACTTTTCAAATGTTAAAATGCTATTTAAATGAAGTTCATCTTATCCTGTGTTGTTTGTATTTTTTCTCCTAAAATTTTCGGAGTGTTTACACGTAATTGTCTGAAAATATAGAAGCTTACATTTTTTTCCAATGTAACATAATACAGCAAAGGATGTTAAAAAATGTGTTAACCACAACCTCAAAATGGCGCATGTTTGTTAGCATAATTTTTAATTTTGGAAATAAAAATTAGCAGCGAAAGGATGATATTAAACCATTGTATCTAAGAATCGCTGTGCGGTTGAATCGGATAGAATCTGGCGTCGGTACAGGTCTTGAAAATAGCGAAAAGTTCCGACTTGAAACGAAGAACACAATTCATTTTAGTATCTATTAACTTAACAAAACTAATTCGAGAACCTATTGACACACCTGATTAATAATAGCATGGGGTTCTACAGACGTGCATCTCCAGAAAAGACAAGCGCAATTCCATAATAAGAGAGAATTTGGACTCGGAAAAAATAGTTATATTTTTTTCTATTCTAGTCACCGAAATTATCATTTAAATGTTTCGTTTTTCCTTTAAATTCATGCGATATGATTTGTTTTATTGCAATATCTCGTTTTTTTACCCCGCCCAATAAACCGGTATTGTCCGGGCCTTCGGGTCAGTATATACGCCGGTCTATCGGTTGTCCGTCCTGTGCAGTTCTAGGAGGTGCACACTCCCAGGTTTTGCCTTTTCACCCTTTGAGAAGGGGTTAGTTTATTGATAATCGCCTGAGGCGCCCCTACCAGGGAATGCAGACCGGGCTGCCCAGGCAATTTTTAAATAGCTAGAGTGCTCAAATTCTCGAGCGCTGGTTTTCCCCACTTTCCCGACCTTGTGTCACATCTTACCTTGTGGGAGGAAGATAAATAGAATCTCGTAACTAAGTTAATCTAAAAGAATAATATTTACGAAACAAACAGGTTATAACCTTCAACAAACGAACGAAACAAACACGTTGTAAATAGTCAAACGCATCCAAAAATAATAGTCAAAATAAGTGACCGCAAATAAAATATTAATAGGCATAACACAATGTTTAGCATATGTAGTTAAAGAAAACAGCCATTGGAATAATGTGTTCATAAATGTGCCAAGTGAGTACATTCTTACGTTAAATTGAGCAATTAAGTAGTATACGCATAAGATATCAAAAAAAGTCGCCATTTTGCATCGCTTGACATAAGCTACAAGGTGTTAGATGACTGGGCTATATGATATGCTGGATGTAGCTGTTATCGTGTTAATACCGACGCAGGCAAAAAATTAAAAAAATAAGGTAAAAAGTATTAGCTTGCATCATAGTTTTTGCATATTCTGAGTATTTTCATGCCTACTGCGATGTTCTTGCTGTTTAATTTCTAATGTTGTATTATTCCGCAAATATTGAATGTGTAAAAAAGTGTATGAAATTGACAGCCGGAACGTCTGGAAGAATCAATGTGTAAGTGCATGGATCGTTCGTTATTTAGGTTATAGTAGGCTACAGAGAAAATGTAATAGCGTGATAAACCACACCCAGGCGATGTTTTTTTTCTCAAATACATCATCTCAAAAATAACAGTATACGTGACATTGAAACCAACATATATATTCTCAAAATCAAGAAACATGAATTCTCGTAAGTGTCTTGCGATACAGATACGCATATAAATGGGTTGGTTCCAACGCGATAATAGTAAACAGTATAGGAGATAATGTACTTTTCCTTATTGTGTAGTCAATACCCGGCACTATCAGAGTGAAACGAAACAGTTTCTTTTATTAATACATACATACAGTACACCGTTGTATCTGATATACATTTATTCATAAAACCGAATGATTTGTTAATAATATTAACAAATACATATATATATATATATATATATATATATATATATATATATATACATATATATATATATATATATATATATATATATATATATATATATATATATATATATATATATTATAATTCGATGATTTAAATAATGCAGTTGAGAACAACATTTAGCCAATGTTGGATTTTCATATATTTTCATCTACAGAAAAATCGCAATATTCAGTAGAGTTTTCAGCAAAGCACTTAATATTTTTTGTGAAAGACAGTAGAGCCCAGACGACGTTGAGTATCCCCGCTATATGCATCCTATTTTGGTGGCATGTAATGTTAGTTTTGTTTCTTCCGTGTGTTTAGAATTATGTCAAGAAATATATGTGAGGCTGTTTGTGATTTCAGTTTCGAAATGTCTTTCAGTATTTCGTTAAGCATTCCACATTGGTTCCTCATTAAGCAAAACACTATAATTTATCGGAAGTGTAACTGTCTTTTATGATTTCTTTTTTTTCTGTCCTCGAGAAAAAGATGCAATTTTGAATAGACGTTTTGCAATCACAGTCGATTCTAGTTTTTATAAACGAGCAAAACAGCTTTATGTTTTGAATTAGTTTACTGGACATGAAACTTCCGCAATGTTATGAATTTGACGAATTACATTCAAAACGACATAGAGCACTTAATATTGCTAACATGGTGTTCTTTATATTTACTTACTTTAGGAGACATATCCATTTTACCTTAGTAATCGTGTATATGCTATTTACTTAAATGTTTAAAACAAATTAAGTACCCACCACAGTAATGAAGATATATGTCTTTATTTAGAAACCTGTGCAAATGAAACAGCACACCTATATACAATTATTTGAAAATACTTTATGTGTTGTTAAGTATAACATCGCCCAAATTAAGAACAGAAAACGAATATACATAGTCTGCTGTATTCGAACACATAGCCAGCAAAGTGTTATAATATTCTTAGGTGTGGCGTGTGTTTTAAGAGCACCCCTACTTTTAATGTGCCTTTATACCTTGTTATGTTCCTAAATTTATTCCTAGCAATATTATTTAAAGCATTGTTTATTATCTTTTTTTTTATATGACATAACCTGACCCATCTACATAATACACTTTTACAGACTTCTCAACATTTTTATCTCCGGTGTTCGGTATGCTATTTAATCTTTGTCACGTGGCAGTTTTTTTTAATAATTAATGACTGTATTGTAGCTAATATGCAACCAGACTGCAAGTTAATATATATTATTAGTTGAATGAGCAGAGTATATGAACTGTTAATCATTTAAAGAGAGAATTCGTCACTAACAATACATTTATAACTGAATATCCTACTTATTTATTCTAAAATAACAGTGGTAACATCATATTAAAATCATAATGCTGTGAAAGTAAAAACTTTTCTTTCAACATTTCCGTATATATGTCCTACCATTTGTCATGTTATTTCCGTTCTTCCTACGATACACTTCTCTACGTACCCCTTCGATTTTCCATCTATCTTTACATTATCTGAATGCCATAATAATTCTCTTTAGCTCAGCCACTCTACATGCCATCCCCACTTGTTTAATACAATTGAAAGCAATATAAACACCTACATATTGCTCTTTGCACTAGTAGCACTGTTATTAACACAAGTATCAGTATTTTTAACATTGCTAAATAATTGCCATAAATATATATTCATAGCGTACTACCAAGCTCTACTTACTTATCGAGCACTGTTGAAGTAAATACTGAAAATTGATAGATAAAAAATATATCTCCTTATTAAATTTGATGTGGATACATGAAATAGTAATAAAGTATATATATAGAGATAGATAGATATATACATACATGTATATATATATATACATGCATATATATATACATATATATATATATATGTACATATACATGTGTATATGTATATTTATGTGTGTATATATATATATATATATATATATATATATATATATATATATGTAATTATTAATCAAATATATAACCATTGCCGCAATCAAAATAAAATAAACCCTAAAATCCTACTAGATTATTACTTTCCTGTTCCATGGATGCCCTAAATAGGACCATATACATCCGTGGTGAAGTAGCTTCGATGGGAATAGCTCAGAATCATTTTTCTGAATTCAACATGTAAAATGAAGAACAAGAACGAACTATTTTTTCTCACCCCTATTTATGTGTTCGATACGTCGACTACATCCTCTTACTAAGCAAAACGTATATGATTTAACATTTAAATACCATGATGAGCTAGTCTGTATCACATTTCATACAGGAAATAAATGTCAATACAAAGTCATTACCTTGGCATAGAAATAGAAACTGATACAGATATATGCATTACCTCCTCGTGCAACAAGTATACAATAATTAATGCCTTCTTAATTATAAAAAAAACCAAATGCGTTCATATGTTCTACATAACGGTAGTAAAACATTACTTACCATGCTAATAGCACTCTTTATGCTATCACCATAATCTATACAGCAATTGCCGACAATAATCAAACATTGATTAATAATATTGTCTTAAGCCACATTTCTGATCAGGAGATCTAACACCCGATAGCTACGATAACATAAAATACAAACAATAATTTGATAATTACTATTAATAATATAAGTTCCTTTCATCATAATAAAATGCAACCGTAATATAAAATAGACAGAAACATAATATAACATATCATATGAAAATCTATATCCCCTATTAAAAATAACTCAAATTTACCATATATCATGCACAAATCTAAAACTGTAACATACAAATACAAAATATTCCGGCGTCGAATAACAACTTAGTAACACCTAGAAATGATGTATATCTGTAAATATGCCAAATGAAAGAGGTTATCTCTACAAATAATCGCAAGGAAAACCATATCGCACTACATAACATGATACATCTCTTCCCCTCAAAGTACAATCCATCAACATCAAATCGTACACACAATTCACGAAAAAGTCTCCCAAATTATCTTCATTAAAACAATGCAATCCTCGCTGTTTCAATTTGTAATCCGCGCCTCTCTAGGTTTAAATCATGATTCATTCAGGCACATACACCAACTACGCACCAGCTCGATACGAGGGCATATACTTATTATTGAATTTTTTAAAAACGTTCTTAATCGACTTTCGTAATGAATTCATTCGTGTTAATTTGGAACATGATCACATGCCTGATGACGACTTATGCAAATCGAAAACGTCTGCATTCATGGCGAGTTTCTATATTTACACTGCAACATAACATCAACTCATTGATCCCCAAACTGAAAGAAAATAGATAAAAAAAACAGAATTAACAGAAGCTTTCACTTCTGTTTAAAACGTGTATTAATATATATATATATATATATATATATATATATATATATATATATATATATATATATACATATATATATATATATATATATATATATATATATATATATATATATAAACTTATTCTAGAAGATTGGCGACGTGTTAAGGTTATATGTTGTCATATGTTATAATTGATCATCCCTAATCAAATATAACATTCGCCCATAATTCAGATTTTGCAGTTTATATATATATATATATATATATATATATATATATATATATATATATATATATATATATATATATATATATATATATATATTATAGAGATATTTGTCAGTATGAAAAGATTTATATTTTGGAACACAATGCAAAAAAGCATATGTTCATGACTGCTTCTTGACCCCGTCCATTGAAACAGAAAAAGGAAAACGGAAAACTTTGTATGCGTGTATTTCATACTAAACATAACACTTCATAGGAAGTATATATATATATATATATATATATATATATATATATATATATATATATATATATATATATGTCCATGTTATTGACCTTCCCTAACAATATGCAACTTTAAAGATAACGATACGCTATTCAAAAAAGGTATTTAATTACAGCAGACACGGCATTTCCATTTAAATGAATATGAATTTAATGCCCGATATACTCTTTTGCCCAGTGATTGTTTCCAGGTTCCGAAAAGGAAGAAATCGATTATGTTATTAATAACGTCTCCAACTTGATCCTTGATCCAAAATGTCTGGAACCGGAGATTGTTTTTTATGTAGGAATTGATTTTATGGATCGCTGAACAATATACTATGAGAAAAATACAGTATCCGCACTTCAGCCGCATTCTCTTCTCTCGGCGTTTTTTCTATTGTATTATTTACTGGAAAATATAAGTTCATATATACTAGACAAAAGCACACAAACAAAAAATAGTATATATATATATATATATATATATATATATATATATATATATATATATATATATATATATATACTTATACATATATATATATATATATATATATATATATATATATATATATATATATATATATAATGTGTTATCCGTTCGAACTATTATCTCAACCTACGCCCTTTCTCTCTCCGTTTCTCTCCATATATATATATGCAAAATAAAAAATATATATATATGTATATATATATATTCATTTATTTTAGTACAGAAAAATGAGTACAATATTCGTACCGTCGGTGTCAAGCACGGAATGTCTTAGCCATCAGCCTCTCTTAAGTTTCTGTTGTCATCTGGTTTGGAAATGTGAAGTCACATGACACTCTCGTTGGGACGCGTTATTTAGTGTATCGACGCGGCGAGCGATTCGTTGGTTTTCTGGTGTCAATTTGTGGATTATGGCGCCTAACGTTGTATCTTGTGCCATTTCTGAAGACTGTCGCGAGACCGAAAGCTCTCGAGAAATGGCCCAACATACATCGTTAGGCGCCATAATCCACCAATTGACACCGGAAAACCGACGAATCGCTCGCCGCGTCGAGAAATTAACCAGAAAAATAGTAAAGAAAGAAAACACCGTGGTCTTCAACGGCACATGTATTATGAATGACTTGCTGCGGAAATATATATATATATATATATATATATATATATATATATATATATATGTGTGTGTGTGTGTGTGTGTGTGTGTGTGCGTGTGTGTGTTGCATAGCATCGTTCAGGAATGGGCCGTAGCAGTTCTCGATAAACAACTGGCCACGGTCACCAAAACGGGATGTGTTAAATTACACGTTCGAATCGACGACACTTTGTGGCCAACGCTTCCCACTAAATCATAATACGAAATCCTACGAAAATACATAGGAAGCGCCGACCAAGTCTTGTCCCACAAAATCGATTCAAAGTTCTCAATATTTTTAAAACATGTATGGATAATTCACGGCACCAAAAAGAGATTTGTTGCATTACGCACATGAAAATTAAAGTCTATGACGACCACGCTTCTCGAAACCGAAACATTAAAAGCGTCTTCAACACTTTTTTGTTAAGGCAATTGTTAGCCTTTAAACTGACAGTGGTTTAAACATATTACACAGTTCATTAAGCACATTTCTTTTAACAACGTTTTCTCTTTAAAACATTGTCACAGTTTATCTTTTTCAGTTTCCGAAATTAGATTCAAATTGAACATTGTTCACTTCAAACATCGTACACTAGTTCTTTCCGTTTTAACTGTCTCAATTTAACAGATTAGGACCCGAAAATGTAATGCACAAAAAGTTACTTTACATTTTTGCTTTCGTCGTTAACTGGCCGTATTCGCCATTTGTGCTGGCGGGTTCATTAAGTCTCTGGACGTGATCTATGCTGGTGGTCTTTGTTCTGTGGACAAATTTAATAGACAGGCAGGAGACAATACTCAGAGGCAGTTTTCCTTCAGAGAGATTCGATTCTTTTATTCTGGACTTTGTTGTGGAAGGGTTCCATACATTCGCTCGATTCTGTACTTCACTTATTCATACTTTTCGCTGTGGGATGCGACGATGCACGGGGATCTCTGGTGGATCTCCTTCGAGATCCAGTCATTACCACGAACGACTACATCTTCGGCTTAACGCTCAAAGATCCCACAACCGCTGTGTTTTTCACTTGAAGACACATAGAGAGGTCGACCGTCCGGCGCGCTTCCAAAACCCTAACTCGTTAAAAAAGACATATTGTCATGGGTCTGCCTGCTTTCAAGACGAGCAACTCAACCGTGATGCCCACGTTCTAAGCTGCCAAAACGTTATGTTTCAAAAACTCATGTGCCCGATAAAAAAACAACAACAAATGACGTAATCGACACATCCCCGGGTCCGCCCAATAAAACACGACACCCACTATCGCCCCACATCTGACCATTTCTGACCCTAGATTTCCTGTGTCGACGTAAAATTTGTAACTTTGTTATGGTTTTACAAAAACATGATTTACTCATAACGGACCCCTTCGATGCATGTCAGCCCGACCTACACTCATTGTCTCATTTGACCCAAGTCATAATTAACACTAGCTTACTTAACCCTATCTAGTGATCTGGGGCCCCATCCAGAATATAACACACACATATATATATATATATATATATATATATATATATATATATATATATATATATATATATATATATATATATATGTATATATATATATATATATAGTGTGTGTGTAGGGGTGGGTGGATGTCTCTTACAACTACTACTACTCTTGTATATATACATATATATATATATTTATATATATATATATATATATATATTTATATATATTTACATTTCATTATATAAATGCGGTATGTTTATTTATGTATATATACATGCATACATGGTGTAGCCATTATTTCCCTTACTAAATTGATACTTATTTTAGGTTTTTGTGTACATATAACTGTAAATAGTATCTACCTATGAGCAGTAATTATTCAATACTGAACCAGTGATGGTCACAACAGAAGTGTTCTCTTAGCTGCTTATTACGGACGAGCCATCTGCAGATTTTAAGAATCTCTGCTACTTTCGAATTAATGTTATGTTCTCTAAAATGCATTTTACTATATTATCGAATACAGTACTAGTAGTAGTATATGTTTAACAGGTTGTATTAGAAGTATATGGCATCAACCTATGTAAAACATGTTATTGTGTAATAGGTGTTGTGATTATAAATAAAAGTACTGTATTATAATTATTAATACATATTTACTTTAAGGGCCTGGTAATTTTCGTTGAATCTTATCGACTTGAGGTACTTTAAGTATCCTAACACAGCCCTTTGCATTCTATTCTTCATATTTCTTATTTAGGGTTATTGAAGTCGCATCCATTGTTCTGTAATATTATTTGTATGGGTAATAAAAACGCACTTCTGTAATATCCATCCTTTTTATATACATAGTCCCGACCAATATTGATGCCACTGCATTAAAACAAAGTATTGTAATTTTCATGTGCATTATGAAATATCTAACGCGATTAGTCTTTGGCGATTGGTCTATTAATACATCTATTAATACACTTTCTATAAAAAACACATAGACAATCCACACATCTCCACAATCGTCCGGTCTAGACAGTGTACATTTCCACTCTTAAGAAGCGATTTGATACATAAAAATAAAAGAAAATAAATGTCGTTTTTATCTTACTTTAATAAAAAAAAAAACGTCATATTTTGATTTTTTTTGCATTATGATGTATTTGTTGTTGTGCTTCCAGGATGTTTTTACATACAGAATTTTGCTTTTCATCATTATGCTTTTATTTACAACTTTATATCAATCGTGGCTATAATTGCCTTTTCTTTTTATCTTGCTGCGCTTCGTTTTTATGCTTCAGTTTTCTTTTTACACGAACCAACACACACACATCTGAAAAAGTATTCTACACTGCTATATATGCACACATATAACGTACACTATCGTCGTATATTTTGAACGCGGTAGCCCTGAAGTGTTTCAAGTTACAGTTTTATTCAGAATCAGTAAACGTGGCTGCAAGAGTTATTGGGTTCACACTGATATCGACATCCCACATCTGTTTTCGAGAATGTTCTCTTGCCTATTTCAATTCTTTATTTTATGACCATATCATGCCTTAACCCGATGTCATAAAGGCGTCCTGATATAATGCGTTACTCGTCCCTATATCTGCAATACATTTATACAATCTACTGAGATTAAAATTAATAATTGTCCTTGGAGCTGTTGAATGTTGCACAGGCTTATACATTGTATATGTTAAAAGTTTAATTTTCTTTGTGATGCATGTATTTGTTACGTTGTATTGTTTTCTTACTCGTGCAAAACAGTTGCCACATATAATAACTTAACTTATTCAAAGTGGATTTCACAAAGCCATGTAAACTGACTGTAATATATATTATTAGTCGTTTATGTTAAACGACCATTATCTTAAATTTCCCGATGTCTGCACGGGGGGGGATTTACATATATGTATATGCATATTCAAGTATTTTCGCTAGGTTTCTGGATATCATGATTTTATTTTGCTCGTTACTCTGTGTTGATTGTTGAGGAAATTGTGTTGTATTGATAACCATTACCTATGCTCAAGTTATATAGTTGGGTTGATTCTGCATTTTTGTGTGTTCATGTTGAAAACCTATTTGTAAATTTATAATTTTGATAGGCAGTTAAAGAACAAGTTAAATATATGCTATTATAGGTCAATATATTAAACTACCCACGTGCATGTGATATATTTTAATCTAGCGACACTTTGTGGTTAATGTAATTATTTTCTTACAACGTTTTCTCTATCTTTGTAGTAAATTTCTATGAAATTACTAATATCACCCTATACTGGACACCACTTAACCCATGTAAAATAATAATAATCAACAAATAATACAGTAAATATTGCTATGAACGGCTGGGACGTGTCACGTAAGGAGAATCGTTATCCTCAGATACGAACAAACGATTCAAAGTGAAATGATATAACAAACAAAAATTGTTATCCGTCTATGAACTATTGTTTGGATTTTAGAAAAATATAATTAACCACCACACGCTGGTGAAAGGTTAAGGAAAAACAACAGATAGGACTAGACAATCTAAGTTAACAGATGTTCTGCTTTTTTCTCATCCAGCATGGGTTTGTAAGTTGAATGCATTTGTAAGACAGTTGTCTTACCAGGGATGCTGCCATTCTACTTGAAAGAAACTGAAAAATATATTAAATAGAATATTTTGGTTTCAATATGATCATGTTTCCTTAAACCGTTTAAATGATATTCCTATTCAAATATTGTTAAAATTGCACACGGTCACCAATAAAAGAACACTACACTGCTCATCTGCATCCAGGGAGAGAAACAGACGTTGCGGTATGACGGAAACAGTGGGGGAGAAAATCGTAGACACTTAATAATCAAGATTAGCACAAGTTAAGAACCACAAACAAGTTACACTAAATGATAGCAAAAAATGAAGATATATGGGAACAATTCATTATTCTATTTCGTGAAAAGAAATAAATTATGAAATACCTTGTGTAGTTTTAATATTTATTAATTAAATGTTAGCCTGTATGTTTTGAATTAAGTATTTCGTAACAGAAAGACGACGGCGATGTGTCAAGTTTTCACTTTTGAAATGTGAATTATCTATATATTAATAGGCTAAGGTGTACTTACGTGTGTCACGCTTCCGGCAAACGCTCTGCGCATGCGTGCCGCACCTAGATTATTAACAACATTTAATTAGCCTAATTTCTGCATCGTATTTTAATTAGTTCCCTTTAGCGCAACGGTAAGCGACGTAGTATTTTTGTCTTTGGCCCGACTGGTTTATAGTTCGATCCCAACCAACCTCCAAGATTTTTTTTTTCTACATTTCGAGGGGAACGGGAAGAAATAATACATTTTTTTTAATCACCTGGTCAAAAAGTACTTTTTTGTGTTGCTTAAAACTAAAAACTATTTTTTGTTTTTATTTTGGCGTTTTTAGGGCATGTCTATTATTTTTTTTTGTTGTTGTTGTTTTTTGAACGGACGTTAAGCAATGTTTTTTTTTCAATGATAGTTTGAACTAAGTATTTATTTTTTATTTGCAGCACTTCTTAAAGTGTTAAAACATTTATTTATTATTTTTGGATGGTAAGGGACCAGTATTTATTTTTTTTAATGTTTTGAACGGACAATAAGCAATGTTTGTTTTGTTTTGTTTTTTTTCTCAGTGAAACACTGAGAGCGTGATCGAAAGAAAGAGAGAGTGTGTGTTCGTAAGAGAGGGAGGGGGAATAGAGAAAGAGTGAAAACGCAATAAAAACAAATAAATAAATCGCAAAAAGTAAACTTACTAACAAATAGAAGGTGCTTTGTTACATTGGGACCCGCGCTAACTTTGACCCCGTCGTTAGGGTTAGGGTCAATGAGGGGTTAGGGTTAGCTATAAAGTGCAGGGTCATTGGGGGTTAGGGTTAAAGTTAGGGTCAGAGTGAAAGTTAGCCCAGGTCCAAATGTAACAAACTACCAAATAGAGACGTAAAAAATAAGACAATGATATTGTATAGTTAACATCTGAGAAGTTAAGTTTCTTATTTTGTGTCACGATCTGACACTCTCATTTAATAAGATTTAGTATTTACTTTTGCCCCTGACAACGGGGGAGGGGAGTCGCGGCCGATGGTGATTGCTGAAGAGACAGCTTTTACCCCGACAACCGAGTAATATAATAAATATATATACTTCCATCCCGTCACGCAAAATTTTGATGAGTAAGATATGTGCATATTTCTAGCCACCGGATAATATTATTAACAGTAAATTATACAGATTGATGTGGAATTTCTTTTTTTTTCCAGTGAAACACAGAGAGCGCGTACGACAGAAAGAGAAAGTTTGTGTTCGTAAGAGAGAGATAGAGGGAGAAGAGAGAGAGAGAGAGAGAGAGAATAAACGTAATTGAAAAGTGAAAACGCAATAAAAACAAATAAATCGAAAAAAATGTTAAAAAAATATTTAACAAAAACGAAAGTGAAGAAAGTCGTGATTCAAAGCAAAATAAAAAAGAAAATCTAATCGATAAAAAAAGTAACAAGTATAATTTCGTTTTCTTTCGGAAGCCTGCCAGTTTTTACGGTATATCAACCCTTTTTAGTAGAGTGTCCATCATACACGCGTTATTTGAATGCAAATTTTTTTTTTTTTTTAAATATTTCACTCTTATTCGGGGGGTGCTCATAATAAAACAAGCGTAACTTACTAACAAATAGATGGTGCTTTGTTAGATTGGGACCCGCGCTAACTTTGACCCCGTTGTTAGGGTTAGGGTCAGTGGGGGGGGTAGGGCTACCTATAAAGTTCAGGGTCATTAAGGGTTAGGGTTAAAGTTAGGGTCAGGGTCAAAGTTAGCCCGGGTCCCAATGTAACAAAGTACCAAATAGAGACGTAAAAATAAGACAAGGGCAATGATATTGTATAGTTAACATCTGAGAATTTTTTTTTTTTTCAAATATTTATTTAGTTATATTGTCAAATTCGTCAATCAACAATGGCGTTCGCTTATTTTAGGTGAGGTGGTCGCTAATTTCAGACTTTATAAAAGGCTACATTGTCCGATTACAGTAGAGGATCTCTTTACACTAGCGGCTAACCCGAGATGTAGGAAAGGGCGCCACTCTTTCACCAGGACTGCTTCATTGTCCTTGATCCTGACCTTAAAATACTGAGAGTTTTAGCAATGTTTGTTTTAGTCTTTGCTATGACTCAACCGAGGATAGAACTCTGGTATCCCGTTCCATTCGCGGAAACGCTTACCAAATGGGCCGGTTTCAGGCTTACGGTATTTATTTACTTATTTATTTTATTTTTTAATATTTAAAATTTCTTCTTCTTATTATTATTATTATTATTATTATTATTTATATATTAATACGATAGAGTGTGTGTTATTTATTTTGTGTGTCACGATCTGACACTCCTATTTAAGAAGATTTAGTGAAGTTACAGCTTTTGCCCCGGCAACCGAGTAATATAAATAAATATATATACTTCCATTCCGTCACGCAACATTTTTCTGAGTAAAATATGTGCATATTTCTAGCCACCGGATACAGATTGATGTAGAAAACACTGTGGAATTTCCACAGGGTCCCGCTAGTGAATACTTATTTTATGAATGAACAAAACATTGAATCATAACATGGCGTAACGTTACGTCATTTATTATAAGTTTGAAAATATCAAATTCAAAATACTCAGTTTCAAGTAGTCGCAGTTTTAAATGGAAATTAATTAATTTTTTTTCGTGATCATCGTACGGTAGATACCATGACCAATGTCTATCAGTATTGTTGTGTTGTTTTGTAATAAAGATGATTGGGTGATGAAATAAGATGTCTATAGAATTAGGCCCCAGGGCTGGTATTATATGTTCGAAGATACTTTTGAGGGAGTATAATAACGCCAAAAAGAGTCTTGATCAGAATTTAAAAAATGTTTTAGTAAGAATGAAATGATAATGAAAGCCTAAAATCAACGACAATGTGACTTGTTTAATGTGTTGCAGATGTGCGATTATTTTGAAAGAAATAGTGTTTTATCTAACTCTAGACAACCAACCGAGAGACGCGATCCACTATTGCAGTATTAAGTAACATTTTTACTAAAGTTTGAGTGGGGCAATCCGGAGTAAAAGCTACATGTTTCTTCTGCCAAGAAACGATCTTAAATAGGTACTATTAAGGAGTCCCTGCGTTTAGTGTGGTGTTTAGGGAGTGTTTTTTAATTTTATCTTATAATCGTGAAAGTTGTTTGAGGATTGATGCGCACACATTGTTTGGTCGATTTGATTGGATTTGCAAACATCACTGGTTACTTATATTTTGATTGATGGTGAACATTATATAATACGTAGCACTCTAGTAACTTGCATTATGAAACATTATATTTGGCATACATTTTAATTTCTGACGATAGGACGAGGGTTTTACGAGATTACTACGAGATGATCGAAAAGGGAGGTTAGTGAATGAGTGATATAACCTAAATTGTTACTTGATGTAAGTCAAGTGTGTGGGTAAGCGTCACGTTTGTAAGGAGACAGTGAATGCATAGATTATTTCAATTTCGAGATTAAAATTAAGATTACATACATATCATTTGTTTTTTAAATGAGGCTGATTTGATAAATGTATGACTATTGCGTTACAAATATAGAAATGTGAGAAAACAGAGAACATACTATACGTTCAATCTGAGGCGACATTCCACAATTTCCTGGCCCGGGTTGGGCAGTTAAATGCACATGTAAATTATTTGATCATTAATATATATATATATATATATATATATATATATATATATATATTTCTTGAATGTGAGATGATATATATAATTATTTCCACAATCAGACAACGCCGCAGCCCACAACCCATGAAAAGAAACAAACCGGAAGTCATAGACTCGAGTTTCGCCCTCCTTTGGACTCATCAGTAGAACACATCCGAACTCAGGATTCTAAACCCGAGTCACTTGCATGGTAAGCGAGTACTCTGCCACTGAGCTACAGCGCCACATACAAGAATGTCTATTTATTTACACAGATATGTGACTCGGGTTTCGAATCCTGAGTTCGGATGTGTTCTACTGATGAGCCCAAAGGAGGGCGAAACTCGAGTCTAGGACTTCCGGTTTGTTTCTTTTCATAGGTTGTGGGCTGCGGCGTTGTCTGATTGTTGAAATAATTATATATATATATATATATATATATATATATATATATATATTATAATATAAAATGAAGTAATAAAATAAGGTGTCAATCAAATTTTATTAGAATTCAAAGTTCATGCAAAGCATCCTTAAGTCCTTAGCTCATGAGTTGGACTGCTGTTTGTATCTTGGAGTAATGTCCTTCCTGATTATGCTTCTCAACTTGTATGACCTGGATGGACTGTATGGATTCAACAAAAGTATGTTTTTGGATTGATATGTTTGATGTTATGTATTTTTATATATTTGTGTATATAATTTTATATATTTTCAAAGCGTAATTTTATTGCCTGTAGTAGTATAACTGCGGTAATGGTCCTCTGAAGAGAAGAATTATCTTTGAAAACTCATGAGCTAAGGACTTAAGGATGCTTTGCATGAACTTTGAATTCTAATAAAATTTGATTGACACCTTATTTTATTACTTCATTTTATATTATAATATTAATGCTCTATCCAGTATATTGAGCTTCAGTTTTTTTATCCGGATGTTTCACTAATTATAAGATATTAGTTGACGCTTATATCTTTTGTTGGATTGCTTCATATATATATATATATATATATATATATATATATATATATATATATATATATATAGGGTGATTCATAAGTCCCTTTAGCTATTTATTTTTGAAATTCTAAAGTTAAAAAATATGGTAATACAAAACAGAATAGTAATCACACACATTCATCTATGGGAGTTGAAAATTACAGCAAAATGTCAAAATGTCCACCTTCGTTCTTCATGCGTAGCTCCATTCTTTTTGCAAGGAATGTAAGACTCTTTGTAGCATATTTGATTGATTATGAAATAAATATATATAGAAACAAATATATAAACGAACAAATTTAAAATAACAAATAGCAGTAATTAGAGAGTAAGATAACAATAATAAAATGTTCATAGTATGTTTGAGCTTCATAAGGTGATCATTTTAAATAGCTAAGTGAAGTGACTTATGTATCTATTTATCTATCTATCTATCTATCTATCTATCTCTCTCTCTATATATATATATATATATATATATATATATATATATAAATTATTGTTTTCAATATCCTCTTTTCTGACACACACTTCTGAATTGAGAACTAGTAAGAGACTAGTGGCAAGGAATCATTTCATCCATCATCTCTGTGATTAAAATAAACTATCTATGAAAAACAAAACAGCAGATACGTAACTATAGCATATAACACGAACGAATTCTGCGGGGTTAGAAAATCATACCAAAGTACTTAACCACCTTGTACATATTAACAATCATACGCATGAATGAAAGCAAGCATTTCATTTAAGATTGCATAAAATAACTTATACCTTAACTTACAACAAAAGACTTGACATGTAAAACAGAACTTCTCTCAGGATAGCATATACGGCATATTTAGAAACACTTACTTTTATGATTTAGGTAAAGATAAGACTCGATATTAATTTTAGTTTTTGAATTATTTCATGTTAGAGTTAGGAACAAAATACTTCAGACATTTACAGAATCCATGATAGATATACAAATACGTTGATAATATATGTGTGCAGTACATTAACATGAATACACAGGGTCATTTTTTCGGAATCTATTTTGTCAGCAATGAAATTAATATCATTACTATCTGCAACGGACACAACAATCATGCGTTGCTCCTTGTGATCTTCGCTGACAAAGGACTAACCTACAATAACATACCGTTTTCAGACTTCAGAGATATTAAGAAGCAAATGAATACCGTTTACTGTTAATTCTACTAATTACTGAATTGTATTGAAAGTGTCCGATACTATTTCTTGTATTAATGTTTTGAAAATATTATACATCGAACACGTGCCGGATTTTGTCAGGAATATTCTGTAGTAATCATCATAAAAAAATATTTAGAGGGAAGTTTTTTTCAGTTTGCAAGTGAAATTAATGTTTTTATTAGCGCGGGCAGGCATTGCTTGCCTGAAAATTACAGTGCGTTCACCTGTGCCAAAGGAATTATGCATCGGTATGTTTTTGTAAACGGCAGAGCGTAAGAGTTTTTAGAAAACTAGAATCCCATCATTGAATAATATTATTTCCACTTGTTCTCCAATTGAGAAACAAGTAAATACTACTAAATGCAAACGAGCCATTGTTTCTACTTAATTCAACAATTGTTTCCTCCTTTAGCAATAGTGACATTGATCGTGCATTTCTCTCTCACCGTAATAACGACACTAAATGCACTTCCACATCGACTACGCATAAGTGATTTCATAAGTCCCGTTAGGATGCGTTGCATAAATACTTATGTCATTTGACACAAGTAGTTTGTGGTAATATTAATAGTCGTCGACCTAATTATTCACGGAAGTATATTGTTGTGCACAGTCCTCTATTTTATGGATCATAACCTTGAATCCGATAACGGTTGCTGATCCTTCCGCCTGATGTTTTACATATTATTTGCTCCATTAAATCTATAGATAAACATTCACATACTTAATTTTATACTTTGATGTATTCGTTGTATCTTGCATCGGAAGTATACATATAACTCTGAAAAGATAAAAAACGCAATTGAAATAAATTAACCATGACACTTGACTGAGTAAGATAATCTAAATATTTTCATATATAAGCAGTTCCGTCACGAACAATACATTGTATAGATCGATGTCAGTTTCAATTCTATTGTAGCAATCGCGTGAGTGACCTATTTTGTGTATATGTACGGGCTGTATCTTGCGTTAAATTAATTTGTTGTTTTGCTTCGCGCACGAGCGCTCATGCCTAGACTAGACCTCTGGTGAAGTGAGGACTCTATTGCGCAGATTCGAACTAAATTAATACGCGTAAAGGAAGATTGGGGCCGATAATGCGATTCGAAATAGTTCTAGAGTGTATCGCTTCATGACGGCAAGTGTTCTTCTATTGTTGTTGTTTCGCCGCAATCGGCCTGCGGATATAGTACTCTAGGATACAGCATTCGGTTATCGACAAAAAGATCGTCTACTAAACACTTCTCGTTATGTTCCAGGTTTTACTTAAAGAACACTTGCCGATGTTGTGTTTTCTTGGGAGATGGTGACACATTTCTTATTAAATATTCAATTTAAGTCGGATGCGGTCAGACAGCGCTTACTCTACCAAGTTACTGCTAAATACTGACTTCTTCCTTATCAACCAACACCACAAAATAAAACTAAACTAGTAATATAAATATAAGTGTGGTGTAGTTTATTTGACAATTTCGCGCATTTTATTAAATAGTGTTATTGAAGGTTAGGGGTAAGCATTACAGAAGACAATTTTTAATCTTAACAAAAATATAAAATATAACAAATAATAATGGAGCGAGACAAATTTGATAGTGTGTGCTCGTATTATATATATATATATATATATATATATATATATATATATATATATATATATATATATAATAAGTGTGATCTCATCCACAGGACATTCACTACAAGCACCGGACATATAAACAAACTCCCGAATAGCATCGGAGGAGATCGTACATCTTCGGCACCCCCGTTAGATTTTCACCATGAAAAATAAAAAAAATAAAAAAATACAATGTATGTTTATCATGATTATGTTATTTTACACCGAAAATACGGAGTTATGAAAATTTGAAAAATGATTAAAAGTTAATATATTAGAAATAAATTCACGGGTCTGTTAACTGGTTTCTCAAAAATGTTCATATATATATATATATATATATATATATATATATATATATATATATATATATATATATATATGTTTTTATATATATATATATATATATATATATATGTATATATATAGATATATATGTAAAGGAGTAGGGCTGCCAACATTTGTAAAAAAAATGTTCAACATTTATTTATTATTTTGTTGTTATATCATTTGATATATAACATGTTTCAAGCGGTGGTCCGCTTTCATCAGATATGTAAATCCATATTTAAAAATGTTTCGATTTGAAAGAGTGTTGTTTCATTTGAGGAAATTGGTTATTGTTTGACGTCTTTGCGCATGCGTGCGTTTGTGGTTGTGTTAGTACGTGTTTTAATAATTTTATATCTTTTATTTTTTATTTTTTGTTACTTGTTATGTCCTAAGAGTTTCTAAAAAAATAATATATCCCATTTGGTGGTGTACATCATTTAGTGTATGACTCGACTGTGTACACACACACCTACACACAGACAACTACACTTCATATAATATAGAGCTAATTTTAATTTTGATAATTTATTTATTATATGAAGGTGCTTCTAATCTTATTTTTATCTTTTACTCAATATAGTTATAAAATGTATGTTATCTTATACGTTTACTACATATTAATTTTAAAATAAACGTCCGTATTTTTGTTTTTACTTCAGGGCGATAATAATTAATGTAATGAAAGATTACTGTATTAAATTAAACTTAAATGATATATACTTTTTAATTCGCTTACAAATTAGTCAATTTTAATTTCATTTGATATATTTCATGGCGAACATATCTATTATTATTTTTTAAATAATGTTATTAACACTTCGCTATGCTTGCCTTAGGATAAGGTGCATATCTTCTACGCTTAGTGTGCGTATCTGTCTTGTAATCAGATGCCCGACGAGCAGAACTGTTTATCGCTCAGCAGTATCAAGACTCAACAAAAATACTAAACTAAATAAGTAGTATATGTCCGTGCGAATACATATATGCCATGCACGTGCGAATATCAAGGACAACGCAATAACGTTTATGCAAATTTAACGACATATCAGAGCTGTCATTTGGCAACGAACTACTTTCAGCAAACTACAAGTAAACAGTTGACAGAGAACATAACGTTTTATGTTCAGTATGTCAGTATAGAATAATATGTTTTCCATAGAGAATAGTACATCTTTATAAGATTCTTGCATTTGTCTAAGATTTTCTTAAAAGTTGATTTCAAGTCAAATCGCTCGATGTACAATTGGTTCACACGCTCACAATGTGTGCTATATCACATAATTACGATGAAGTATACACCTCACACGAATTGGTTGTCGTAGCGGATGCTCAGAGATAGTTTATTGTATTAATCGCAACGGAAGTGACGTGGGTGAACCTGTTTAAAGTGTAGTAACATTTATACCTTTATTACATATATCTGTATTTCCTGTCCTCAAACGTAACTTTCAGAATATGTGTAGTATCAGTGGTATCGTCCTCTGCTTGATTGCAATTATTTTTAAAACCTGACATCTAATGGGTTACGCACACGAATTTACCACTATGATAAGTTAATTTATAGGAACCAAATGTCTTCTAGATAACTTCAGTTATTTTTAGAGTTACGTTCTATTTTCTAAGCCAGATAAGTCAATCGATGTTGTCGAACGTTGTGTATGTTTTATGTGCTCTTCACCCAACTATCTAATATTAAGCACATTATGTATATTGTTAAGATATAACATTAGCCGCAGGTATAACACAGTCAACGTACAGGTTGTTGAATATCGTTGATGGTAAGCAGTTTAGAATACTTACATTGCATGCACACATTATCTGCCTCGATAGACACGCAGTGATATAGTAAAAATATTGATTCTTAGAAATAATGCAGTCAGCTATTAGGTTGACGGATGACTGTTTGATTATTAATGCGTAAAAGGTCAGCTTTAGAGATGGAAATATAGGTTTGGGTATTTTGTGCAGGATTAAGAGGAGCATACATAATGATATGTTTATGCTAGTAGCAATGTATATTTAGTAGTGTAGTTTGTTAGTTTATTGTTGTAGATCAAGTGTTTTGATGAACAATATTTTGAAATATCGACAGACGTGTACGTAACATGATCATTTATGTTGAAATATATACATATGGCTGTATATTATTTTACCCGTAGAAGAATATATTCAGATACTTTCGAGCGTATTAAAATACATACAAACAGTAACATTATATACATTGGATGTGGAATTTGGTGTAAAAAAAGTAAACGGACAATGCTCTGAATAACAATATACCATCTTATAGTTTAGTCAACATCTGAAAACATTTGAGTATGAATACCCACTTTATTAGCATTTGTCCCAGATGAAGTCTAATCCAGATTGGCAATATCTATGTGGATCACCTCTATTGTCACATACACAAAATGCACTTATATCAACAGGTAGCTACCATAATAATATTGCTGAAAGGAGCTGTTATATAGAAACATATTAATTATATATGAAACTATACATTGAACATATTAGTTATATATGAAACAAAATAATGAAAAATACAAATATCATGTACGTAGATTAATACAGTTTAGCATGTGCACAGTACGAAGTGACATAAACTATAAAGAATTATACATATGGAATACATATAGGTAGATATTTATACTATGAAGAATAAGAGTTCTTACGAAAATGGATAGATTGGACATTAGGTAAACTGGTTTATTGAATATGAATGAATATGTTCTTCTCTATGTTATCATTCATAGTATCGTTCTTATGTTCAGGGTTTCAGAATTTAATTTCTTCATAATTATGTTGATTCTGTTTAAATTATTTATAACTTATAATCACCGTTGCTTCCATTCATTGTTTTATTATTGGGTCTTTCATCTTTCCCTTCATGCTGTTTCATTTTTTTATGTTTATTTCCTTCGTCTTTCGTGTTCCACTCGTAATCCTAAATAGATTTTGAAATTTCAAAACCAATGATCGAATATATTTATTTTTGTAACTCGTTTAACATTTCTGTTATGTTTCATTATTTCACAAAAGAAACGTTTGCTTCTATTATTATTTATTTGTATGCACTTTTGCGATAAACGGAACGGTGATTTGTTCATTGCTGGGAGGCATTTATTTGTGTCTATAAAAATGCTATGTCACGAACTAATTTACAAAATGTATTCTAACTTGAAATTGATATCGTTACTTTCAAACAGAAAAAATAAACGCATATTTATGTTATTTCATGAAAATCTTGATAAAAGAAAATGTAAATACATTCTCAAATAATATATATCTTTCTCTATGGCTATCTCTCTCTCTCTCTCTCTCTCTCTCTCTCTCTATATATATATATATATATATATATATATATATATATATATATATATATATATGTAAATATAATATGTATTTTTTAATTTTTTAAATGCAATTTTTGTTTATTTAATAATTTTAAGTGTATTTAATAGTAAAACGATATATTTATTGTTAGAGATAAATTGTACAATTATAATTTAATCATAACATCAAATAAGAGTATTCAAACCTTTCGCATTTATTTTCAAAATTAATTTTAGCCAGTAGACAATCTACTGCTTTAATTCATTGTCATTTTACATATCTTTCACATCAGTTATTCTCTTAAACTACAAAATATTACACCAGCCCCCGCACACACATATATATATATATATATATATATATATATATATAATATTAAATTTTATTTTTTGTTATTTTACCTACGTACAACATCTTGATTCCGTAAGCGGTCGCACTATCACGTTAAAATGGAAGGTTGTCCCGTGATACAGAGATACAAAGTTATATTGATGCTGTAAGCGGCGAGCGTAAATATCAACACAGTTTAATAAAACTTAACGACAGAATCGGCGTATCACACTAAAGCTAAGGTGAATGTCTATTTTTGTTAAGGTGTTCAACAGTGCACAACTATAATACAAAGCGACTTATTATTATGTTTAATTATATTGTAATATTTTCCATATATGAGACGATTTTCGAGCCTTCGGCTCTCGTCAGTGAGGGAATTACACTCTCGGACGGTACCGGAGCGCGAACCATGTTAACAGAGATTGTTTGACTCTGTAAGCGGTTGCCCTGCCCCGTTTGCCATGAAAGGTTGTCACGTAATACGGATACATTAAGTTATATTTACGCTGAAAGCGGCGAGCATAAAAATGAAGACAATCTAATAGGACTCAACGGCAGAGTCAGAGTATCGCACTTAAGGTGAATGTCTATATGTTTTAGTCTCTCCCACAGTGCTCGACTTTAATTTAGTTTAAGATGCTTTTTTTTATAATAGTAAATAACATTTAAATAGTTTACCTTCATACGACGCCGTTTTTAGCTGTCGGCTCTCGTCAGTGCATGGAATAACAATCTCAGATGAAGGGGCGCGAACCCGGTTTACAGAGAGACTTTGAATCTGTAAGCGGTCGCTTTGCCTCTGTATATATGTATATATATATATATATATATATATATATATATATATATATATATATATATATATATATATAAATATTTACATATATATATATATATATATAAACTGTGTTTTTCGCTTCATTGCAGATCATAATATTGTTAATAACTTCAATGATATAAATCGCACAAGTTAGAAATGTTGTACACTGAAAGTGTGCTCCTAAGTATGTAAGATACCAATATATTTTGCAAATATATACTATATTTCTAAAGTTATAGACATTTATGTATTTGTTAGCCATTTCTACTGTTTCTCGCTTTATTGCAGGTTTGTTAAAATACAGTCCATAGGTGATAAAAAATGTGACTTTGCAGGTTTAATTATTTTCATCATTTAAATCATAAGTAACAATATGAATGAAATATACGGAAGCAATCACCAAATATGCACTAAAAATTGAATCATTTATTAACAAATCTCCCATTTTTTAAAATTACCCTCTGCAGTCTATCATCAACAGATGAAGTCAATCTGTTGATTTGGGAATGTGTTACGCTACTAACAACATCAACAATTTTATTCCAGAGAACATCTGTTGATGTAAACTGTTGTCCTCCTTCATAAACCATCCTCTTTTAAATTGACCAGAGCTGTTCAATCGGGTTTAAGTCAGGACAGCAAGGCGGCCAAGTCACGAGACTCTCTCCCTTGATGTCCAGAGATGCAAGGAAGGTAGTCGTAGCCTTTGCTGCATGAGATGGAGCATTGTCGTGCATACAAATCAGTTGACGTAGACGGAGTAAAGGCAGGTCGTCCAGCCAAGGTGACAACTGCCTATGTAAGAACGATATGTATGCTTGGCTTGTGAGTTTCACACCCTCTGGCACTCGGAAAGGTTCAATTAATTTATCACCTATGATACCCGCCAAAAACATAACTCTTTGTTGGCAACGAACGCGATGTGAGATAGCAGCTCAGGTAGGACTCCAAACTTTAAAACTTTAGCCTATCCATCCGGACCATCCAGTGTGGCTCTTTCTTTATCTGTGAATAGAACCTGTTGGAAGTCCGTTTTCATGTATTTTTCTGGCCACGCAATGTGTTTTCCCGTATGGGTTTTGGTAAAGGGAGGCCTGGAAATGGACTTCACGTTCCTGGCCATCTCATTCAAGACACTGCATCTGGTATCCTGGACATTGGAACAACGCCAGCTT
This sequence comes from Sepiola atlantica, assembly GCA_963556195.1. Taxonomy (NCBI): domain Eukaryota; kingdom Metazoa; phylum Mollusca; class Cephalopoda; order Sepiida; family Sepiolidae; genus Sepiola; species Sepiola atlantica. Next base: position 119,462,207 of record OY744527.1, read on the forward strand.
TGCCAAAAATGGAGGTGCTATTGCCATTTGGTTCTCCAATGATCTGTCTGCGTATGTTTCGCATATCGCGAAGGGAAATGCTCATTCTTGTCCCCTTATCTTTCCTTGATGCAGTGTTGAGCTTCTCCACAAAAGAAAGCAAGGTTCTCTTATCCCTTCCCAGTTCCTTGACGAAATCAAGAAGTGTCAGTCCTTCTGCAAGGCCAGCTACAACCCTTTGCTTTTCAGTAGCAGTCAAACGTCGATTTTGGGGCATTTTTAAAAACCGGCAATAAAGCGAGAAACAGTGAAAGTGGCTAACAAATGCATAAATGTCTATAACTTTAGAAATATAGTATATATTTGCAAATTATTTTGGTATCTTATTTACTTAGGAGCACTCTTTCAGTGTGCAAAATTTCAAACTTGTGCGATTTATATCATTGAAGTTATTAACAATATTATAAATTGCAATAAAGCGAGAAACACAGTTTATATATATATATATATATATATATATATATATATATATATATATATATATAGAGAGAGAGAGAGAGAGAGAGAGAGAGAGAGAGAGAGAGAGAGAGTGAGAGAGAGAGGGAGAGAGAGAAGGAGAAAGAGAGAGACAGAGTTAGGCCCTTTACTGTATTTCGGGTGCTCCGAAAACTACCTCGTCGGTATTTAGATGGAGGAAGGGGCTAAGTGGAATGTTAAACATAACACAGACTGGGGTTAAATATGTGGAGTAATCCTGTCGTCTTAGATATACTACAACAGTTTAGTTCAGGAGTGAAAGTGAGCAAACTTAATGTGTTGTGTTGGCATATTTTGAGCATCTTTAGTGAAATAAAAAAAGGGTCAGTACCTATTTACTCCACCAGCAAAGGGGTCTTTTAAATTTATGGGGTGGTTGCGCAGAACGCCGGACCGTCTGTGCCATGTTTGTGCTGGGTACACACACTCGTTCTCAGCTCCTCGTCAAGGCACAAACCAGTATCCCGCACCACCTCCTATCAAACTCCATGCGATGGAATCTCCTCCGATCTCATCTGATCTTATTTTAATCTTATGTTTTAACTAGACCACCAGACCCCGATCGGAAAAAGATCACCCCCATATATCTGGTCACACAGAAAACCTACGTAAAAATTACTGTTACGGCTAGCGTAGCTAGATAAATCATTCTTTTCTGCCGAGACAACAGCGGACTACCTTGAAGATGACCAATGCTTCATTTAGGACCATCGGGTGCTTAGGACCGTCGCGAACCGTAGCTTCGTTGACATACCACCACAGTTGCCGAAGTTTGCTGCAAGGGAACACAACACGTTCGTCTCTTTCTGTATCGTTTCCCTCGCAGCGCGGGCAGTAAGGATTTGCCCTCACTCCATCTCTGGTCAGCGTGTCCTAAAGTATCAGCGCGCTCCGAGCAAATCGCAAGGTTAAAGAGCACTCAAAGTTGTTAAGATAACCCTGGCCTGGATTTTGTAAGCTCTTCAGAGCGATGAATTACCAGATCTTGATTGATGAACTTGTATCGTTGACCACAAACGGGATCAGTAGAAAACTCACATTGGCGAGCGAACGGAACTCCGAGCCAGCAATACGATGCGCCTGGCAGACCTGGACACATTGAATGCTTTCTTATCGGCTTTAGTGATAGGACTATGTATAACCCGTGTATCATTATTTAGCAACGGTTATATGCCAGTCGTTGTTTAAAATTCGCTTACCCTCGGATATTACGTTTCGTTGGACGCCATTTTGCCAACGCACGTTTGTGACTGTTTGCCCCGCCGTAGTCGCCGCTGTCACTATACCAATTTTCTGTAATGGCTGTTTCCCGCTACTGTTATCATCACCATCACTGTCAGGATCAAAAATACGCGAACGCAGTTCAGTCGATGGCTTTCAACTGTGTACTTTGACATAACACACGTGCCATAATTTATGTGTGGGGTGAGGAAGGAAAAGAGATATTTCAGAGTAAATTTGAAAAAAAAAATTACATCACTTTGCTTCATTGTTTCGCCTCTTTGTTCGAGTTTGGGACGATTTTACCTTTTACGCACGGCTCTGCTGGAGACGAGAACAAGAAGACCGATCGACAAATATTCTTACCGTCGTGACGTCATAACTGAGTTCCGTTTTGGTTTCCACCCTCTCTTTTAAAGAGCCCTCCTACTCTCTGTAATTACCACTATCAAGGACATGCCATTTGTAGCAGTCCCTCCTACCACGGTGCAGAACAGTTTTAATGTCGACAGCAGTTGAGAAATGTTCTTTTCTAGGAAAATTCAACGACCGTTTAAGGCAAAATCATGAAATGTGGAAACGATTACATAATAGCGTGAATAACACAGACATCTACTTTTGCCACCACTATACTTGATTTGATGTTATCATTTGTAATGACTTTAGGAATAAAAAAGCTGATCATAAACCAACTTGCTTCTAACTACAGTGTATGCACGGTCCCCCCTCCATAATATTAACAGCTTCAAGATATGCGCATTGTGTTATTCATGCCTGATGTAAATTGTGGTTACATTTACAATCTCGATGGTATGCGTAGGTCGCTATTTCTCAAGGGGTAAATTTTTCAAAGTGCATTGTTGTATCAAACCTGGGGTCAATACATACATATTTGAGGAGCTTACTATTGATCGTGAATCATAACGATAGTTTCCTGGAAAATACAACTCAGTACCATGAATATATCACCGCATCTTTATAAAAAGTTAAACTTCACAGCAAACTGCCAGGATGTGAATGCCTCACTCACGTGCAGTATAAGTAAACTATAGAACCACTGATCACGGAATGATTTTACTGGGAATACTATATTTAATTTGATACTTAATCATGAAAAGCTTCGGGCTTTAAATTTAACATATGGTACCACTGGGGTCTACATCAGGTCATTCGTCTTACCCTGTATGCATGCGTATACTAATTATTTAACTGTCATCTTATACAATGCGGCAGTGGTTGATTAAGACAAATTCAGAATACGTCATTAGACGATCTTAATGCTGTGATGATTGACAATCCAAATATATAGGAGATTTGTAGTACAATTAAGATAATGAATAGCAAAAATTTACGTCTCTTTCATTGCAACCCATCATATGTTGCCCGTCTTTTAGAAACCGAGGTCATGCAGGATCCCGTCACCTGATATATGCAATATGGAGTCCTGTCTCTCTACCTTAGGCGTGAATAGATGCTATTTTAATCTCTCTACATAAAACAAATCGCATTGTGTCATTTAATTAGATTTAACTTTTATGGCCCAATACGTAAGGTATTTGGTAAGCTCCTGATCATCTCGAAAAGCAAGACCGAATTTAATAACACTCATGTAATAATGGATTTGACCATTTCTATACAAAACATTAAGAGAGCCTGCTGTAGACAAATAGTAGCCGTCTCAGGTGGTAGTAAACAAGATGACACTTTTCGACACTTTAAGCAGAGAAACATTTGGACAAGTCTAGAAAAAGTTGGACGTCCATCAGGATTCGTCACTATTGTTTGAGTACATCAGTATAGCATAAAACCACCCACCCACTTCGGCTGTGCATTCTTTGAAACGGTACTTTTCGATAATCACATTAGACTTGATGACACACTTTCTCTGGCATGGGTTTTTTTTTATATAGTTTGCGATGATACTCGACAATGTTTTTATGGGCTTAGATATCGGCTTCTCATGAGTCTCCAAACTACCTGCTGAATCTTAAACCGCGCATAATTTAATGCTGAATAGAGAGAATGAGAGCATTAATACTACACGCTTGATATAGCGGTTTGTAAATATTGTCTGTCTCTTGATTTCTTTTTTCTTTCACCTCATAGCTAATTTTTATATACAAGATACATCCACCCTTGTAATTATCCGGGATGTTGTCGTCTATAGTTATGGTCATCTTAAAATCAGTAGTACATACTTCCTCGTGTGTAAAATATTGGCTCCCTTAAAAGCATGCTACATTTGCTCTAGGTTACTTATAATTGCAGTTGTTTAACAAAAATGTGTGTTACATTCTATACAATTATGTGTGTTCTTTTGTGTGAAACAACGTATTTATGTAGTAAAACTATTTCGTAAATATTAGCTGAAACTAAAAAGATAGTTAAAAATTAAACAGTATTTGTTTATTTCGGAATATTTCTGAGAAACCAATATCACCCGCTTGGGGATAATACTTTGATTAAAGGCGAGGTTGTGTTCATTATCTCCCTGATATAATCTTTTTGCGACATTAATACCATAGGGTTTTATGTTTATAAAAAAATTAAAAAAATATAATTATACAGCAATATATTATATCTCTTAGATCATCACTTAAACGTTTGCCTAGGCATTATGTCATGGATAAGTATAAGCCTACTATAAAACAGTATAACCAAACACAATGTCTCTTTAGAACTAACACGTTTATCAATCATCCACACATTGTTACTTGCATGACAATTAACACTGCAATTACAAGTTCCGAATACTGTCTAGTGGGATTTGTCAAAAGTTCGACAATTTACTTCAATATTGAAATACCCAGCAGAGACAATCACCAAAATGGTATTGACTATTTTCTGATTAATACTAATCCATTCTGGAAATGGTATATTTATAGAAGATACAAATATAAAACTATTAGCTTTTCATGAAAAAATATAATTTCCGCCCGATTAATCAAAGCGGTTTTATAATTAAACATGATGCCGTACGGTTTAGAACCTTAGTTGCACGTTTGCTTTTTTGCAGCAGTGACAGAGAACCGTGACCGAACCATAATATTTCCTTATGATAAATGGCACACTGCCCTTCGGGTTGTTCAATTTTTAGCATATATTAACCTTGCTAATCTATCACAATAATCTACAAAAGAAAAAATGCCGAAAAATATATTAAAATAGTGTTATCGATGTAGTGTGTTCGTTTCGGAATAATCCCTGAGACAAACATAATCCACATTGAGGAATAATTTTGTTGAGGGGTCGCATGCGATCAATCTGACAAGGAAAGGTAAAAATAATCGAATAAATGTGATTTCTTATACCATTTCTCTCTCTCAGTAAGCAATCACTCTGTCTATATATACCTCTCTCTATTTATATCTATATGTATATACTGAAAAATGAATATACATTATATGATTATAAATCATTAAGACATTACCATCCGAACAATACTTGAAGTCTACTTTGTTATAGTATTATAACAGTATGCAATGAGGGAGCATAACTAAAGCCTTCCAATTAAAATGTTAATAACTTATTGGCAATACATTGAAGACCAATGCAAACAGTCATAATCCCAGTCGGAATTAATCCCCAATTTTTCCAAGTGAATATGCATAAGCTCATTGATGTTATTTGTATTGGCGATTCATGCGATGATTAATTACATGACACCAATATAAAAAAAATATCAAAGACCAAATTCATTTATGGTGTATTCATTAAAATCAGGATTTGGGAATTAATTCGTTATTACCCTTTCGAGAAAATACTTCCCTAAAACAATAGTAGACATTTCAAAAACATCCCAGATAAAGCAAAACGAAATAATCCATGTCGACGTAGAAAAAGCAGCGGGTGTTATGTTTAAAAGTGGCATTTAATTAAAAAAAGACACGTTTTGAGAAAAAATCTATAATTAATAAAAAGTGTTATACTTATTATTAATGTCGGATTTGTGTCATAGCCAACGGCATGCATTATCTCATTGGTTATGGAGCTTCCAGTTCTTGAACTCGATTATATAAAACTTAATCTATAAGATATGTATCTATTATATAGAACAAATGTGTATACGCTTAACATACTCGACATCCCTCGAAAATTTATTACAACTACACGAGCATTCAATTTGTAGATATTTCGAATACTTATTTGCTTAACGGGCATTTTGCATGTCCAATTCGAAATGTAATGCAAGTCAAATTTAAAATTACTAATTCATATAACACGTCTACTACGTTGGAATACCGATCATATCTCTCTCTCTCTCTCTCTCTATATATATATATATATATATATATATATATATATGTGTGTGTGTGTGTGTGGAGAGAGACAGAGAGAGAGAGAGATGCAAACATGGTTAAAATAACTTGTCTCTTTAATTATACCTTTTAATTTTTTTCATTTTGGTAATTGTCTTTTTTGTTTTTTTGTATTAAAAAATGAGAAGTGATCAATTAATTTCACAGGTTTCAAGATCGTGTTCGATACTTCGTCGAATCATCGTCATGTGTCAAATACAAATGCAGAAAATTGCTTTAGAAAGAAAGGAATTTTAAAAAGACGGTGGAGAAACGCACATCGAACGTTTTCTGCATTGTTCCAGATATGTATAAATGTGAGACCGCAGTTCACATTTCTCTTCTAAATACGTAACTACGATGAATTACATCAGTCTCTTTTTTATTGTCAGAAACGCAAGTGTTCCTATGGTGACGAAATGACACCACATCTACATCATTAAAACAATTATCGCTTATCTTTCTTAACATTATTTAATGTGTCATTACAACATAAAACGCTTAAATCTTGCAAAAACACCGCCTGTTATCTGGTGTCGTCTTCACAAACGTTTTACTTTATCTTTAGTAATACAAGCTATAACTCAGCGCGGTGTGTAAATACGTGCTGTACGCATGTAACATTCTCAATATAATTATCACAACAGAAAACTAAATAGAGTGAACTCTTTTTGCGTTAACTAATTTATTTATTTCCTTACACTGATTCTCTTTTTAAAATATTGATGAGGAATATATTTTGCTAATAGTTTTCAACTACTCAAGAATTTATTTTGGGAGGGGAACTAAAAGGAACGTCTACATCAATACGCATTTCGAACAAAAAAAAAGTACACTTTTGGGTCTTTCTATGTACATCCGGGCAGTGAGTTCTCCGTTTTGTTAGGTACGATTCTACTGTGTTTTAACCGTGACTCTTCCTTAGTCTTACAATTGTTACTTTATATTTGCAACGATTAAAATGTTCTCATTATATATATATATACATATATATATATATATATATATATATATATATATATATATATATATATATATTGTGTGTATTTCGGCAGCATTAATGCATGTGTTGTTGAAAACGACAGTATACTTCTGTTTAGTGATTCCTTTTTTTATTTTTTTCATTCGTCGAATGATCTTTTTGACGTTGAAATGGAATGAATTTATGTAGGATCCGTGTGTTTGAACCAATGTAGTTTATAAATTTAAATGTCCTTTAGGAGGATGTACCTCCCAAAATAATAATAGCTACATTGGTTTTACAACAACAACTCTATCCCGCAGCCTCACTATGCACCTCGCCAGCACTGGTTCAATATATAAACACCTACAAACGCACAACTGCCCTACATCTGAGTTGAGACAGATCGTAGTAATCAACACAAAAATAATACATTCCGAAACTAATTTTTTAAAATCAAAAATACTTGAAGCCGTATACATAAAAACACAGCAACCTAAAATTAATAACATTTCTATATGAGACAAGTAAAACTATTTTAAAATGCTTAGCTTAGCTTAGTTCAAAGAAACCAACCGGGGTCGCCTTATTGAATTAAAAAAAATAGGGACATCTTATTAAAATTACTTACTGCCTATCTCCCCCATTTTCCTTCTCCATAATTATTAGACTAGACCAAATTAAATCGGCCACAATTTTTAATTAAAGTTATGAAAAATAATAAGTATAATAATAAATAAAATGAATAAATAAACGAAGAACTGTTTCAATCGTCGCATTTCAAATGTAGACGTCCGTCTTTTACGTGACCTGTTTGCCGGCGTATTTTTTAAGAAATTACATTCTTTCACTCGCTTTATATTTATTTTTCCCATTAAAGACCTGAAGATGATTCCGGAGAGAATCGAAAACGTAAGTCAAACACACGAATCGTACATTAATACATTCCATTTCAACGTCAAAAAGATCATTCGATGAATGGAAAAAATAAAAAAAAGAAATCACTAAACAAAAGAGTTCTGTCGTTTTCAACAACACATTCATTAATATATATATATATATATATATATATATATATATATATATGGTCATTCAGATACATTATGAGAGTGTCATTTCTTCGAAGTATAGTACCTACGATGAATATAGAAGAACTTATTCTCTATTTTTAACACTTTTCCCTATTTCTGTGGAAGATATTTCTTTTGATTTTCCTTAACATGTTTGTGATATGTATTGAATACTTTGTGTTGAATATATAGTGTTCTCTCTCCCTTCCCCTACCTCTCGTTCTCTATCTCTACACACACACACACACACACACATCCACACACACACACACACACATATATATATATATATATATATATATATATATATATATATATGTGTGTGTGTGTGTGTGTGTGTGTGTATTAGGGTATCCACAGGTGTTAAACATATTTACATATATATATATATATATATATATATATATATGTGTGTGTGTGTGGGTGTGTGCATTATACCTTGATTTGAATAGTTGATACATTTTTTATTGAATGAAAGCCTCTTAACAAGTCACATTGAATATTTTCTATATGGAACAAATATGCGCCTAAACATATAAAATTTAAAAAAAAACGTATCATTGAGAAATATATTCAAATCGTTGCAAATTTAATCCAAGATCTATTTTTTAATCAGATTTTTTTTATTCTCTCAAAGCAAAATTCCTGATGTAAAGGTCAACATTTGAAAAAAAAATATATGATAACATTCCTGTCTTTATAATGGAACCGTAATTGGAATATAGCGTGAATCATTGTCCGATTCGCTTCTAATTGACAATGTGTTATTGTCTACTTTGCCAGGGAAACCACCCCTTACATAGATACATTCCGGATTTGTGTCCTGTTCTGCTCTGTTCTCTTTCTTTAAATATTTTATTTTTATAATAATAAAATATATAGAAAATACATGTGAATCTGAACAAGCGTCCGTTTAATATGCACATTTATCAACGAAACTATGTTTCCAGACACAAGTGGTGAAGACCAACACACAGATCGATGCCATACTATATAATATTAATGTTTCAACACACTGTAAATACTTTTCTTAATATATTGACAAAAAACACACACATTATGTCACACCGATTAAACAGGTTAAGAATTTGACACATTATTTCTAACAAGAACACACCAAATATAAGACCCATATATATATATCTATATATATATATATATATATATATATATAGATAGATATCTATATATATATATATATATCTACATATATATATATATATATATATATATATATATATATATATATATATATATGTATATTTCGGCAGCAAATCATTTATTATACACGCGTCGTTGAAGACAACGGAGTTTTATCTCTTTGCTATCTTTCTTGTTAATTTCTCGACGCGGCGAGCGATTCGTCGGTTTTCTGGTGTTAATTGGTGGAGTATGGCACCTGACTTAATAATTAAAAAATAATAACACTACTAACTCTTCCCTACACCAAACCAATATACTGTATGTGTTCCAATGCCTATTCGAGGAATGTTTCCTCAATACCCAAACAGACAAACACAGTACTTATATTGACCATACAACTACAACCCTCACGCATCACTTAAATAGTACTAGTGTCACCCAACGACACATACCCCAACATAAAAAGCATAAAATGAACTGAACTAAAACAAATACTAACAACTTACACTAAGATCATACATCAAACAACTGCACCAGCACACAACACATCTTCTAAGCCCTACGCATAAAGAATACATAGCATTTACCACCGGTACTAACGCCTTATCAGTCTTCAAAAATTAATACAAAATAATAACACTAGATATAAAAAATAAATAAGCCAAATAACAAAATAAAATAAATAAATAAATAATAAATACACAAATAAAGATATATATATATATATATATATATATATATATATATGTAATTTAATAGATATATAAATTATAATTAACCTATAAATACGGCTCTTAGTAATAATAAGACCCATCCTCCAGAAAACCGACGAATCGCTCGTCGCGCCGAGAAATAAACAAGAAAGTTAGCGAAGAGAGAAACCTCCGTGGTCTTCAACGACGCGTGTATAGTATAGTATAGTATATATATATATATATATATATATATATATATATATATATATATATATATATATATACATATATATATATATATATATATACATATATATATATATATATATAAATATATATATATATATAGTGAGAGAGAGAAAGAGATATGTGTAGAATATATATGTTTCTTCATATACTTTCTATGTTTATATATATGTATGTTAATTTTTTTTCAATTCAAGTACTCTGCTATATTTTTCCAGAGCGTTTAACCTAGTGACGACCAGCTGAAATTAATATGTAAATTTCAGAATGTGTAATGCATGTGCTTCTCAGTCATAAGAAGTTTCCCATCGACACAATCATAGTGTAAAGCTGTCAACAGAAGACATCAAACACAGATAACAAAATCCTTATTGCCTTGCATTCCTTATACAGACACCCTTCTTTGATTACTAAATTATTCTGAAAATATTAACAGTAACATAAATAAAATCCTGTCACTGAAATGTTACTGAATATTGTCTATATATATATATATATATATATATATATATATATATATATATCTTCAAAGTTTTTTTGGGGTACTCTAATTGCCGTCAGCGCATCTTTCAATTTATCTTTGTACCTCAGTAAGGGCCGACCAACATTCCTGTTACCACAAGCTAACTGACTGTACATCAGTGCTTTAGGTATCCTCCCTTCGTCCATTCTTGCTACATGACCAGCCCATCGCAATTGAGACTGCAACAGGAAACTTTCAATTCCATCAATATTGCATCTGTTGTAAAGATCGGTGTTAGCGACTTTGTCTATCAAACTAAGTCCGCATATGGTCCTAAGGCAGCTCCTGTGGAAGACATCCAATTGGCGAATGTGATGCCGGTAAGGCGTCCACGCCTCACATTTATAGAGAAGACCTGTCAATATTACAGCCCTATACACATTGATTTTTTCTTCAACTTAATGCCTCTGCTACTCCAAAGACGATGTTTCAGCTTTCCGAAGGCATATATATGTATATATATATAGGTATCTCTATATATATAGGTCTCTCTCACTCTCTCTCTTTGTAAATATATATATAAATATATATATATATATATATATATATATATATATATATATATATATATATATATTAATATATTTAAGTATTTACAATTAGGACAATACATTTCGACGCACTATGACAATTGGACACATGAGTGCAATCTGTCTCGTCTCGTAGTGGTTGACTGTTATATTATAATACTTATTTAGCAAATAGCATAAAATTAAGTCCCGCAGAAACCGAAGATAGATATTGTAGTTAGATATTGATTTGTTTGTTGTTTATTATTAATTTACTTTTTTATGTTGGCATTAGGTTATATTCTTCATTGTTTTTTTCATAAAAATATGTTTTGATATATTTAGATTAGTTTATTTTCATTTATTTATTTTTCATTAAGTTCATAACGAGTTAAGTGGTTTTGATCTGTAATTAGTTTATGAATTCCACGTAATACTTCTAGTTATTTAATTTCTATATATGTTGTACTATATATATATATGTATATATATATATATATATATATATATATATATATATATATATATAGATACATATATATATGTATATATATCTTTTCTTATTCAACTGTATGAGAATCTACCCATTATTATTATAATATTCAATATATATATATATATATATATATATATATATATATATTGAATATTATATGATAAAACAGTTGAATGAGAAGAGGTAAATATAGAATTTGAAAAGATAGTGCTTTCCACTATAATTGTTTTCCTGAAGAAACTGTCTTGGATTTTATAATATATACTAGATGCTTAGTTTACCACAAGAACTGCATATAATAGAAAACTGATATTGTATATATGTAAGTATCTATTTGCACCGGTACAGAAAGTACCATCGAATAAGTGAGAGACTCGTGGCCAATCAGAGTGCCGACAACGGAAATGGCAAAATATATTGGGAAAACTTATATGGTGAAGAATAGTAAAAATACATGGAGTATGATCCGGAAACTCTACTCCAATGGTACAGCATAACACCATTACTGCCAGGGAATTGCACATCAGTTGCACATCAGTTGTGATTCAATAGAGAAGTGCACTAGCAAATAGCAAAGACTAAACATGAGCCGACCTCTAAATTCTCAGAACACTTGAATGGCTGGACCGTTCTTATATAATAGTTCGATATCGGCACTAGTGCACTTAGCGTTGGGAAAGCCATAGGTTCATATTAGATATTCACAGGTAGGATCAAGCATTTTGACATTGACACGCACACTGCTGTTTCAATTGATGTACAACTGTATGCTAACAAAAAATATCACACACATATGGGGAAAACACAAACCAATCGCTCTTCTCAAATCTGGCAAAGATACAACGCACACAAATACTTGCGCCCGATCTCCCTCCTAAGCTACTAGCTTAAACTGTTTGAGCGCCTTATACTCAACAAGTTAGCCTCGGTTGCTGAAGCAGCAATCATACCCAAATCAGTATGATTCAGGCCTTGAAAAGCCACAACTAGCCATTTTCTAAATCTCACTCAGCGCATCGAAGATGCATTTCGGAAAATACTGGTAACAGGTGCCGTCTTTTTGTATGTGTCTGCAGCAGTTTACACTGTAAACAACCGCTCTTTTCTAAATAAGATATTGGAGCTTACAAAAACATTGAACTCACATACCTAATTTAAACCATCTTAAATGATATGAGTTTTAAGTTACCCTAAACAATAAAGTCGCTGGTGCCAACAAAATACCGGCTTACTTGAAGATAGTGGGTTTGATCAACTACTATACAATACCTTCACTAATGGCCAACCAATGAAAACATGTTGCGTAATATTTTAATAGAGTACGTTTGAGTCAGTAGACACATACCCTATCTCAGCCTTATCTAAGATTAATCTCTACAATGAGAGTGACTACCTGCATTCGTACCCCGGAAAAAAAACCTCAAGTGTGCTCGTTTCATCTAAGGGACCGATAAGCTCTAAACATCATGTGGTCTGGAATACAACTTGAGAATCAAACTAACTATGTCTACATTTGCGTAACCCGATACCACACCGTCCTATTCGAGGAACATGTAAGAAATTCAAAAATGAAAATCAGCTCGCATAACAATATCTTATAGAGTCTGATTAACTCCAAGTGAGGGGGCTACAGCACAAACACTAAGATTCACTGTCTAAGCATTGTGATATTCATCTATGGAGTATGATTTTCATGTTTGGGAGATTTAAGCGCATACTAAAACCACAAACTCACGATTGAACAGTACTTGTAGCTTAATAAACGGCTGCCTGAAGCCTACCTACCTGAACAACAATGTGAGCCGAGAAGTTTCCAGCAGAGTAGATATCACAGAAGCTATCAATGATTAATGTCATCTTTTTCATGCACGTGAACCAACCCTCCAACGACTGTAATAAAGGAGGAGATTCCTCAGCCATACCGAACCACTAAAAACATCTAAGAAATACGCCAGCCTACAATTGTTGACCAGACGGCTTGTAGATGGTCTTACACTTACTGACACTGGAATCCTTGCTATTGAGTAACCCCCTCTTGGTTCAGAGGCACCATGGCTACTGCGGAAAACACTAAACCGCCTGAAAACGTAAATAAGGCGGCTAAAAGTTGCTATGCGTAAGTGGGGTTTCAAAACTGACCAACCCATTTGCGATTGTGCAAAAAAAGATCTTACGATGACACACGTCTTGTCTGCCTCATACTGCCAAACCGGCGCAGCTTGAAAGATCTTGAACAGAACAACAATAATGTAAAGGACTGAACGATCACGTGGGGAACAGTTGTATAACGACATAATTCAAAGACACACAAAGAAAAAGTAGTTGTTAACTTATGTGTTGCGACTGTATCTGTTGATTCTGTTGTGTTATTATTGCTTTAACACGTGGTGTATTTTTTTTCATTGAATGTATATACTGTATTATTTTTAAATGTATTTTGATCACATTTATAACGAATAAATAGTTAGAATTGGTTTTATAATTTGTGTAAAAAGGCTGCATATTCATTGTCATTATATTAATATATATATATTGAGTTTATAATAATCTATTTTAATTTACTTATCTATTTTTACTTGATACTTAACCTGTGTATCAATATTTAATATCAGTGAAAACCCAAGAATCTCTTAATTTTATAGATATGCTATAATTATACGTAAATAAATCATTATACTCATAGTTCTTCCGCAATTGATGATTTAAAGCGTAAGTAGTTAATATACACGAATGTTATCTATATTATTTAGCGATGCATAATTGAATGCTAAACGATATACAACATAACTGACACAATTATCGACCGTAAATCAAACACTTTAGACTAAAACTTAATGCTGAAAATCAATACCTGACAGAGATAAGAATATAAAGGAACTTTCGAGAAAAAATACATTATTGTGCTGCGACACTTTTTAATTTGAGGACAATAAAGATAAAGATTAACGTTACATGCCTAGATGTGGCTGCTACTGACTGCTCGCCATAGTTGGTGATGGAACTCAGATTGCTAAGACAGCAAAATTAGAGTCCTCAACAATTGACATCGCAATAAAATGAGCATTTTGTAGCTTACAATTTATTTCTTCAATAATAAAGACATTTTCTAGAATATTCCGTTAACTAGATACGGTCAAGACCTCAACTCTATCTAGGGGAAACTATAGACGGAATGTCCGTACACATAGATCGCCAAATCTGCTGTAATGTATTTCTCTATTCTCTTCTGATTCCGGACGTACTTATGTAATCTGTCTCAATACATTCCTCAAATAGTCATATCTGAAGATTAAAACAACAAAATAATTACAATTTTAATAATAGTCTGCAACTGAATACTGCCAAAAACAAAGAGTTAGATTCAAGACGAGATTTCTAGGAACAGAACTGACCTGCATCTCGTTACATTACGAATCTTGTTACATAACGTTTGCTTGAAGATACGTGACATAACACCGTTCTGATAAACTAAATACCGTATGAGTATCTTGAAAGATAAACTTCAAATAAGATGTTTTAAATAATTTAATTGTTGTAAAACACCCTCTTTAGATTACATCATATCATTTGATGCAATCGTATATGTATATGAAAAATGTGTCACCACCTAATTGTATGCATCCTTATCTAAAATGTTAATGAACATGTTACCCATTACAACATATACCCATATATATATATATATATATATATATAAATATATATATATATATATATATATATATATATATATATATATATATATAAATGTATATATATATATATTTATATATATATATATATATTTTTATATATATATATTTATATATATACATATATATATATATTTATATATATATATATATATATTTAAATATATATATATATTTATATATAAATATATATATATGTATATTTGTATATATACATATATTTATATATATATATATACATTTAAATATATATATTTATTTAAATATATATATATATATTTATATATGCATATTTATATATGCATATTTATATATATAAATATATATATTAATTTATTCATATATATACACACACTCATATATATTTATACACACACCCATATATATATATATATATATATATATATATATATATATATATATATATATATATATATATATATATATATATATATATATGGTGTTTTTTGAAAATGTAACTGTCGGCCGTCACAAAGGTATGTCGTTTTCATTACAAATACATTATTTTATTTCATTTAATTTAGGTACGATATATCTTATGTAAACACAAGATAATTAGATAGTTTAATGTTAATAGTTTTGATAACTTATATCGTTACGGTGTATGCGTTGAAGAGATACTCCGCTGTGATATTGGTTAAATAAAAAAATATCTCTATATGTTGTATTCTGTGTGTTAAAGTGAAATACTAATTAACAAATATTCTAAATGAATGGGATACAATTGTTAAAGAAGGGCAGCACGCATACGCCCTATCTTTAATATAATATTACATTAGCAGAGTATTGATTTACTGCTTCCCAGGAGTTAGGCACAAGGCCAGTTTTTATCTTACTCCCACAAGTAAGATGTGACCAAAAGTCGGGTCAGGAAAGCTGGGTTTAAAAATTGCCTGGGTAGCCCCGTCGGCATTTCCCGGTACGGGCGCCTCATGCAATAAACTTACTCCTCCCCAAAGAGGAGAGGCAAAGCCTGGGAAGGTGGACTTCTAAGAACTGCACAGGGCAGACCCATAGACCGGCGTAAATCAAGACCCGAAGGCCAAGACAATACCCGTCTATGGGGGGGAGCAGTATCCATCGGAACATATACTATACTTTGATCTTAGCCAAAAGGCCAAATAGTTGTTCTATAATTCTATTTTTACGTGCTCTCTAGTGTAAACAATTTACCATTTTATACATTTTTTATCTATATCATTCGTACTTCGAACGCTAAAAAGCTAACAACATTCTAGTAGACACTCGCTAAACAATTAAAACAAGTCACCAATTTCTTTGTGACAAGTGTTATAAAAAGAGTAACAATGCACTTGTAATTACTTGTTTCTCATCGTGTTTACGTCTTTACACGCAGATATCAACCTCTAATTTTCACCATAATTGTATACTTCGTTCTAAAAGATTACATGCTATTTTCGTGCATTATATTAGCGTATGATTACTTCTTTCTATTTTGTTTTTCATACTCTACCTTTTTCTGTAACTCAGCCATTTTTTCATCTGTTCGATTAGACAACTCCGTGCTGTTGTAACGTTAATATTTTCCTTGCAGAAAATACAGGTTTAACTCATAAAATTTAGATATTGTTGTATTAACATTTCCATTGCCTCCTGAACATGCTGTCCCGTTTAGTGTTCTTAGAACAAATAAAAACAATATGAGGCAGAATGATTTTTTTAATGTTTATTTTACTAAATACATGTGAAATTTCGCACGAACCGAGATACAAAATGCCCAATTTTTATAATTATCGTACACATTAGTTCGGGTTGTTGTGTATAATTGAAATAAAAGAGAAAGTGATGGCCTCACTATTAACGTAAAAGCTATGCGTAATATTCGAATGTCGTAAATTCTACAAATAATATAAAATAAATTAAGTGGAGAGAAACTTGTGTTGTCGAATCACATTCTTATTTCAATTATAGCTGAAGCGATTGCCCTTATAGCCACAAGAAGAGCTGTGATAGAGCACGTACTATTTTCTTTCATGACTTCACACACATTATATATATATATATATATATATATATATATATATATATATAGTTATGGGTGTGTATATGCGTATATGTATACGTTTGTCAATAAAATATTCGATTAGATTCTTTTTCGGGTGACCTACAACATTTTTTTCAAACATTTATATCATATTATGTTAAATTGTTAATAGGACGCCATAAGTACTGCCAGTATATTGTTCAGAGTTCTCCCTTGCTCTTAAGTAAATTATGCCCTCTATACAGCTATAACTATATTCAACATATGACCATTACTATTCGTATCGTATTTATTCAGTCTGGAAACAACCTCGTTTGTAATAAAATCAGTTAACCCATAATTAATTATGCATGTATACGTCAAGTATAGTTGTCGGCAAAGTGATATTCAATCATTAACATCTGACTTTCTACGAGTCTTCAAATTTGAATAATTCATGACGAATTCAAATAAATGCCAGAGATTCTAACACGTATTCTCGCCGTTCTTATTTGACAGACTGACAGTATAGCCATTTCCATTATTTTACCACATTATACTGGTTTACTATTCACAATGGAAGCATGCGTGCTTATATGTTACCAATTCACTTAGAAAAAAACAGA
Organism: Sepiola atlantica; assembly: GCA_963556195.1. NCBI lineage: Eukaryota > Metazoa > Mollusca > Cephalopoda > Sepiida > Sepiolidae > Sepiola > Sepiola atlantica. The sequence goes on from OY744527.1 coordinate 119,480,208, forward strand.
CCTCGCATTCAAAAAAACGGAATACATAAGTTATTTCTTCTAAAATGTTGCAATTGTTATTTAGAAAGTAAGCAAGCAAGGAAAATACTATAATGTTCAACTGTTGTTGTATTTTAGCTTCAAATGACTGACACATAATACACGTTAGAGTACACATTTTCAATTATAGAATGATAATTACACATTAGGATTAACTACTTAAAACTAATATATAGTTATTATATATGTCTTTAAGTTCTGTAAAATTATGTTCAATTAATATTTATGAGACTTGATTGAGGAAAATATATTTTTACCACTTCACATAAATATCAGGATCAGTGAAAAACGATTTCTGTTATAATAAGATTTATTTTGGGAAAATGCTAAATAGAAATTAAAATTGATTTTGCTGTAACACATCTATCAAATTGTAAACTTAATTAGATCTTTATCTTCATATATATATATATATATATATATATATATATATATATATATATATATATACATATGGATATATGAATATGTATATATGTCAACCAAGTTCATATGTAGATTTAGCGTCGCGCATCCCCCTTCTACATATTTTACTGAATATGGTCAAGGTTTTGAAAGACAGCATCCTTCTATCTTACCCTTACGATATCAGGTTAGATGTCGTATCTATTTTCAACTTTGCAGATAATCGATAGATGTGCATTTTCTGCTAGGTAGGGTGTCGGGTAGTCTTACTAATGTGGTTTTGCACTCGGCGGCTGCATCCGTAAAGACGTTCTCCCCCGAGTAAATGTCTGTTAGTGTATAGCCTACCGGCCAACTTTCCTGCAGCTGTCTCACGTGATGTGCCGACAGTTTATTTCGGGTGTAGAATCTAGTTTATACTTGAGCAGAACGCTTCCATCAAGCCATCGTACATACTACGATTGTCGTCGCAGTCAGCCAGGCAGTAGATATACTCATTGAGGTTGACTAAGTAAATAATTACACAGCACTGAGCAATCAGATGAGCGTCGCACTTGCTCTTTGCGAGAGAAGCAACCATCTTTTAGAAAGCTTTCTCTTGTAGTTGGCAATGGATGATTTTGAACAATGAATACTTGCTCTATTCCAGCAATGGTTTTCTGAACCAATATGATTTGGGTCTCTCTCTTTTTAAATGGGTAAACTACTGCGTTGGAGCTTTACTCTACATTAACAGCAGTTACGTCTTTGAAGACAGCGCAATGGAGTAAGTGACATGCTCGCATATTTCTGGTATAGCTTCTGGTTATGCGAGAGATATAGCTTAGATCATTCGATCAACGTAGATGTTACTGAGAACAATGCACTTAAATCTATCACTATCTGCACTGTAGTGCCTATGTGTGGTGTGACTACACTTCAGCAAATATCTTCGTATGATAACGAGATCCAGCTGTTGCCACTGATGTTTTCATTGGTTCCGCTATTGTAATCGACGATGTAGTATTGTCGTTATGTTCATGGTGCTTATCAGTTGTTTGAGCATACCTCTAAGAGCGTCTGTCAATTATCTTTTAGTCTGACTTCGACAAATTGGCCGATGCATTTGGAACAAGATCGTGGTCGGAATATAGGCTAGTGTTTGACGCAAGTCTGGTTTTCCTCAGTTCAACAACGTCGGTGATGAGCTTTGTGAACTCGCAGTCGGTGGTAGCTATATCTCTCGATGTGTTCCCTCGCTCTAAATCACCATCGTACGAGGCAGAATGTGTAGTATTGCACTTTTCTGACTCAAGAGTACGCTGATTTTTACCGGTTGTGGCTGACTAGTCAGACTGCGATAGTCCGTTTCTCTACCAAAGAAAAGCTGTAGCGCCTGAGATTACACTATTCTGACCTGGCTTATAAATCGTAAGTGCTATCTCATGTTATGTTTCTTACATTGTAACCAGCTACATTAGAAATTGTTTTTAGATATTCTGAGCTGCCAATGTATCATGGTTTTACTATCATGCTGACTGGTGTGGTTCAAATAAAAACCGCAACAAAAAGCTATTGTGACATCAAACTGTTTTGAAAATAACAACGTATATTAGTTCCGTGTTATAGAGCATTTTCTTTTATTTTTTTTACACAGAATTCAATATACAAAAATCCAATAAATAAGCATGACATTTACATTTTATGTTATTCTAAAGACTTCCCCCATCACTAGTAACACTGGGCGAGGTAGTTCATACTCTTAGTAATGTCGTTTAAAACATCATACTCTCGTAGGATATGTCGGTAATTTGAACGATGATGAAGAGTAGGTTAGAATACTGCAATCACTTAATCCGCGAAAGAAATCTGTTTTCTGGGTTAGCAATAACCAGTATTGGCAAGGGTAGATAATAATATTAATAATACAACACAATAAATACGGATTTCCTGCAAAATGAGACGAAAGGGTAAACCACCTAATGAGTCAATGTAGGACACTAGACCAATAGGAATACGAAACATGAACGGGACTTCGTGGGGAAAGTACTCCACTAGAAAGTATATATACTAATGGACTTTGGACATACAAGACAAATGGTAAAATTATATCTCGATTCCAGTATAAGTGAATTAAAGACACACACCCGTATATGATATAAACTTACATATAGACACACACATTTAAGCTTCTCCATTTAACATATTACTAGTCAAGGAGTAAGAAAATTATATAGAATAGTATATGTCGACGTTCCTGCAAGTCACAAATGTTAAGATACGAGCAGAAAATCGAAGCAAATACACGGTGCTTGCCAGAGAATGCAAGAGAATATTTATCAGAAAGGGAACCAAGCTAATCCCTAGAATTTCGGAAACACTGGAACAGTATGCAGAATACCTGAGAAAAGAACACCTTTGAAACTATATACAGAACTTCATTGATACAAATAGTTTCTATATTACGAAATCGCCTCGAATGCAGAAACAAACTAACACATATATCGCCCACAAATCATATGAACTCATTAAAATACAACTGCGTAAATTAGTCCTATAAAAAGACAAATTAACAAATCTAACTTCACTGAAACCAGCATAAATGATGCGTAAAAAGTAGATACTATTACATAATCGTTCACCTCAAACACGGTAACACGAGTATCGGTTAGTATTACAGTCATAATGAGATGTATTATTATTAACACGTCACTGAAACTTAATACAACATACTGGAAAATTAGGGTTCTTATTGCCACCCAGGTCGCACAAAAAATGAATTGCGTGTAGCGGTGATATATCAACAGTAAACAGCTGTAGCGTTAACATCAATTAAGTAATGATTGTTCCCAATAGTAACGGGGAATTCTTGATATATACGGTTATTGGTTGTAACCAAGCCTCAAGGATAGATCACACACTGTCGCCAGTAAGATATCAATGTCTTTGTCTGAGAACTCATTGTGAGTAGAATAATAGCACAAACAGCAATGTTGTCAAAAATTAAATTTCTGTTTTAAGGCGCGCACATTATTTTAAACGACTCTTGTTACTGGTGAATGTAACCTCAAATAGTATCAATCAGTTATAAAATGGGCATTTATAATTTGTAGTGTTTTTTATTAAGACATTAAATTATAATTAAATTATGAAATGTAAAATTCTATCTTTTAATTTGATGTCGAGTTCTTCTTAAAACTTAGTTTAAAGATTCTAAACGTTCAAATGCAACATTTGATATTAAATTGGTGTCCGATTATCTGATTCTGAGTGAAATGTTACTATTACTTCGTTATGCTTAAGTGAGCCATACATTGTGCATTCCTCTGTCACATGCACGTTCAAAATGCAATGCACATCGCCGAATATGCAGCATCGATATACATATTTAAAAGTAATAGAGCATAAGTATTTTTATAAGTAGTCGGAAGTATTGTGACTGTCAGGTTTTCTTAAAATGTCATTTAAAACTAAACCCGCTAAGTAAAAGGATGAATATTTTTTGAATAAGTACAGTCATCTGTATATGTGTATCAATGAGATTGTCTGTGACAGTTTCAGTATAAATACTGTCGAATAGCTTGAATGTAGACATTGTATTGCAGAGGCGTCAAAGCATCTCATTATGTGGTACTGTTTGTATTTTTGGTTGTAAGGGAGATGTTCGAAATCGATTGAACATCACTAAACGCGTACATTTAATGGATGCATCTAAAAATACGGCTGTTGTTTTTTGCTGTTGTTACATTACCCTTACTTTTTCATTTTTTCGAAACTGTTCAGAATGTTGATCACGTGCACCATCTGAGGAAAAAAATAAATTCAGTATTGTCCGCCCCAAACTTCATTGTTGAGATCGAGCCGGGCAAAATATTCCATTTCGCACGTAGGTCGTGACTCGCTCCCCAAAACGGCCTTGGCAGATCATTTTTCTTTTTCCTTATCCATTATGACAAGTTAAAGAAAAGTTTTCCTTCGTTTTATTTTCAATTTCTCCGTTTTTATTCCTTCATTTATTCATCTTTATAATTTATTTTCTAAACGAATATTGCTGTAAAAAAACTACATCAATTTATGCTCTGTACTCGCAGGCTCGAACTAACTTACGTCATAAACAATGTGCACCTCTGATTTAAGCCTGTCAGGGTTCCGTGATAGATGGTATTTCACACTCTCTTTTTTTGATTATTAGTTTTATTTTTCATACAGGTTATAATACAATTCAATGTTTGGTGAAACCCTATAACCGAATTATAAAAAAATGATTATTTCTCATTCCTATAAATAACTTAAGTATAGTTACTACATATATAACACACATCAAACAGGGAGAACGTATATTCATTCTTGTGTTACCCGCTAATGTAAAAAGATTGATGTATACTACAGTCCCACGCCCTGTAAGCGACATTACTATTTTCCTTATGGTCTGTAGATTCCATGGTTTCTTTTTCTTATAATGTATATATATATATATATGTATTATGTAATAACTTCATTTTTACGCGTATGCACTACAACTAATTAAGCCTTTCAAATTTGCCTTATGTTCCTAATTTATTTGGTGACCACATATTTATCCACTCACCTGCAGCGGTAATAACTACCCGTTTAAATTACCCTCTCTGGCGAACTATAAAATAAGCATGTTAAAACAGGGTAACAATGTTTTACAGATGTACTATGCCATAGATTATTTTTATTTCCGAGTAAGAGTAACCTACTTCTACAATAATCATTTTAATTACATAAAATTACATAATCTTGTTAATTTCAGAATAAAATCCATCATCAGAGTTGACAAGTATTGTGTCATTTTTTTTCATAAAATACACAAAAACAAAAATTAAAAAAAGCTTTTTTTTATTCTTTTGTTTCTTTGATAAATGTCCTTGGTGTGATGTATGTACGCCGATGATTTTGGCGGTTATGAATTCAAATTCTGTTGTAGAACGAAGAAAACATCGACATGCTGGAGTTTAATAAAATGGGGCGTTCATTTAAAGCATTGCTGGGTATGGGTTATAACATTGAAAATAGAAGCATATATCAATGCAAGATTACTCATTTTCATTTTGTGTATACTTTAATCTTATTACATATATATATATATATATATATATATATATATATATATATATATATATATATTTGCTTGCACCCTGGCACAGTTTTGCCCTGCGTTTCTTTCCCTACAACTTTTATTTCATATTTTCAAATTTTAAATCTTGGCCATTGCCAACTTATATATCCCAGCGACTTCCTCTGATGATAAGATTTTGATCCTTGAAAAGCCTGGCTAAAGGAAAATTTAACTTGAATAAATTGCCTTTTTGCGGAATATACCCTGCCTTGAACTTTTGAATTGAATTTTGATTTGGCTTTTGCTTTCTCTAATTCCTTTCCATTCTCCTTCATTTCTACCTGCTCTATCCTGGATATTGAGCTGTATACTCTTCACAATAGCGTTTTACCTTTCCTAAAAGTTCGCTTTTAGTACACCTCTTTATATATATATATATATATATATATATATATATATATATATATATATATATATATATATATATATGCAAACGATACCACTACTCTATAACCTACTGCGCCACAACAGTATGGAAGATGATAGTTATTATCTAATGTTGTTTACATCACAGCAACACGTTAAATAGCAATAATAAAACAGTATCACTTACATTTCGAGCTCAACCCATACTTTTAGAAATTGTTTATAAAATGTTATATGCCGTCATGCGGATATGTATGTGTATGTTAGCGTATAATTTTGTATGTCTGTGTGCATAACAATTATAGGTTCGTTCATACTTGTGGTATAAACAATTCTATGAACCTTAACATATTAATTTAATAGTATTTAATAATAACATAACCCTTAGATTAATGTGAATGCGTGTAGTGATTGGGATATGCATGAGTATTTCAAAGCACTTGCTTTCGGGTGAAATAATTCGTATTACAAAAAATAGATCAGTTATTGTAGCATTGATTGTCTATTTTAATTTAAAATAATTTTCGAATAATCGCTAGGAGTTTTTGTCAACGTATCTTTAATTACGCTCGTCGTTCTGTGACCTTTGAAGGCATATTTTCATCACCGAACGTTACAAGTTAAGAGACGCATCTGAAGTAGCTTTGTGTTTTCTGATTCTGCGACCAGTTGCAGTAGTATGTTTTCCTAGACATGTCAAAGTATTAACAGTCGAGCTTTAATTTTAGCA
>OY744527.1:119491869-119514369 GCA_963556195.1 Sepiola atlantica
TAGCCTCTAAGAAACAATTACTTCGAAACGATTGAAATTATTTTAATGAGACACACGTTCATCTATTTATAGTTTTACAAAATAACATATATGAGATCATTACACTGTATATTTGGTGCTGAAGAGTGATTGTACATTAAAATTGTATATTTTGTAACAAATATCAAAATGTTCTAACTAATTACGTGTGTTTTTGTCTTTGTAGGTAAGAGACTGTTTTGAATATATATCGAGTCGTATACAACATCTTTGATACAACAGTTACCCACGGATATTTCAGGTAGAATTCAATATTTAACATCACATTTGAGGAAGTCCTATGTTATGCACCAGAGAAAAAGAGTACATATTGTTCATATACCATTATTCATATATTTATATTTATATATATATATATACATATATATATATATATATATATATATATATATATATATATATATATATATATATATATATATATATCTGTGTGTGTGTAAATCAATTTAACATATATATATATATATATATATATATATGGGCTTAATTGATTTACATCGAACTTATATATATATATATATATATATAAATATATATATATATATATATATACTTATATATAGGCACATTCATATATACATATATATATATATATATATATATATATATATATATATATATATATATATATATATATATATATATTGCGCACTACAGCAGAAAAATATAAAAATTATTTAGTAAGTTCACTGGAACTATCTAATCCAATAAATCTTATGTTGTGAGGTGTTAATATATTGTCTTTTTTATGTATCGAAATACCTAGTGAGCAATACGTGAACATGTTTTTCTTTCATAACAAATACATGAAATACATGACAGAAAACAAAACAATAAAATGAAAGAGAGTAATGATCAAATCATTACATGTTTTTTTTTAAATTAAAAAGCTGATATGTGTGAATGAAAACAGAGAAGAAAAAGTAAGTGAATAATTCAGAAGGAACAATGATCTTACCTAACCAGGGGCTCGCAGAGATACACCAATCACTAGGCCAGCTAGTTGAACCACACAGTTTACTGTTTCGAAGTTAACCTGAAAAGACCAGACCTTAGATAAAACAAATATGTTCTTGTTATTTCATTCAAAAATCATAGTTTCGAGTATAATAATAATTGCGAATAATAAGATGGATGAATAACTAAGCAGAAGTGTTATCTTGATCATTAAGGGTTCGACTTCCCATTTCACACGAAGAAACATATTATTCATTTGTCTTTGAGAGTGTATAATATCTACAGCATCTAAAACAAATAAATGAGACTAATAAGTAATATATATATATATATATATATATATATATATATATATATATATATATATAGAGAGAGAGAGAGAGAGAGAGAGATAGAGAGAGATAGATAGATATATAGATAGACAGATAGATAACACTATAACTATATAGATAGATAGAATCATAGATATATAGATGAATTTGTATGTGTGCATATGTATGCAGAGATAGGGGTTTAGGTTTTTTGTTTGGTGGGCGATAGATGAGTGTTAGGATTTCACCCAATATATAAAATATAAAATAATGTTCATTTATTAAAGATTTTTCCATGTAAAACCGAAAGTAGTATAGATCTACACAACGCATATTTGATTATCTCTAGCCAGTAATTAACATAATTTTCGATGTGTGTCATTTGCAAACATAATTGGAAATCGAATTAAAGTAATCGATTGCATACTATATAAGTCGAAATATTTACTTCAGCAAAATGAACTACCTGATTAATTAAATGGTTCCATTAAGTAATCATCTTACTGTATTTGCTAATCACATCGTTACACTGTTTATTATGAATATATTACCACCAGGTAAAACAATTCTGAGAATATACATTTTGTGCTTCAAATTGCATCATTTATTGTTGCATATATTCAGTTATGTTATGTGTGGACATAACTCCTAATTTAATCGCAAATGTCAGAAACTAAATGTGTATGTATGACGGTGCTTTTCCTGGTTATGCATCACATATTATGATCTCCGTTACTTGTCAGATACAACATATAAACAAATGAGAATCTAGATATACTTGGTAATTATTTTCGGCAGTATTTCTGCAAGAAGTTAAACACAATAATAACTCGAACAAAGTAGACTTAACATTACTTAATGTGTATCGATGCCTCCCTTCCTTATGTTTCGATGGACAGCTGGGATGATACGAGATGATCAAGAAAGATATCATAATAGCTTCTTATAATTAAGTTTACTCTCCGTCGATTCTCTATTAGTCCAACTTATTAATCGAAATATGTTTGTATTTCCACACATTTATTTACAAAATCGTTATTTTACAAATACAATTGTAGTTTTTCCAAAAGCACAAACTTACACACCCACGCGGCTTTGAATTTTCAGATAAAACTATATTTGCGACACATTCGAATCTTTAACATTCATGATGCACCATCGTACTATTTTCTTAAATAAATATAACATCCTGTTTTAGACTTGAGAGACATTCAGAATAGCAATTTTACTTTAAGAATGATTGCGGTGTATCCTTCATTTATCGAGTTAAATATTGTTATAATATACCTGAGTGTAAAACTGACTGAAACGTTGTTATAACTACAGCTAAAATGAACAAAATCTCAAAATTAAAAATTATTTAATATTATTAATGGGACATACGTAGAAAAACAGAGTTTTCAGAAACCTAAACCGTCAAAGTGCCTAACAAGTCCAATTATAATAGAATTACAACATCGATAGAAGAACGAAACAAGACTAATGCTGAACTTCAAACAGTTTGGATTTTTGTAAACCATCGCGGAGATAATATGCCGAGTTTAATTTCTGGCAGATATATTATGATTGAATCAACAGCAATTTCGTTTAGAATACACAGGAAGAACCAGTCTTAAACCCGGCTACATTTAAATATCAACGTATATTCCACAGGTGTTTGTCTATCGAATCAGATATATAGAGTTCGACTGTCATTGGATATATTAAAGTCATGTGTGCCCTAAATGTTAATGAGCAGTCTCCTATAAATTAATATAACAAACATGGTAAATAATGCCACCATATTTAACATAGTTGTTTAAATTGAACGACACTTATTTATAATCGAATATGAAATTAAATTAAGAAAAATCTTAAGTGCACTAAGTCTAATAAACTATCATTCTTTGGGAATAGACGTCCCCGCGTCAATGCGTTAAAACATATGATTCTTTCAAACTGAAATGTGATACGGTAAGATGAAATGAGTCTAAGTTTAAAAAGTAGCAGTATAATATAAAAGTCAAAAACTAGAGTAGCAGTACTAACTCCATCATTATATATAGTAATTATTCTATTTGAATATACGCATTCAAATGTATGAGGCATCAATGTAAACTAGTCTACAATGCGCAGGCATACACCCAGAACATGCATGAGTCCAAATGCAATGTTACTTTATATGTTCTCGATTTGCAATCAATAGAAATGCCTAAGGTAAATACATTCCAAAGGATGTAATTTTTATTTAATATAGAAATAAATGTTCCCTGGAAATGTATTTTCCTCAATACATTCTCGATATACATAAAGTGTGCGTATTTGTGCCATATATCTCATTGTATCATGCATCTTTCTCGCTATGAAAGTCTCCAAACATGTATTGATGGAATCAGAATAACATAAGCATCTGTACGTTTATGTAAAATTAGGGCATTCTGATTTATTAATCAAATATTCATTTTAATTAATCTTCAATATCATTGCTATATATCTTTTTTGTATATATCAATTGATAGTAGAAATAGACTAGTAGTAGAAAAAACTATTTTTTATCACATTTTAGCATGGTATTAGTAGCACGCATCGATTTAATTTTACACTGTTAAAGGCTAAGTTTAAACGTTTACTGATATCAATTCATTTTTCATTTACTCTCAGACAACAAATTCTTTTCAGTTCATATAACATGTGGCAGAAAATAAAAATGAATTCAAAAAATATATTGAAAATTACATATAGCAAAATGGCATGTTTTCCGTTAAAATGGTTCTACAATCTGTGTGCATCCGGCGTCATATTTTAGAAATATATTGTATTTAGAACATAAAACGTAATGAAAATTAAGAGAGGTTTATAATAGAGCGTCTGACGATAAGAAAGAAAGCGTAAAAGTAAACTTGTGGTTAATTTGTGATATATTTTTATCGCTCATTTTTTTGGTGCACAGCAAAAATACATATATGCAATGATGTGCTTAAAGAAGTCTGTAAATCTTGTGTCTTCTTAATTTAACATTACGGTTTTTCGTGTAATTTACTTCTTTTAACGACCGTGGAAGTGTTCCTTATGCGTGTGTATAAGTGTATAATCATGAATTCATTTTGCATGAGTACCTGTTCAATCATTTTCCGATTCTTTTACATGTGCTCTCTTAAACTTGTTTACTGGTAATTTGAGCGTGATCGACGACATCCTCTTAGAGTATTTCTTTCTCACAAGTCTGAAATTACCATATTAAAAAAGTTAATTAAAGCATGATTTACCATTTGCTTCTGTCTTCTCTAATACTGCTGGTTTTACTGCAGTGAAATCGCTCTGCCGTTTGTTTCTTTGCGTCTTGGCATTGCCGTGATCGTCATCATCATCGTCATCGTCATCAGTGTGGCTAGATAATACAACGTTAATTTCGCCCATGATTCTCAAGCCATTCGTTTAGTTGTAGGGATTTAAATTTCATTTCCCTGAGGAGAAAACGTGTGAGGTATCACTTATTTAAGCTACTATCCGTCTCACACCCTGATAAGTGTGAGATGTATTACTAATTTTTATAGAGGACAAATGCAGAACTAAACAAACATACCAATTTGAAGGGATCTTTTTTGTCTCAAACGATTCTTAAGTGTTTCCAAAGTTTTACATCATCATTTTCGATGTTTCCCGGTCGATTTTAATGGACTAACTATTCAGAAACTTATGTATTTTATCAAGGATTAAAAAGTAGCGTCATCGTCATCGATACATGTATGTGGTTGTGTTTAACGTTTATTGCCCCCATCTTTTATTATTTCTGACACCACAGTTTACTTATTTTATTAATCACTTTTGGGAATTGATTCATTTCATCAAGATTAGGGCAGTGTGACTCGTACTAAGCTATACTAAGATAAACCCCTGTCAACATGCATACTAGTTGAAACCCTCTTTTTGAACATAGAGCCTTTCAAAATTCAACTGATCTTGAAAATATTTACATTAACAGCAAGATATATACATGTAGAGCAAAATAAAGATGTATTGAAATGATACTTTAGATGGCTCTATTCAACAACCGTATAAACAACAAAAGTGTTGTGTCGTTGTTCCTGATTTGATGAAAATGTTTTTGTCCTTTCACAACGGAGGATATTCCCAATTATATCATCTAAAATCGCAATTTCCTGAAATGACTTTTTATTATTAAAGAGTCGGAAAAAATATGTTCTCCTATTTGAAAAACTATTTTTTATAATTCATTTTTGTTACGGCTTCTGATAAGTTATTAACAGTTTGTCGAAACTCGTCTTGATATTTTTTAAAGAAGTTAACTACCGCTGGTAACCTGTAATATCAAATGTTATTCGTATGGATTATTCTGTACACGTGTAAAAATCGTGTAGACTTTGTTTCCGAGAGAAACTCCCTAGATGTGTAACGTACTTTAAGCAGTATGAACAAATTGTTCTTGTTACTTTACTTATGTAGTCGGCGAATCCAATTCATTAAATTAAACTCTTGATAATACCCTCTTTTTCTCGAGCATATCAAATCTAAAGTTTTTTGAAGAACCAAACGGAATATTTTACTTCTATTTGAAAGATAGTTGTATACCGATTTTTAAATCAAATTGAACAATCAGTTTATTTGAAAAATCTCGTATAAAATTCTATTTCAAGTATTTGTTTTATGTATTGGTTGAAAATGTAATTTATCTATTCTGGCAAAAATCAGTAAATGCCATAGTTGAACTATATCTATGAAACATGGCCTTGGTCAATTGTTCTAGTCATTAATCACAAATCGTTTTAGTGTTCAGTGTTTCTTTAAATTGACTGTCGCTATCAGCTCGTCTTTGAATTTGATTTACTGTTTTCTTCAATGTTTTAGTCCTATCTGAATGTATGCATATATCCGCAACAGAAGTACATCTTAGGGGGCAGACTACTTCTATTTTAGATATCAAATTTAACAAGTTAACTCATTTCTTTCTTGTAGCAGATTTTGCCGGTGTGGGACACTCAATACTGTTCGATATCCTGCGAATTCTGGCGCATGCTAATGAACTATTGGCAGTCTTTGATTATTTGCTGGAGTGTGAGCTATAGCTTATTAATAAGTTTGTTAAGAACTCTCCATTCTAATTTCAGAGTCTGTTTTTGACACCAAGCCTTGTGCAAATACGATACATTTGAAGTTATAAGCACTTACATTCGATAACCATAAGTCATCACAGTGCTTATTTACTATGCTCGCAACAGTTATATTGTATTCATTATCATTTATTGTAAGATTTAACCAATTTAACCTCTGGGAAAAAAGCCATGTTTTTAGACTAAATAACTTGTATCGCTTTCCTATATTTTAGCTCACTGGTCTTTTGAGGTCAAATGCAATTTCCAAATTAAGCATATTCCACTGTGCCTTATTTCCGTAACCGAACCGTTTTCAAATCAGCCCAGTTTTAACAATCTGAATACTAGTTATAATAACGTCTATGATACGAAGCCATTGTAACTTCATTGTCATGTCATAGCTGTAAAATTAATTTGTATTCCGAATGTAGCTATGAGATAACGCACATTCGTTCGTACCATTTTGACACACATTTGACAATACAGATAGTTGCTGCTGTTTTAAGCTATGCGTGAACATTTCCTTAGATTCATTTATTTGTGCAAGCTATTCTTTCTGGAACTCTAATCTATTGTTTGGATTTTATTTGTGTAGACTGCTTGTTTTTTCTTTACTTATAATGTTTCTGCTTGAAAGTTTTTTCATGTCGTATGTTTCTGTTTTGCTGATGTCTGACCATCGAAGGCATTGCCTTATTAGAAACCGTCCTTGCTTTATTATCCGAGATTACTGACTTTTCCCTTGTATCATCATATATATATATATATATATATATATATATATATATATATATATGATTTATTATCAAAAACTTACGACTTACCCCTTGTATCAATATATATATGTATATATATATATATATATATATATATATATATATATATATATATATATATATATATATGTATATATATGTATATATATATATATATATATATATATATATATATATATATATATATATATATATATATATATACCGTAGATCAAAGATGACAATAAAACAAAACTGTTAATCTTCTGTATGTATTGATCTATAAAATACAGGGTGTTTCAAAAGTCTTGGGAACATTACAAATGCGTATATCTCATAAACTATTCCAGGTAGAAAAATGAAACTGGTGCCATTTTAAAGCTTGCTTAATCAAGTTTTTGGTCATATTAATGATTTTCGTTTTATCTTTCCAGGTGCAGTAATGGCGTTCTCTAAACAAGACAAGGCATTTTGCGTCCTCCAATTTGCAAAGACTGAATCGTGGACATGTGTTTAGCGTGCATTTCGCAGGAAATTTAAAAAAGAAGCCCCTGAAAGGAAATCCATTGTCAGATGGCATGCTAAATTTGTGAAAGATGGGTGTTTGTGCCCAAGTAAGCGAACAGGTCGCCCTTCAACTTCAGAAGATGCAGTTGAGCAAGTTCGGACAGCCTTTCAGCGGAGCCCCCGTAAATCAGTGAGAAGAGCCAGCAGGGAACTTCAGCTTGCTCCAGCAACTGTCTGGCGTGTCTTAAGGAAACGACTGCAAATGGTACCTTACAAGCTCAAGTTGGTCCAAAAGTTGAAGGACACTGATAAGCCACTTCGCCGTGACTTTTGCATTGCAATGCAAGAGAAGTTGGAAGATAACGGCTTTGATGACCGGCTTGTTTTTAGCGATGAGGCGACCTTCCATCTGAATGGCAAAGTTAACAAGGATAAAACTAGCATATGGGGTACTGAGAATCCTCATGAACTTCTTGAGCACGAGCGAGATTCACCAAAAGTGAACGTGTTTTGTGCAATTTCCAAAAAAGGTGTCTATGGACCGTTTTTCTTTGAAGAGGCAACTATCACTGGTGAATCCTATCTCAACATGCTGGAAGACTGGTTAATGGCTCAGTTGGAACAAGCAGAATTTGATGACTTCATTTTTCAACAAGATGGTGCACCACCACACTGGAGTCTTAGAGTAAGGCAGTTTCTTAACACAAGGCTGCCTGGTAGATGGATTGGGAGATCTGGGCGAGGGGATAACGTTCCTATGCCCTGGCCTCTTAGGTCTCCAGATCTTACCCCGTGTGACTTTTTCCTTTGGGGCTTTGTCAAGCAACAAGTCTATGTGCCGCCCCTTCCAAGAGATATTGACGAACTAAAGGCTCGAGTAACGGCAGTTGTGGGAACCATTGACGTCAAGATGCTGGAACGCGTTTGGCAGGAAATGGACTATCGACTAGATGTCTGCCGTGTGAAGAATGGTGCTCATATTGAGCAACTTTGAAGATTCCCCACAAAACTTGAAACTTTAACCTTTCCAACGGTACCAATTTCATTTTTCAACTCCTAATAATTTTTTCAGTTATTAAAAATCGTTATGTTTCCAAGACTTTTGAAACACCCTGTATATTGAACTTCATACTATAACGCTAGATTATTATTCAAGTTGCATCGCATATCGTTAATTGTATTAATATATATATATATATATATATATATATATGAATATTAACTTTGGAATCAACACGGTTCATAGTTCATTTCTACCTCAAGATAATTCTGTATCCTACAACTGTAAATAGCAAACAGTTTCTATATATATATATATATATATATATATATATATATATATATATATATATTATGTGAAACTACAAGTATACTTTTAGTAGATAGAACTCATGGTGAATCAGTTTAAGCTCAATATACGAGATTGAGCAATTATAAAGATAAATGAAATAAGAAGGATAAACATGTACGAATGACAAATCTATTTCAACTTCGATTTTCTACTCGGTGAAAACATGCTTATTATTCTTTCCTTAAGCCAAGGTTTTTCAAAGGTTAAAATCTTATCATCAGATGAATTACTTAGATGGATATGTTGGTAGTGGAAAAGCCAAGATTCAAAATTTGAAAAAAAAATTTAGTAATTGAGAGTGAGAGTGTGCGTTTAAAAAAATAGGGGGTATGTCCAGGTAGTGAATGTCCGTTGATAAGGTGTCCGGTGAAAAGAACATTTGAATATGGAAAAAAGGGGATTCCTGAAGGCAGCGTTGAAAGTGTTAAAAAATTAAGTAAATCTAAGATAAAAATGTCTAGTTCAATCGTAGGTGGAACGCACTTATTCGGGAGTAATTCTGAGAATTCGGCC
Source organism: Sepiola atlantica (assembly GCA_963556195.1). Lineage (NCBI taxonomy): Eukaryota > Metazoa > Mollusca > Cephalopoda > Sepiida > Sepiolidae > Sepiola > Sepiola atlantica. Next base: position 119,501,393 of record OY744527.1, read on the forward strand.
CATTTTAAAATACTTCCGTGGACTGCGAATGATAGCATTTTGTCAGAAGGTTAGATTGAACTGTGTATATTAAATGTAAGAAGTCAGGAATTTAAGTAGTGACTTCGATCGTGTCTAAAAAAAGCGACATGTTTGGTTAGAGACAAGACGAACTGAGAAAGTGGGGTGGATAATAATAACAGATGAAGAAGGTGGGTGATAGGGTTAGTTAAATACACTATGGCTTATGTTGGAGAAGAGAAAGGGGAAAGAATTGCTTGGTTACTGCTCATTGCTAGTAAGCAATAACACCGGTGCGAGTTGGGGTGGGGGTATCATAAGCTAAAAACAGAAGTGGATTCAGGTCAGTTAGTAACAATCGAAGGTAACTAGATTTGTCATTCGTACATGTTTATCCCTCTTCTTTCATTTATCTTATATATATATATATATATATATATATATATATATATATATATAAAGTTCGTACAACACTTGTTTCTTTTGTTGTTTTAACGAAGTTAAATATAAGCTAACCTTTTTCCCCAGTGTAAATCTTACTTTTTAAAAACGGTGTTTTTTAAAACTTATCTGTCCTTTGAAGATGTTTACGTTTACTTTTAATTATATCCCTGACATTGCAGTTTTGTTTCAGCTTATGGCTCCCTTGCACAACAAATAAAAAGTACATTTTTCATAAATCCAACAATTCAATTTTGGGTAAAACCTTAGTTTTACGTTGCTAATATTTGCATCAACTTATGTCTGGTTAATTTTCGTGTTTTGATCTAAGTTGAATTCATTGTAATAATCGTACAACATACGCTCGAATAAAAAAACATGTTGGACTAAATAAATTCTAGTAATTTGTCTCCCGGTGTATGGATTGTACATTTCGAATCTTAGCAACCAGTGTGTGTGTGCGTGTGTCAAAAGTTAAGGTAATGCTCGAATAAACTCTCAACTTTGTTGTTGTGAGATATTGTTCTGCCATCCTTACCGCTAGTGTTGGGGCAATGTTAGTCTCGAATCACATGCCGCTAATGTTGTTGCAAACTTAAGTTTTGAATTGCGTCACCACCGATGCTGTTGACTTGCAGCGCGGTAATGTTTAAGACTCAAATATCTTCTTTCCTCGTGCTGCTGTCCTCTGGAACTCTCTCCCTGCCCCCTGTTTCCCCGACAGTATGCAGAAATTTAAAAGTAATGTAAACAGACATCTCGCTGGGCGGATCATCATTTAGGCTGAGCCCCCAACCTTCTCCCCTTTTCTTTTTTCTCAGTAGCCCCTTACGTCTACAGTGGCAGCCGGCCTTGTTTGGGGTGAACAATGTTAAAAAAAAGACAACAACAATGAAATAATTAACAAATGTGTATTAAGAGAAATATATTACAGTAATACACGTCATAGTCCTGGGACAAACACTGAATCAATCCTCGGTATTATCTTTTTACCGCACTAAGATTTTGCGCATGTTTGGAAAGTTGATATAGTTTAACTAGCGCCCCTAAACATGGAATACTCTGGCAATTTAAACTTTTCCTGTAAAACATTTCTTGGTCGGGACGCCTAATGCAGAAGGCAATAAACTTACTCCACATCAAATAGGAGAGGCAATGCTTGAGGGAGTCGACCTCCTAGGGCAAACCAGGGCAACTATCTCAGCCCGACAAATAAATACCCACCGAAATGCCCCCGTTTCTACCAAACTGATAGTCGAGATCCAAACCCTGATAATATGTCCGAGAATGCAGACGGTGCCAAATAACTGCTACAACGCTCTTCAAATATCGCTTAGAAATAACTGTATATATTATGTCTGAGTACGTCTATTTATTCTTCAAATAGATAGATTAGCTTACCCCATGACTATAATCGAATCAGTTTGATAGTTACAAAACACACATATAAGTTGTATATGAAGTTAAGACTATTTCCCCATGTACCTTCATCAAGAATAAGTAATTACGCTTATTAACTCGAGTGTGTTACAGAAAATGTGTAATTAGCTTCTCCAGCTAACACTAAATATTACCTGTGACCAACCATCTTGGTCTCTCCGGACACCGTACTCCATAGAGGTGGTTGCAAAAACATGTCCCACTATAACTTTATTACTATCATTCTATCTATATACAGTTATTTTATTCTATTCGTGTGCTGTAAATTTACAACATTATACAATACATTACGCATACATTTAATGCATGTCTCGTCTAATTGGGCTAATTTTAGAGACTATCGGATTACGTAATTTCTAACAATGACATATATACTTATTATCATTCCGTTCTACGAAATAAATTTAATGAACATCATTAGTTATAGTGTTATGTGATCCAAAATGGCGGACCCCATCTCTTAATCGATTCGACTTTAGACATTTGCCTTATGAGCCTTCGTTTGCTTCAGGTTTAATTTCATTTTTTTTTACTTTAACACTAAGACATTTTCGAAACATCACCAATTTTACGCTTGCATTTATTTACCAACAACTTACCGCAGAAAACAAACAGCCGTGATCATTTCAACAATTGTGCATATTGATTCCATGTAAACACGTGATATACATTTATCTACCAACCTCAAATGAGTTTTACTAACAGAAAACACAATTTCATGATTTTACATTTGGTCATCCATACCAAATCTAACATTAATCCATCATTTGTGTTATTCTTTTCCCATTAGGTATTCTGGTAGTTTTGGTTTGTGAGATCGGAGGTATTTTATGTAAATACGCTTTATTTTATTTAAAAATTTTTTTTTGTACTATTCCCTTCTCTTCTCTTTCTCTCTCACTACTCTACCTACCCTCTCTCTCTATCTATCTCTTTCTCTGTATATATATATATATATATATATATATATATATATATATATATCTTAATCTTTCTTTCCTACCTCCTAATTTGTCCTTGATTTTAACTTAGGGCTTTTTTCAGAACTACTTCATTTCCCCATCGCTACGTCCTTTACTTGGAATTCTCTTCAGCCTTGGAAGCCTTCTCTAAATAGCCAGATATCTTCATTTTAATTCCGTTTAAGTACGCTCTATCTACGACTTTGAACTCAATTTTCACCATTGGATTTACTTATTTTTGAACGCCTTCCTATGATGCCTCTACGAACCTTTTTCTTCTCCATTGAAACCCACTTCCATTGGACACCTTATCGGCGGACAATTACCACCCGGACAAACCCACTATCTTTTTACTCGAACTTTTTTTCTCACCCATCTTTTTCTAAATATTTTTTCAAATGTTGAACTTTGGCTTTTCTATTGCCAACTTATCTATCTGTATAATTCCTCTGATGATAAGATCTCGATCTTTGAAAAGCCTTGGCTGAAGGAAAGAACAATAAACATAATTTTATTACAGATATACCTTGCTTTGAACATTTAAAGTTTGAAATTAATTAGGACATCCGTGCATGTTTATCAATCTTCGTCCATTTAACTTTATAACTGGCCTATCTGGTATATTGAGCTGTTACCATTTCACTATAGGTTATTTCTACTAAAAGTTTTACTTTTAGTTTCTTACTTATATATATATATATATATATATATATATATATATATATATATATATATATATATATATATATATTGTTCGGCACAACTTAATTATATTTTCGCAGTTAATAAACATTACAAGAATACTTTATGCTAACATACGATTTAAATTAGCATTCGTCGTTTTTTTAAGTATGTTTTTATTATGACGAATACCCTTCTGTAGCTTAACTTACAAAAGCTACAAGGAAAACAGACCGGCGTCGCTTATAATGCTACTGATAATGTGATCTATTTGCGTTTTCTCTGCACTTTAATAATATATATTACACACATGGTTCATACCAAATAGATGTTTACAGTCATAATTCATCAAACAATATTAACTGGCCGGCACTTCAGATTTGTTTTGCAGACATACCTCCTTACAACTTTGCGATTTACGTAACTAAAATAGTAATTTGCGCAATTCATATAAAAATTGATTTCATTGTGTGTTTTATCTCACAATATATAGTTTATTTACGTTCGTTAACTAAAATGCACATTCGTTACACATGATCCACTTTCATTCACATGTGACTACACACGAGGGCAGAGTTAATCACACCGTAAGTTCTTATTGTGTCGAAAACCCACCAAAATAGATAAACATTTGCGCATTCTACAAGGATTTGCTTTCAATGACGGACGAGAGAATAGCTAATATCCCGTCCCGAAACAAGTGACCTTTTCAATAATCAGTCAGTAAAAGCGATACTCTTCTACACTGTGGGAATTTCTATTTTTGTTCAACTCAGAAGTAATCCTTTTCCTAAGAAAATATTGTCTGATGCGACTTATCTGCGTTCTCGTGGATGTTGACAAATTATAATGCATGCTTTCATTTTTCTCTCGGGCAACGACGGCCATCAGGTCTAGTTAATACATTATACAATATATACCCATTATTTATATACTAGGTGTATTCCGTGGAAAGTGCACGGTCATTTCCACATTTATCTTTATATACTATGAATAAAAATATGCTGGTTTAAATAATATCTGTGTGTAAGGATACATACTATAAAGAAGAAAGTACCTTTTTTTCCTCAGTAAAATAATGTTAATTGCCAGCTAAACATTCGTTAAATAAATGCAATGAACATATCTGTTATTTATTTTACTTTTAATTATACCCAATATATATAAAATGAACAATGTTTTACCGTAATAATAGATTTCAGCTTAATATTCTTCAAATCAATAAAACGAGCATCACTGTATTAAACGCTGCCATGTGTAGCTTCGTCTGTTTGTGATGTGTTATTATTCTTCTGTTCTTATTCTTTGTTCTTCGTGTGGTATGTTCGTAAAACCCTCTGCTTGCTATTAGTACACGTTTGTTTGCTTTTTTCCCGGCATATAATTTAATTACAATATATACTAGTTTGGGTACTGATTCGTATCCGGACATATAGTTGTGTTATATTTGGCTCAAACATATTACTGTGAAAATGAGCATAATAGATCTGCTGGAAAATGCTCGTTTGTTTACCGTTAGGTTTTAAGTTATGTTAACACTTGCTACTTAAAATTAGCCAGACCCTATCATTATGCTTTTATCTAAAATGCTACTATACATTGTACATAAGTGATATTTTACGTATACATGCACTATCATTCCGGGTCATAATTGGATCCTGACTGAGTTCGATAACATCTTCTTATGACATGTATTGGCTCTTCATTGCAAACGTTCACTTTTATATCATACAAAAAAAAGTACATTGACTTTGTAAATGCCGACATTAAAGGTACTTTCAAACCGGCTTCCTGTCGACTTGTAAGTAATGATAACTACAAGGCTAAACAACACTCAAAACTGCACATGCCTCCCAACATGTCAACAAATACACGCATTCAGTAGCATGCCCCACCCATTACACATGATATTCAACCCAAAGACAGGACTCTGACAGGTGCCAACACTCTGGGTTAGATAGCATATAACTTAATGATAACACATAATCAGTCGTGAGAATGTACACCTCCGTATAACAATTAAATATGTGGTATAGTTTAATCTGGCAATAGCTACCCTATGTTGTATTAATATATAATTTGATTTCCTAAGTCACACCAACTGTTTTATGATTACTTAAACACTTTTTTGTTTTTATCAGCCTAAGATTTTTCATAGTGGTTATTCTTATGAAGTAGATTAAATGCATGCATCAAATAGCGTGAGCTCTATACACAATATAAAAATATCATGAATTAAATGTAAGTCTGTCAACTGTTAAACATTGGCCGGACGTGTCAATACATGAGGTCACATTCAGAAAGATAAGAAAATGTGTGTAAGTATTGAATAAAATATGGGTCAAATAGCGACACTCTAGGATGAAAGAAATGGAAACTATCGCGGAAAGTTCAAACAGTTTTATGTTAGAACTTGACCGATTGATAACTTGATATTGCTAAAGTTATGTGAACGATCTGTAGTATACAAACATAATATTACACCAACAAATTCGACCGAGAAAATAACCTGCTTGGCAGATTCAGAAACATTGTATTGTTTACTCGTAAAATATTATAAATGTGTATGTCGTAACAATAGATCAATTTAAACGTTCTACTTAGAAACGCTTCCATTTGAAGTCAGCATAACTATTTCAATAAGCTAAGAATATTAGAAACAACATGAAAAAATATGAATCTAAAAATAATGATACACAAAAACGATCAAATTATTCGATGTTCTTATCAATGTGATCCTAATTTAGTTCGTCTAAAATAGATTAATTAATCTGAATTACAACATATGTTTATTTATTAATTGACACATTGTCTGTTTTCTCTTTCTAACTGAAATATTAATGAATACAAATATTGGAAAATCAAACCGTCGATCGATTTTAAAACCGTAAAATACTGATCGATTCCTTAGATGTTGTGTATTATTTTAGTTCAACATATGTGTGGGTTTAGAAAGCGAGATAGAGAGAGAGAGAGATAGAGAGAGGGAGAGGGCGGCAAACAGACACACAGACATACATACATAAATAGAGACTAATCCTTGTTTGCACGTGTCGCTTCGTGTTTGCATAAATGTAGAGAAACATTTTTTTCTATATTTACACAAGTTATTATGTCGCCCACTCGCTGATGAACGCATTTGGTAGAAAATCACTTAAACTTGTAAAGAGCTTAACATAAAGCTATTTATTTACGCTTGTTTTTTCTTATTAGATTAAATTTTATTCAAAGGCCACTGTTTACAATACGCGTTTTCTATTGATTTATCGAAAGTAATGCAATCAATATTTTACTTTTCTTATTAAAGTAATTCGTTGTATACTTTAAAATAGATGTAAAGGTTCTCTCTATCTCTAATTACGTACTCTTATTTATATCGTAATGCAGTTCTTTATATTTCAGTTTTTGTCTAATTTTAATTTCTTTCTGATTATTTCAACTGCCATTTTTATTGTGGTTCAGCTAGTTTATTTGGCATGCGTCACTCTAACACGGTCTCGATGAAGAAATATATTTCATTATGAGCAGACTTACGAGGCATGCAAAAACGAAAAGGAACTTCTTCACTTGCCGATTGAGAAATACGTTACTTATGTGCAATGTGACGAGCTTACATTTATGGAGTCCTGAAGCGTGGATTGTCGTAGAAGACCTCAAAATCTCCGATGGCTATAAAAAGTGCTGTCCACGACAGGTAACTGAACAAATTACGGGTCAAAAAAATAGGTAACATACAAATGTTACGAAATAGTTTTGTTTGTTCAAAACAAACGTGGTTTCAACCTGGCTGAAATTACGGCGATCCGATAATTGCTCAAAAAAACAAACAAACAAGTCAAATACTGGTAGAAAATTACATTTTCCCACGATTGTTGTCATTTATTGAATGTGTTTCTAACACAATTTTGTTTATTATTAAATTGTTCACCAATAATTAAGTAACCCCGATCTGGGCAAACGAAAATCCATTGTTCTTCCTTCTAACTTAACACGTCGACACCAGGTTTGTTTTGAAAAAAACACACTCTTTAAAGTAAGTTAAAACACAGATAAACTTATCCGGGTTAGTTAAAGAGTAACTTATCTTGCCTTTCGTAACATTTATTAATTGCCTATTTGTTTTTTACCCCCTTTTCGTTCTTTAGCTGTCGTCATCAATGCCACTTTTACGTAAAAGTATCCCCCCCCTATCCGGGACATTCTAGCTTTTAAGAGCATATAACTAAATTCTTTACCACTAACCTTAAGTCAGATCGGCAAAATCGTAAAACCACATATATTCGCTTAAAATGTAAGGGAAAAGCAATGCATAGAACGTATCTCTCATGGCAAACGAAAATTAATCTCTTTTCTGATATGTTAGAATAGTAAGAAATGGTGAGTCATTCAATGTTTAAATTATTCGCAAAAGTGATCACCCAATCTACACTCTAAAATAATTGTTGTTTTCTTTCGGCGAAAGATACGTAATACGTTACATAGTTTAAAAAATGTTGTTTTTCCTTTTAACATATTGTGTTCGTGTTTTTTTATAATGTAATCTTTAAAAGAATGCAGTATTTACAAAGTACCGGAAACAATTTTAAAAATAAAATAAACAACAAATGTGTAAAGAAAATACAGTTATTGATAATTGTATTACAAATTAAATATATGCAGTTGTTGATTTTTTAATTAAAAAACATACATTACTATTTACGTAGGTGCGCTTGTGTCAGTGTTTGAATTACTTTTGTGGGGTTTGTTTTCCGTTTGAATAATGCTCTCTCATTCACTGCCATCTTTCTGTAGTGCTGGATATCTGTGTGTTGGCTCTGTTCTCACAGAAGGCGTTGCGCTTATATGTTTCTGTTATATTGTAAAATGAAAATTTAACTGACTATGAAACAGCTGTACACCGAACAAAATTACACATACTCTTTTTTTGAGATATTATTTAAATATTGTAATCATAAACAGAATTTTTCATGTATCCAAACATTTTTAAAATAACAGAATTCGTCTGTTTACTTATAACTTAAAAAATTTTTCAATTTATCTTATATTTTTTTTGTATTAAAATAAGAAGAAATTGATAAATGTTCCATAGGTTACACCGGCTTAGCTGGAGAAAGAAAGAAAATGTAAAATGACAGTTGGGAAATGCACAGAGAATGTTTTCTGCATTGTTATAGGAAGTTGTTGACGCTTTTAAATTGAGCAACGCTGGATGGCATCACATAATAAATTCGCTTATATCAAATGATGAGGCATTCCATAACTTCGGGACTTTTGAAAATAATTAATACATTAGCGATGATGTTTCCGGAAGAATAATATTCACATGTCGAATGGCATTTTGATAACATGTTAGTACAATTGATTTAATTTGCTATTTTTTTAACTTATGCATTCAAATTGTTGTGTCTTATTTTCTTATATGAAATAAAACTCATTACTTCATAGTTTAGTGCTCTCACAGATATTCCACAAGCATATATTCATGTCTTTAAATGTATTGTAATGTAATTGTAGTTATACATCACAATCCACAAGTACACATAGTATAATGGCAATAAGTTATCCGAATTTGATCTGATTCACTGTATATAACATACGTTTGTTATATTTCATCAACATGAATTGACGTTATGTGAATCACATATGTTTCACAGCACATATACGAGAAGAGTTAAACAGACATTATGAATTAATTGTTATATTTTGTTAAGTTTTAACAATTAATTCTAGTTTAAACCGTTTGGAAATTCACCGCGGTGTACGTATCTTAATCGATCACGTTATTAAGACGTGTCATAGGGAGGTAGAACTGCGGTATAATGACATTACAACCGGTGCTTGGTTGATTACCGAAGTAGCGCGACGGTCGATCTGGTCATCGCCAGATGCTTAACAATGTGTACAAATCAGGTCCTATAGATTTATGGAGGGTTATATCCCATTTGCGAGAAACCTGTGGACAACTAACGTCGATTGAATCATCTCGTGCATACACATGCGACTGAGACCGCCTGTAAATTTTAAATTACATAAAATACACTCGTTCTTTAGAGGAAGCCGACTCAACCCGCCAATCTGCGTTCCGCACGAGGACAGGACTGGTGGACTGAAGATAGCTATATAGGTAGGCAAGTAGATAGTGTAGACTGATTATGTAATTGATATCAGTGAGCACTTTGGAATCCACCAAGTAGATATCAAATGTAGTCGGACCCAGTGCATTCACTTATATATGAACATTTGCACTTTTCGCGAGGCGTTCAACAATTTGATTAGAATATATATTTGTCACGATATACAAATATTTACATTAACTATGCTGATGTGTTTGCCTATAAACCTCATCTGTGAAAATGTCTCTTTAAATATAACTGATTAGATATGTGTGTATTATTTTGTCAAAGAGCAAATTATATATATGAAATGTCCTAATAGATATTTCAGAGTCTATATTAACATTTTTGGGTTGTTAATATAAATCTACAGCGTAAACCCAAAACGAGAATGATGGTTGTAGTACTAACACATATGCTTACAAAAGAGCCGAGAATGAATCGTCATACACGACAATAATACTTTAAACTGTTTATTGTTAATTTAAATATAAATACGCCGCCGTGTTAAGTAGATTGTCGCACAGTAAATTAACGTTAATTTTCACAGTGTTCAAATTGACGAAAAGCTGCAAGGAAAATAATATCAAAGAGATTTTAATGAAACTCCTTAAATGGAACGCAGCAGTTACTAGAGCGCGTGCCGTACGTAATTGAATGCTAAAATCGTCTATAAAATAAAAGTCCAACAAATCAATATTTTACAAAGAACAATTCACATTAAGCGACGAAAGATGTTCATTTTCTTTTTAGATTGTAATGTTATTTTTATTTTTCCTTAAGTAAAATTACTTGCTGTAATAAATAGAAATAAAGGCGTTAAACGAATGGAAATATTTAGCGCTTATCGATTTTTTTTTAAAAACAGCGCACGTCAGGAAAAATACATTAGATATTTTTATGGATTTAACTTTCGTAAAGTTTTAACATTAAATCTGTGGACGTACAACGATCAATTAACAGCATTAAAACAAACAAATATTTATAGCATACAAAATACAAAACACAACTTTCGATCTTACACGAAAGTCTGGAGTTTTGTAATCCTCTTAAAATCAAACTGATTTAACACGCTTTAATTATATATAATAATCTGTACGTTATATACTCATGTAATCACAGACCTACCAATACGGCTTATAGTTACTTCATTAATTATATAGGTTTACGATGCCTAAATAGTTAATGTGATTCGTAATGTCCACAGACATGTTCTCTATAACCTATCTACATTCTAGTCCGATGGAAGCGATAACAATATTTGTACCGGTGTCAGTGTACATCATGTCCGAGACCTTTCTGTCCTTTTTATGAAAGTAACAGATAATTGCTCTAATAATAAACTATCGCACGCTATCTCGTACGATTGTGTATGTGTCTTGCTTAAAGGAAATTTTGTGGAATATACATGAGATTATTTGTCTATTTATCCTCCTGGAATGCTTATCTTGAAAGAAATAGAAGATAAATCTGGAAGGTAAATCATATTTAAAAATGTAAACATGAATATATTTAAAATTATTCATATGTAAGTCTTCTACACGCCAGGTATTACCAGGTCCACCCCGGATTTTTGTAGTCTGTATAATATAAGAGTGTGTAACATAATCCAATGTACAGTATTATATATATATATATATATATGTATATGTATATATATATATATATATATATATATATATATATATATATATATATATATATATATATATATATATATGTATATTAATATATAATATTTAGTAGATTCCAGCTTGTTATGTTTGTATTTTAATTGTTTATTAAAATAATATATTTTTACATTACGAAATTCTGTTATCTATATATGCGTTAATGTATATAAACCTTGTTTATATGTGTATATGTTAAATGTGTCAATTGCTACACATTTTATATAAGATATTAGTGGTGACAGATGCGCGAATTTTGCTGACCCCAGAAGTGTTTCTATTTACTGTTTTCAACAAACCAGTGCTAAACGTTATATATACGTATTTGTTTTAATTTTGGTAAATGTAATTATTATGTTTGCTTATTAGTTTTTATTATTTAGATTGTTATTTCTAAGAATATTGCTATTATATTCGTTTATATTTAATTCATTTCCGAATGAAGTACTTTTTGTTATTCGACTAGTGTAAGGCACATATGATCTTCTGTCAACTGTTTGTTGTTTCATACGAAATTAACTACAACTACTCACTGATTTTGATGTAGAATCTTAACCCTTATATGCTTTATGTTTCATATGTGTTTGAACAAAACTATCAAGCGAAAAACGTTTAATAAAGTGAACATAACGTTGTATAAATTATATTTGGTAAAAATATTGATTGACAAAAACAAATTATGTTGCAAATGCGCTAAACATATGGACACCATTTTAAAAACATTTGGATCACCGTTCTTTTAACTGAACAAATTTAAACACAAATCGATACCTTGATTACAAGATGGCTTTAATAGTTATATCTTCAATATGTATTAATGGCGTGGACTGAAGGCGAGTGAGCCTCGTTTATCGTTGCTAATTTAACCTGTGTTTCGGTTTGTTTTCTGCACTCTTTTTAGAACGATACATCTAATTGATTCATGTAGCATATTTGTTACGTAAGAAAACACTGCCATAAAAGTGTACATGTAACATAACACAGTACAATATATGCAGCTATCTACTTATAATACACTAGACAATCGAACATAATTTTCATTTACCATTTCAATGACCAGATTAAAAAGTTGAAGTCCTTTAATTAAGCAGATAACACACCTTCACTCGCCCGTACATCGAATATAAGTATTACCTATCAAGCGGATGTGCTTGATAGGGAGCATTATACTAATACATATTCACACTTGCCAAAATGGGCTGCTGCAGATGTGAAAGAATTCGCAGTTTAGCCAATTTTCGTTGAATATTATATTAAATCGGCATTTTGTTGGGATGTGTCCTATTTGACAGTAAAATAATTGTAGGGGTAAAGTAATGGATCTGCCTTCAAAGAGGTATATCCCTGTTCATTTGTCGCCTGATGTGAAGCATGTAAGTTGCAGATCCGATAAATTATTTGGGTTGTTTACCTAACATAATCAAGTCTGCAAAAATCGTAGCATAATAATTCGAATTTAAGTATATCAATTAGCCGGTTTTCTACAGACAATGAGAAAAGTATATCAAAATACGTTTGTATCTCTTTAATTGTAACGGGGAGAACTTTTTATCTCGATAATTTAAGAGTGTCACCTGTGATAAAGACAAGAGATTGATTTACATTACCAAATTCGAGACGATCTGAGTATTGATTTACTCGTCTCCAGGAGTAAGGCACGAAGCGATCTT
>OY744527.1:119516869-119519369 GCA_963556195.1 Sepiola atlantica
TGGTTGATTCTTCGATATGATGACGACTATTTGAACAAAAAAATACACTTTATTTACCGTAGCATTATATATCCTTAAGAGTAAATTATTTGGACTAACGAGATGCACGCATCACTATCTAACATAACACAACATTTAATGTATCTTCGCAAAGATTTTTCATTAAATGCTATCCAAATTGTTTCCAAGAATCATTTCTATATTACATAATTGAAAATGGAAAAAAGGTAAAGTGAAATATTTTATACAATTCAACAGAGGAATAAGCCACGTGAAATCATATAGAGCAATAGCTGACCTCAACTCAATGATCCGTCAAATGTATTGAACAACCGATGTAACTCATGATCAACATTTTGTATTCATGTATATACATTTAAGTATGTTTACATGTTTATATATGTCTCTGACTTGCATTTTTTTCTATATTAATCAACTATTATGAATTTTGTAAGACAGCTGTCAGCGTAAAGATGTGTTATGCAGGCTCAGCTTAGGTTTATTTTGTTTTATGCAATGCACATAAAGTAGGGGTACTTCTCTTTAAAATTCAGATACATCAGATTTTGTGATTTTTTTACAATAGGAATGATACATTAATTCATGAATATTTCCATAATTTTAGTTTATTTAGAGTTGTTTAAACGGATGTTATGGGACATATTAGGGGTACACCCTTCCATTTAAGGAAATAAATATTCATGATTTGCATTATGTTTGATGTATTATCATTAGACATCAATTAAGGATAACTACTTTAGACTGATCAAGCTTAAACATTACCTTGAAGTAAGTTTCTTGAATAATGATGATACAATGTATTTTAGCAATTTATTTGGAATAATAATTCTGGAAACGTGTGCTAGTAGCATTGTGTTGTGATTTTAATCTTCGTATATGGACATTAATGTTGTGCACAATATTTGTGTTTGAGAACTTAAGGTTATTCATCTTGTGAGGGGAAGTCTTACAGCTTCAATATATAAAAAAGTACAGTTATACTTGCTGTTCTGGTGAAGTAAAACGTTCCAAAAACTATAAGCCATTTAGATTGGTTTATGGTATTTATTCATACATTCTCTTTCTAAATATAAATGATGACATTCAAATAGTAATAATAGTATACTAATTTAATATTCGGTAATACATAACATTAAATGCTATAAAAAAATATAATAAGTATTGTACAACATTTTAAACGACTTCATGAATAGTTTCGAAATCAAAGTAGAGATATCAACATTGATTCAGTGTATGTATGTTTTTAATGTCGTCGGCATTCAAAAATATTGTTTTCTGTCGATAATGAGTACTTTATTAATTCTAGCAATCCAACTTTTCTATGTATATTCATTAAATCCCGAGTAATTTGAAAGAACATTATTATGTATACATTTGCCTTGTAACATTACAAATAGGCAATGTGTATAGTAAACCTAGAAATTATAAGGTAGAACATGGTGCAAATGAAGAGTTCGAACGCAAAACGCGATGAATCCAATTCGTTTAAATTGAGACCGTAAATAATAAAGACACGAATATATTAAATCTAGAATTAAAATTGAAACTGATTTTAATTGAAATCAAAAAGAAATTATTTCGGTATCATATTATGTAACACTTAGTTTTGGGGTGTCGTTGAGTGTCAAAATTCAACACGTTTTGTAGGACAGTTTCGTGATTTTCAAAATGGCGATTATCGCGTTTTGCATTCAAACTCTTCAAATACTAGCTGCTGAAACGACACGATTTATAATCCGAGAAAGGTATGATACCATATGTCATGTAACTAATGTATTAAATTATAAATGTGTCCACATACAATTTGGCCCGTCGTGATAAATCATGAATAATGTAAATAGCTCCACTATTAAATCTCAGAAAAAAATTAAATTAAATACAATTATATAAATAATTCCCGTGTTAATGTCAAATTTATTATTTTAGAATTTTTGTCCAGTAACATATTTGTGATTACATTGGATACGGTGTTACTCGAGAAAGACTACCCATTAACAAATCTCCAGAAGCGGGTATGGTGTTTAAATTATCAGAGGTCACCCCTCCTTATTTTACATTCCTTTTATACATACATTGGACTGACTACGGTGTTCGCGCCCCAAACATTAAAAGAAAATTGAGCAAAGGAGTTAACCTTGTAAAATGACGTTTGTTGATATATAAACACGCACACACACACACACCCACACACACACACATATACATATATATATATATATATATATATATATATTGCATATATATTGCAATTCATGATGTTATTAAGGTAACACACTTATTTAATACATACTTCTTTTAACTCTAATTTTAATTATCGCATGAGCTACGTTCTCATTTGGCATCGAATCTACATGAACAGGTTTATATAATTTGTTTCTTACCTGAACACTATAGACACAAAAGAGTAGAATAAAAATGGTTATACGTGATCAAACCCCTCCGTTATTCCCTGGAAATGTTAGGTGTGCATTGAGCGGGT
>OY744527.1:119524369-119579369 GCA_963556195.1 Sepiola atlantica
GGGCAAGATTCCAATTTTGTTTCGTATGATGTCGTATCGGTCGAAGAATTTAACCCTGCTACTAGACACTTGCCTACAGCAAATAAAATACATAAAAAGTAAAATGATTAGAAAATACAACATTTTGGGCATAATTCATTCGAAATAACTAGACATCACTTTGTGGTTGATTTTCTACCAGCCAAAAAGAGCCGGTGTTACCAAGGATTCAATGAGTGACGAGATGTCCTTTCCCACTGAATGTATATTTCATAATATGGATTTTTACGAGTGGGGCCAAAAGTTGAAGTTAAATAATGTGTCAAAAAATGAACAGAGGTATAAATTATATTTGGTAAATGCATGTCTTTAAACAATCTTGGATTAAAGGCGGCGTTTCCCAGGAGCGTACGATCACTCTCACATATCCCTACTGTATGCTGCGTACACCATATTACCATTTCTATTGATATATGTTAATTTCTCTGTATTGTACGTGACAAATCATGTAAAATAATGAGTAGATGTTATTTGTCCCAGACGCTATCACAGCCCCAACACTATTTATTACTCTGGGTTGTGTTCTTTAAGTATAGTTTCGTAAAATATTTCTAAAACACTAAGAGGAGTTTCAGAATAAACAAATAATATAGTCAGCAACTCAAACGCTATATATAAATATTTAGTTAGCTTTGCATTCAAATTATCATCTTAATTATGTTAATTACATATTGGGCACACGCTAAACTATCAATGTTATACATACACACATTACACACTGGCAGAGTCTGTATATATATATATATATATATATATATATATATATGTATATATATATATATATATATATATATTACTATAACACATGAAACATATTATACAGATATATATATAACCTAAGAAATATAATATATATATATATATATATATATATATAACTGTGTGTGGGGGGGGGATGATAAATCGAAGGAAAGTTAACATAATAACAACCAGGGTTAAAAAACGAACGATCGATCGTTTTCTTTTCTGATCAAAGAACATCTCCACATTTGAAATGAATTGCAAAACGGCTGAACATATAAAAAACGCGAAATGGGATGTTTTGGCACATCTATATATCTCTTTAGAAGTATATGCAGCGCGTCCGATAAAAGTATATTTGGAAAAAAAAAGAGGAAAAAAAAGAGAAAAAGAACCAACATTGGAAGCATAGATAAATGCAGTAACAATAAGTAGTACTTCACCGGGATATGCGTTTGTAATATTGCAGTGTTTTAGTGCGATTCTTCAAAATGTTCGGGTTACAATTAAAAGTGTAGTCGGACGTTTATGTTATATGCATTGAGAGAATTATTAAATCACTTTCGATGAACTTGCGGCGTTGGTGAAAGAGGTTAAGCTTTAGTATGGTGCAAGCTTTTAGGTCAAAATTGTGATTAAATGTGCCCCTGGGTATGGCTATTGCGTTATGGGGAGTGTTGCGTCTGACGTGTTATGTATTTAGTAAATATAGGATTTGATATTTCTTTCCATTTTCCGATATACAACATCGAATATGAAACATGTTTTATTTATAGATACTACTGTTTCAGTAAGGGTGTGGGTTGGTTACCGGGTTAAGTATTGAGTAGATCCGTATACTATATATATATATATATATATATATATATATATATATATATATATATATATATATATATATATATATATATATATATACCGTATTTCTTAATTGGGAGAGTTTCCCAGCTGAGTGCTCAATTATTAATGCAAAAGTAAAATTAACTAGATAATTAATAAGAGCATGATATTTATTAATATTAAATAATGTGTTACAACAACATCCGGACCAAGGTTTCAGATCCGAGAAAATCGGACCTTCATCAGCGGAGTCGTATAGCTTAATGAGTTAGAACAACCGCCAGGAATTTCAAAATATTGTTTGTTGGAAAGATGGAACACTTTCAGATTTAAAATTGTTACGTGCGTGGAATATACGTAGTCAGTTATGGAAAGGTTTCAGATCAAAACAGCAGCGACACTGTGCATAGAAAAAGCAAGAAATTAAATGGGAATAACGTTAACAGTTGGACAGATGGGAAGCTAGAAGGTTTAAATTGTCACGTGCGTGGAATTACGTAGCCCGTTATGGAAAGGATTCAAATTTAACTACCATATATATATATATATATATATATATATATATATATATATATATATATATATATATATATATATATATATATATATATATATATGTTGAACATTATAGAAAAAAAAATATATGACTGAATATATTAACTGTATTCCGTTTTTAACTTTCTCGGACCTAATTAGTATTTAAACATGTTTGCAGGATAGCAATCTGCAAACAAGTGTATGTGTTTTTGGAATTAGCTTTGAGTCCATGCATCCTCTATCAATTTTCAAGTATTTTATAAAAAATAATTAACAATATTTTTTTGTTTTTATCAGTAAATTAGTTTTATTTTTGAACATATGAAAATATTAATTGCACTTCCATGTCTATGGCATAGCAATTTTAAAACAAAGTAGCGCTGCCAGTTACTATATTTAAACGTCAATAACATATATATATATATATATATATATATATATATATATATATATATATATATATATATATATATATATATATATATATATATATATACATACATAACAATTACACGTTTAGTGTTTCTGCAAATGCTTCCTTCCGTCAGGTGATTCAATTGAGAACACACCCATACAAACAAAAACATATTTAAATAAGTGCGTGTATGATCATTTTTAGTATTATTATATTATTTACTGAATACCAGCAGATTGAGTTTGATTACATTTATCTGACTGTAAGTAAGAACATGTTTCCTTAAAACCGAAAACCCTGCGCTTTACGAAATGTGGGTTTGTGAAAATAGTGTTAATTCTTATTTTCGTATCAACATCAACAGATTGGGGCTTAACTATTAGTAATAGTAGCACTGAAATTAGTAATAGTATTTATTTGGAATTGTCAAACAATTATTTGCCACGTAAATCCACGTTGATAGTGATCGATTGTTTTTCCTGGAGGCAAAATGACTGTAATACTCTTAAATAGAGCATTAACCTCTGATTCATTTAAGTTGGCTATATTTCTTTTAAAATTATTCAGTTACATTCTTCGATGTTGGCAAAGTATGGTGCCCGCGCGTGTATTGTTTTAGACGATTTTCAGTGAGGAGTTCTCCTTTAAGATATTGTCAATGTTATATTGTTAATAACAAAAGTAGCAGTAGTAACCAAAGTTTTAGTAGTATAATAGCATAAAAAGTGAACGCGGATTTCGTCGTGGTACCAAAAGTAGTAATAGTTCTATTATCATTGTAAATAATTTATGTTGTTAAATATTTAATGTCGTGATACATTAATTAAGAAATATTTTATTTAAACAGAACATTAGCGTACAGAAAATCTACATGTAAAAATAAAATCATAGCGAATATATTAGGTATTATCTTTAACAAACTTTATAAAAATATCTATAAATATCAATTTTGGAAAACTGTCAAGTGACAGATCATATAGCACTGCGTAGTAACTGAGGATTTCTCAGAAATAACGTCAGAATAGTCTAAAAATAGTCCTATAGCAATACTCGTGAGCGAGTTTGAAACAATCATGTATATATATATATATATATATATATATATATATATATATATATATATATATATATATATATAGATATATATATATTTATATATATACATATATATACATATATATACATGTATAGTCATCGGCAGAAACCGTATATATATATATATATATATATATATATATATATATATTTATATATATATATATGTGTATATATACATATGTGTGTATATATATATATATATATATATATATATATATATATATATATATATGTATGTATATATATATATTTTTTTTTCATCGACAGACAGACTGGTTCGCTGTATCAAGGATATTCGATACGGCGAAACAAGCAAGTGCCTTATGAAATAAAATAAGGTGCGAATCAAATTTTATTAGAATTCAAAGTTCAGGCAAAGTACTTTAAATTCCTTAACTCATGAGTTTTCAAACAAATATTCTCTTCAGAGTAGTAACTTTATCGAACCCGGAAGAAAAAAATGGCCGAAAACATCAGGGCAGTTTAATTTAATTCGAATTGGCCTTAGCGGAGCTTGCATCTAACCAGGAAGTTATGGTTTGCAAAACTCCTATCAGCTCATAAGAACCTTTAATGGGGCATTATCATATTCAACAGGAAGTGAGTTTTCTGAACTTTTCATATGATTTGCTTTTTTGTATCGTTTTATTAATGTGCATACACCTTGGATACACTTTTCACTGTCATCTACTGCATCGATAGCAAGCAAATTTCCCGCCTAGATAACTTTTTCGTATTTGGGCTACCATTCACCACGTGGATTGTTTTTTAATCAACCTATTTGACATCTTACTTGAAGTTGTTCTGAACTTCATGACTTTGATGAACTGCATAAGTTTAACAAAAAAAAGTTATTTTGGGCCGATATATATGATGTTTTATATACTTTCATGTATTTTATATATATTTTTTATATATTTTTAAAATATAATTTCAAAGTTTAATTTCATTACCTACAGTAATGTCATTGCGGTAATGGTCCTCTGAAGAGAATATTTTCTTTGAAAACTTATGAGTTAAGGCCTTTAAAGTACTTTGCTTGAACTTTGAATTCTCATAAATTCGAGTCGCACCTTATTTTATTCTTTCACTTTAACTAGTGTTATATATATATATATATATATATATATATATATATATATATATATATATATATATATCACATCACTTATGAACTGCCGGGTTCAATAAACAGTAAATCTATATAGTTTATATAAAATACGTTATTTACAATAATAGATGTAATATTTTTATATGAACTGAATTGTTAATGTACAAAAGACAGTACCTTATGTAATATTTCCACACTAATATTTCAATAAAATGAAAACACATAATGTCCTATGTTGATAAAACATTGGACTGTCATTAATATAAATAGTGTTTTATCAAATCAATACATGTATGCTCTATTTTAACACTGCTCTTTAATGTGCCAAACTTAAGAATCTGTATGATGCCATTAAACGCGATCGTACAGTCACAGATGATTCTGAAGGCTAACATCCCTCCAAACAAGTTCTCAGAAAGCACAAACAGCCCACAAAATATTATTACTTATCGTAAATTGAAGTTTCATAAGATAGCATATAAGTTGAATATATTAGTATTGATGTATATACCATTTTGTTGGGGAATTAATACATTAGGAAGCTGTGTAAACGTAGGTGTCGGGTTTGCTGACAGTCGATGAAAAACAACAATGCGTTGACAGTTTATAGTTGTGCTTGCTACTATGTAAACAGAAGAAAAAAAGTTTTGCATCGGTGCGTTACAATGGATTTAACAATAAAGCCAATACTTCTCTCCTGAGTCAAATCAGCTAATAGCCGAGTGCACATCAGCAGTGAAAGCCGGCAAATACTACCAAGGACGAATATTCAATCAATCAAGTAAAGACTATTAATAGTAAATATTATATAATATCATTAGTGCGTTTGAAGGAAACACATCAGTAAGAACCGTTCTGAAATGAAGAAGAAAGTGTGTGTTTTTATAAAAGAAAAGGACCGTGCCACTAGCCGATTGAGTGTACCAACTTCTAGTAATTGCTTCTAAATTACCCTGTTATCCGTGTTGGGTCAAACACGACTACTGAAATGGTTTAGGGCAATATATTTGAGTCCAATGAAGAGGTTATGTCAGGAGCTTATGCGTATTCTGAGGCCAGAATAATTGTTTCTCAAAAAACATCAACTTCTTAAAGAAACTGTATCAACCTATCACCTAATAGGCGGCCCATGTTTCTGAATAAAGTCGTACTCCCAGAAAGTGTATTTCATTATTAAGATTATGAACTAATTGAGCTATAATTATATATATATATATATATATATATATATATATATATATATATATATATATATATATATATACGAAAGATATTCGTCTAAATCGTTTGTTCTGTTTATCAATTTATTTATGACATTTTCTGTTTACCTGCAAGTATTTTCTGTGATTAAAACATGATGTACCCATAAATTGTTTGACATTGCCAGTAGTGTCGGGTCAAATGAGTCCACATGGAAAATATTTTATGGATGCAAATAGTATTTCGCCACACAGAATTATGCTTAATTTGTTTTTTACACCTGGACAACCAGCAAGAATGACATAAACATACATTGTTTTCAAGAAAATAGACTAGGGATATTCCTCCAAAACATATTTCTTGCCTATCCATCTGTGCCATATTTCTGTGAAGTTGCTGTTTCACTGTAATTTACGTGATTAAAATAAGAGTTTATAATAAACAATATGCCATAGCAGGTGGTGGCGAGATAGAAAAATCACGTGCACAAAATTGTATTCAATCAGACGTTGTATAATGCTACACGGACTTAGGCTTAGGTTGTTGTGTTGTCTACACGGAATTCTGACAGTTTGTAAACACGCATACGGAAACGGAAACAGCACACTAATTAACTGTCGGATGTAGAATATTTATAAAGATTACATGTGTTTGTAATCCCCTGCGCTCAAGAAAAACGAAGGAAGAAGATAACTGTTTTTTCATGTAAACATATTAGATACTGGTGAAGCTTTTGAACCGAACAAACCGACTTCGATTTTTTCATTTTCTGAATGTCTACCAAAAAGTCAGAATTTGCCAAAATGGTTGTGGTTTGTACAATCGTTAGTTTGTTGAGCAAAAAAAACACAATTTATCTTTAAAACAAAAAAAGGTATATTTAAATTTTCCGGTGAAAACAAACTATTTCAGGGAATTTCTCAGTAAAAATTAAGTTAATTTTCATAAACAGTAAAAATACGTATAGTGTTTTTCAGTTAAGATTATATATTGATGAAAAGTTGACGCGTTTTGATGTACAAGTCGGTTTATTTATTTCGAATTTGTTATCTACAATTTCAAAATATTTTCATTAATTTTAAAAATAAAATATTTGCATAACTAAGTGGAAGTCATTTAATTTAAAATTTGATATGCAAATACTGTGATATTTCCGGGTTTAGTGATAATGTAAATATAGTATGTTCTGTTCTTAGGCAGGCAAAGTGAAATCATTCGCGTTTTAGTCAATTAGCAAGAAAATAATTCGTAAAAAAATGAATTAGATCACTATGAAACATGGTTAGGAATATATCCCCTTTAATTATATTCCGCACTAAATAAAAAATTGTTCTGGTTTGTGAGATTAAAATATGAAATAGTCATGTTATTTAAAGCAAGAAAATAAATATTAGGGTATCAATTCAGAGGAAGAAAAACTGAGTAAAAGGGATGACACGGTTGCTAAGTGTTTAACGACTCGGGCTTAGGACTTGGGTGTGGCAGGTTCGAATTCAGTTTGTTCTATCTAAAGACGTTCATCTACATCTCACCCATGCGTCTAACCTCTTAGAGAGGAAGTAAATTAAAAAGTAAAATAATGTTCCCCCGACAAATCGTCATTCAGAAATCAGTTGCGAAGCAAAGCGGAATTAAGATATATATCTTTGACGTCTACAGTTTTAATTACTTACTAGACACCATATCTGTACAAGATGTTGTGAGGACAAATTGGCATGATCATATGGCATCGTACAAGTAAACCCTGACTATATATTTAAATTAACATAGTATTCTAATCCCTAATGAAGTTCCGTCAGTATAGCAAGTATACAAGGAGTGCTGAACCTTCTCCAAGTAATGTTACCTGAAGTAAGAGCAGTTAACTCGATACTCCACTAACATCTGATAACTACAAGAAATACATGCTATAACATAGTACACTGGCCAATTGGGAAGTGTAACATCAATGTTCTAAACTTCTTAATTTACTCAACGTTTAACAGGTATTAAATAACTTTAATGGAATACTCAAATATATGTATATCAGATATGGAGATAACATGCTAGTCACGTGTTTGGGCCTAATGATTTCTGAGCACTTTAATAAAGGTAAACTGAAAAAAATTATATATATAATTATGTACACCCCCATATATATATATATATATATATATATATATATATATATATATATATATATATATATATATATATATATATATATATAGTGTTCAATATAAAGCTCAATATATATTGACAGATAGAGCTTTATTTATTTTTGCTCTATATATGCGCATATAGGTATATATATATATATATATATATATATATATATATATATATATATGTGTGTGTGTGTGGGTGTAGGTGTGTTTATATATACATATATATATGGGTGTGTATGTGTACGTTAATACTAAACTTATGAACTGATCAGTATAAATTATGAAATACATATTGATGGCATGACTTTTGTCTAAACTTCACCATTAATGTAAGACGCTCTCCTTATGCTTGCACACGTTTAGATTAGCTAGATATCAAACATAACATTAGGAATGTTATTGCCCTACATGAACTGAAGGGTTATATTATGTAATAACATTTTTATTCGACCCCACTCTCTGACTGAAATATAGCTTGCTTCAGTCAGAAGAGACTTTTTTTCACGACATATTATCTTCATCAAGGACGGGGTGTGTTCCTGTCAACTTCATTAGTTAAGTCAATAAAAGTCGTGTTCAATGGGTGACTGAACACGACAAGATTTTTAGTATATATATATATATATATATATATATATATATATATATATATATATATACAGGGTGGGCAAAAATAAGGGTCCTATTTTTAAAAATTCATAACCTTTTTATTTATTGATTTAAAAAAAAAATTTTTTTTAGAATAAGTAAAGGACCCCTTCCGAAGCAAGCATGAGCCGTATTAGCCCTAAGGAACGTACCCTCATTTAGAAAACATTATTTTTGCTTAAAAAACTCAAAACAGAGTAAAAAACAATACTTTAGTTTTTGTAAGTTTTAAGAAGTGTTTTTCGGCTAAAATTTGTTTTGTTTCTTTAAAAAAGTCTCGGAAGGGTCAGTCTACACACACATAAAGTTTGGTGAGTTTAACTGTTATTTTGTGGAAGTTATTCAAATTCAAGTTATTCAAATTTAAAGATAGGACCCTTATTTTGGCCCACCCTGTATATACGTGTTATCAATGTTCATAATTATTTAAGTGTATGAAACATCAGATACATCATCTTATTTGTTGATATAACAATCAAAAATGTCAGCCGTGTATACACATTTATGATTCATGTTAAGCAGTGCAAAGCAACACGTATGTCAGACCCAATTTATCTTGATGTATCTATTTGCATTTGTTTCGAGATTTAAATCGATATTTAAATAAAGTAAATATTATAAAATATATAGATACACATTTTTCTGCCCAACAGTCGTTTCAATCGATAACATTCTAACTCACATATCTAAAAACTAGAATTATAAGTCATGACATTAATTTTACTTTCATTCTACCCTGATAACACGGTGTAATTACTTTACTTTAATACTACATGACTAGAAACGACACTACATTTCTATAATTTAAAAAGTAGTATTCAAAAATATTATTTCTATGTTTTACTCATTACGGATCATTATTTGTTTTGAATTTAAAATACACCGTTTATATCTAACTACTCAATGTTACTGCTAGATAAATTTGAAAACACTGACCGCATTATTTATTTATTGTATAGTATATGTATATATATATATATATATATATATATATACATTTATATATATATAAATTTATTTCTAAAAAATAGTACTATACAGTTATTATTCTATCATTTATATAAACATTAGTGTTCTCAATGTGTGAACCTGCTCTGTTTCTTTAAGCACACTTCTACAGCTTTATTCTTATTCTGCAAACTAATGGCCTAATATATATAATATGAAACTATATTTGGAAAAGTGCGACTGCAAATGGGTGTGTAATGACTTTCGTCAGTAATTTTAATTATTGCCATCACTCGTAGGCGGCGTCTTTACATTGCTATATTATAAGAGTCCAAACTAATGTAATTGCAGACGATATTTTTCGTGCAGAATTTTTAGTCATTTGCGGTATTTGTATATAGTTTCGCTTCTTCAGTATAATCACGTGAATACTGTTTTCCATGACAAGAAGAACACGGGGATGCTTTCTACGGTGTACATCTGAAAACACGACAAAATAAAACTGATGAGATCATATAATGTTTCCTTTCGCTTATGACATTTTCGCTGGAAGTTCATGGCCAGAAACAGATTACAGTATTAATTATGATGTTCTATGTGGAAAATAATTTACTTACTATTAAACAGTCAAGTCTTTGTTAACAAGTTTTATTGTTGTATACTAATTGACACAGATCTACGTATGTATCTTTTTATCTAAGTGGCATCGCTTCCCTATCTTTATCTAGATGATAATGATAATGAAACACTATGTATCATAATATCGAGATTAACTCAATGGAATTGAAAGTCATCTGTCTTTTCACCTTTGATTGAAATATCGGGAATTGCCATGACAAAATACTTAGAACTCAAGAAAATTAAACAAGAAACACTTCATCCGATTTTTATTTGTGGATTTCCACTGAATTATGGTTATTACTTGGCCTTTTAGCTAAGATCAAAGTGTAGTATCTGTTCCGATGGATACTGCACCCCATACTGGTGTTGTCTTGTCGTTCAGGTTTTGATTTACGCCGGTCAATGGGTCTGTCTTGTGCAGTCTTGGCTTTGCCTCCCCTCTTTGGGGAGGAGTAAGTTTATTGCTTACTGCCTTGGCGCCTCTACCGGGGAATGCCCAGGCAATTTTTAAACCCCACTTTCCCGACCCGACCTTGGGTCACATCTTACTTGTGGGAGTAAGATAAAAACTGGCCTTGTGCCTTACTCCTGGAGAGTAGTAAATCAATATTCTGACTTCGGTCGGAGGTGGCGAAATGCTTCTTGGTTAGTTGATTTTATAATCATGAATTATTCATGAATTAGTTTCACAAATATAGTCCTCTTGTGTGTTTCTCGTCTATACATATATTTCTAAATTATACACTGACTTATAAGTTATTTTTTTAATACACGATGGAATAAAACACTAATATCGGAAAGGACGATTAGCGAACGAAAATGGAAAGACCAGAGTATCGGGTAATGAGGCGTGAATAGAGCGAGTAGATGTATTACGAGATAGAAACTAAACAACATTATAGGGATATATCATTTTTATAAAGATCTTAAGGCCGGTATTGGCAAACATCTTCATAGGTATCCTGAAGAGGGTCTGTTAACTAATCCTAAGAAAACAGACGTTTACTTTTGTTATGTGGACAACCAGTTTTGGGTGTTAAACAATGGAACAGGAGTGGATTGTTTTAAATCCACAACAATATAAGGGAAATTAGATGAAAAAGCCAATAAGTTGATGTCATTGCTCCGTGCTTTAGTTGGGAAAAAGTACTCCAACATTCTTACATCATTTTACTGGAAACTAATGTTTTGTATATATACTCGTTGTGACTCATTTTACTCCGGTTTTACTCCGGGAAACCAGCATTGAATTGGATTAAGACCCTGTTCGATAGGACCTTAATGATTTGCAGTAAGACCAAGCTAGATACTAACATTACACTCATCACAATGGCTATCAATTAAACATCATTGAACATATTATAACAACACCCTTTTCAAATGGCCATAAAAGTAAAACAGGTTATGTTGACATATGCCCTACTTATTGGCGCTTACCATGGATAGGCAATGTTAGTTATATATCCGCAAAACAAATCTCATTGTCTTTAACACAATATTATTTTCCACGAAAAAAATGATAGTTTTTACAGCAGGAAAGTCTTCACGTTTATGCTCCCCATCCATAATAATTATATTATTTATTTATTTAAATGTAGTTCCAGGATGCACTACGTAACAGAGGACGTTCAAGGAACTACAGTTACTGGGTTTAATAATAGGGTTTTAAATAAATGTTGCTGATTGATAATTACCATTTTGTTCGTAGTGGTATACACAAAATGAAGTTATTTTCTTGTATTCAGAATTATTGTATGAACATTTATGGACAGTATATCTTTCTTTGAAAGTATCATCAGTCATATTCTGTACATGTATGTATGAATACTACTAATTATATGTGGGTATATATATATAAATATATATATATATATATGTATATATATATATATATATATATATAAGTCGAAACCTATACATTTAT
The DNA here is from genome assembly GCA_963556195.1 of Sepiola atlantica. NCBI lineage: Eukaryota > Metazoa > Mollusca > Cephalopoda > Sepiida > Sepiolidae > Sepiola > Sepiola atlantica. The sequence goes on from OY744527.1 coordinate 119,536,639, forward strand.
TACATTATTTATTTACGTTTAAGATACATACACACATATATTTTTATTTATTTTCTTAATGTGTTACTTATTAACTCGGATATGCCACTTATTCAGCGCATTTACTTATATATGTATATACTTGGATATTTATATATATATATATATATATATATATATATATATATATATATATATATATATATATATATATATATATGTGGGGGACTATGGGTATGTGTGTGTGCCTTGTGCATGCTTATAGGTGGGAGCCATGTTGTTTTTGTATTTTTTCTATCAGAAATTCCTATTAGTATTGAGGAGATTGGCCCACAGAACATAGCCTCCCTCACACACACACACACACACACACACACACACACACACACACATATATATATATATATATATATATATATATATATATATATATACTGAACGTAAATATCGAAAGGAACCTCGATAATGTTCAAATTTTACTAAAGCCGATACAAAAATATCACAACTGCATGAAGATGAAATACGACGTTTGTAATTATTTTATTATATTATATTTTGATTATGAGTAAACAAAATCTAATGAAAATGTAATAAAACAATTATTTGTTCACGGCGTTGTACAGCCGTGCATATTAATCTTATTTGCAACGCCAGGGAAACACCAGATATTCCATTCGGGGGAGGGGCCCATGACTAATTGTAACGTTCATGTATTTCAATGAATGCCATCTTATTTAAACCTTTTCACACTGAATCAATATATAATTTAACATCTAATATGCACACTCTCAAATTGTATGTTTCTGATACTCTATGTGTTGGTCCATATTCACTGTGTTTATGTATACCTACGCAATACCGTTCATTAAAGCCACAGCCGCAGGCATCGACACGGCGAGTATGTAAACTATTTCATTAATACAGTTGCAACCTGCAACTTATGCGGTAAGGTGTGCCAAACAGTACGATGTCAGAAACGACATATTAGAGCTTGCCAAGATAGGACTCATTCAACAATTTACATAGACAACAATGCCTGCTATGACTGTCAAGATATTATAAGAGCCCGACAGGCTTTAAAGCCATATTGAGTGTGCTCAAGATTCAATTTAATGGACACATGTAAATGATACTCGATATAGAGTATCTGTCGACACACACACACACGCATATATATATATATATATATATATATATATATATATATATATATATATATATATATATATATATATATAAGTGTAAGTTTGTAATCCGAGGCTGTAGCAATGCGACGTAGTTACCTGAAGGTGGAGAGTGTGAACAGAAACATACCAGAAGAGAAAACGAATCTCGAAACGATTTATTAATATTTCACGTAAAAACTGATTAAGTACCAGAATAGTAAATACTGTCAGGTAATATTCCCAGCGCCTCACCCTCAAAGGCCTTAGGGATAAACACCTGGTCAACCTACCCTCTGACAAAGGCAAGGAATTCTGTATTATCAACCAGAAATCCTACAACCTTCTTGCCCTGGAACACCTCATCAATACATCGCTTTACACACCCGATAATAACATCTCAGTTACCCACATACAAACCTCTATCAACACCGCTTGGTCCCAAATTTGCTCCAGGCGTAATCTCCCCAAGGCTTATAGGCTCAATCTCACCACTAGGAACAGCAGACTCCTCACCTTTTACCATCTCATTAAAACCCACAAAACCAGCAATCACTTACAGATCAGACTTATAGTCTCCAGTACGGAGGGACCCCTTTACAAGACCTCCTGGCTCCTCTCCCGCTTACTTAAACCGCTATTCCCCACCTTCCAGGCACATGTCAGCAGCTCTGACCAGGTACTTAATAGAGTCCACTTACTCCAACCCCGACAGCTCTGCCTCAACCACTACATCTTCAGCCTTGACGTTGTCTCCCTTTATACTTCTATTCCCGCCAACCCCGCCATTGACCTCTTAACTGACCACATCTCCTCTAACAACCTTGACTGTTTTGGGCTTACTCCGACAGACATACTTCAACTCCTACGTATCATTGTGGATAATACGTACTTCAGGTTCCAGCAAGACCCATATGAACAAGTCTCTGGCCTACCCACGTGTTCCAGTCTCACCGGCCTCCTCGCCATTTCCTACATGGACAGACTGGAACAACAAGCACTTAGCACCTGCCATTCCCATATATTCTTCTCGAGATACGTTGACGACATTTTGATCCTCACTTCATCCCGAGAGGAAGCTACCTCTATCTTTGATACATTTAATAATACTGACCCCCACATTAAATTCACCATCGAACATCCCAACACCTCAGGCTCTCTCTCACTTCTAGACTTTAAACTAAGCATTAATGACGACGGATCTCTCCACACCACTTTCTATACGAGACCCGCCTGCAGGAACCTCTTCATCCACTACAAATCAGCACTACCCCTTAAATTCAAAATAAGTTACGAACACACCGAAATCACCCGCATACAGAACAAATGCTCGTCTACTTCCGATAAAACAACACGCACCAAAGCCTTCCACCAGACCCTATTAACCAACGGTTTCCCCCTCACTACCATATCCAGCCTCAACAACACCAAAAGACGTAGACACCACACACTCACCAACACTTGCTTCGTTAAGCTCCCCTTCTTTAGCGACCGTATCACTTTCGCTATCCGCAATGCCATACGTAGTGAGAAGCTTAACATACAGCTCTTCCACACAGGCACTTCTCTCCGACAACATTTATCCAAAGAAGCCAATACACCCGGACCCATGCACTCTAGCTAATTGCCCCATCCCCAACTCTGGCCTCTGCCTCCGCACCTCAAAAGTGTACGACCTACAATGCGTTAAGTGTCAAAAGTTTACATCGGTAGTACCGTTAGGCGTCTACACCAACGCATTAAAGAGCATCTGAACACCCACAGTTCTTCCTTCCACAAACAATTACTATCATGTGGCAACACACATCGCTCTATTAGTGTCCGCATTATCAATTCTGTCCGCAATATCCGTCAGCTTCGAATTTCGGAAGCTATTCTAATCTCTAAATTTCGTCCAACTTTGAATAACAGATTTGAGTTGCCTTCTCCTTTCATCCGCTGATTCTTACATCCACACACTCTCACCCCAACTTTCTTGCTTTTGTCTTCTCCTTCTTCTTTTTATTTTCCAGCGCCATCCACCCACACCTCAATGCCTCTTATTCTGTTTTTAATTATTACATGTTATATATGTATAAATAAAACATAATAATTATGTACATAAATGTAAACAAGAATGGTATAATTTACACTTCATGTATATATATGTAGGTCTTGTGTATGTGTATACATATATACATGTATGTATATATGGGTGTATTCTCATGTGTGTGTATGTATATGTTGATACATTTATAATCCCTAAACTAAAGTTTGAAATTCAATAAAATGAAATAATAAAATTTAAAATAGGAATAAAAATTTTGTTTAAAATAAATAAATAAATCAAATAAATAAAAAAAGAAAATAAGAGAAATTGTAATGATAAAAGAATAAATAAATATATACATTAATAATAATAACAGAGGAAAATAAAATTAAAAAAATAAATAAATAAATAAATAGAATACATTTATATAAATTTAGTTCTAGGAGTATGATACCCTTGAAATACCCTTAAATTAAATACATATGTATTTAGATATGTACACTTTATATATATATACATATATATATATATATATATATATATATATATATATATATATATATATATGTATATATTTTTATCTCTTAATTCCCCCCCTTCCCTTTCCGACGGTTTCTATTATCCCCCCGTTCCAACGGGTCTTTCCTACCCTCATGACATTAATTCCTTCCACAATATATTTAAATTTCTTCTCAAATTTCAAATCTCATTTATAAACATAATCCGTTTGTTCGAAGTTATCCCCCTTTGTACTGCCCATATAATAATAACGGCCCACACGTAAATTTAAATTTAGAATTTAATAAATAAAGAAAAGTCAATAAATCATATAAAATCAAAAATAATAGAATTATAATAATTAGTATATAAATAAAAAAATGTTAATAAGATGTTAACTTTAGCTGAATTATTATTCAATTAAATTTTGACATTTTCTGCGTTCCTACTCCTAATAGTCTGCTGCAGTGTTTCAACAGTTTTATTCCGGTTTTTCCCATTTGTTTTACCCATTCGGTCTTTAATTGTTGTCTTTTGATAATGAACGTTTTTCTTTCGAAAATTTAAGATTACCTTTTGCCGAACTTTTTCTTTACCTGCCAGTATTTACTATTCTGGTACTTAATCAGTTTTTACGTGAAATATTAATGAATCGTTTTGAGATTCGGTTTGTCTTCTCCTTTGTTTCTGTTCACCTTCCGGTAACTACGTCGCATTGCTACAGCCTCGGATTACAAACCTACATGTATATTTACCAGCAATGCGTCAAGCAAACTACAATCTCCTTATATATATATATATATATATATATATATATATATATATATATATGTATATATTTATATATATATGTATATATATATATATATATATATATATATATATATATATATATATATATATATGTATATATCATAAATAATTACATTGAAAGGCATGTTTCCTTTATGAAGTACAATCAGTTCATTTGTATTTATGTAGACCCCTAAACACATAGATGTTACACTTACTCTTCTCTGAGCACTGAATACGAATGTGTTTACATATAATCTATATATACATATATGCATAGAGAGAGAAAGAGAAAGAAGGGTGAGTTTAACCTCTATATACTTACTGTTAATATATATATATATATGTATATATATATATATATATATATATATATATATATATATATATATATATATATATATATATATATAATAAGGAGAATATTTTTTTAAAATCTTTTGAAAACCTGGACAACGCAAATTGTTTATCAATTTTGATATGCCGGTGTGTTTAGCACGCCATTTGAAAAATACCTAATTCACGTCACCGTGTGCTACACACACCGGCATATCAACATAAATCGTCGATAACATCAAGCTGAATTTTATTTTGACTGCGATTAATATGTCTCAATCAAAGACGATTATGGAAAATAGAAGAGCAAAAAAATATGTGTATACTTCTGACAAGGGTGTTACACCGAAAGTACTCAAGTTTTTTTTTAAAGTGTTTAAAGTAAATAAATAATTTATTAAAAAAAACATAAATAATTTGCAGTGTCCAGCTATTAAAACTATTTTTTTTTAATATTCTCCTTATCATTGCCATTTCAGCAATGTTCTCAATGTGTGAGTTTTAGAACAATCTTATTCAGGTAACCGCGTGCTACACACACCGGCATATCAACATAAATCGTCGATAACATTAAGACGAATTTCAACTTAACAGCGATACATATGTTTCAGTTATGGAGGATTATACGAAAAACATATGTTTATACTTTTGACAAGAGTGTTTATCACTGAAAGTTCTCAAGTTAAAAAAAAAACAAAATTTAAAGTAAATAAATAATTTATTTTAACAAACATAAATAATTTGCGTTGTCCAGGTTTTCTAGATATTTTAATAAAATATTATCCTTATTATTGCCATTTCACCAACGTTTTCAATGTGTGACTTTTCAAACTGCCTTATTCAGGTAACTGCGTGCTACACACCCCGCTATATCAACATAAATCGTCGATAACATCAAGAAGTATTTCAACTTTACTGCAATAGATATACGAAAAAAAGGTGAAACAAATATGCTAATACTTCTGACAAGACTGTTAATCAACGAAAGTACTCGAGTTAAAAAAAAAGAAGTTTTTAAAGTAAATACATTATTTGCTATTAGAAAACATAAATAATTTGCGTTGTCCATGTTTTTAAAATATTTTTATAAAATATTCTCCTTATTGCCATTTCAGCAACGTTTTCAATGTGACACTTTTCAAACTATATATATATATATAGAGAGAGAGAGAGAGAGAGAGAGAGAGAAAGTAAGAGAGAGAGAGAGATGATTATACAATCATGAACAATAACCATACATATTATAGCTTATATTAGTTCCCATTATTATAATCTAATACTCGATATGTTAACTAGAGCAATAATGAAAGATGAAAATATAAATTGAATAACATGCACAATTTATTAAGTCATCAAGTGTTCACACATTTGTTTTCAGTCTGACAGGGGAACATTTAGTTGGACTCGATGTATTAATCCTGCAAACTTATATATATATATATATATATATGTATATATATATATATATATATGCATATATGTATATAATGATTCCAGTATCATTTCATTATCAACGCCCTTTTTATTTAGAATTTTCTGAATCCTTTCACATTTACTTTTTTTTTAACAAAATCGCCTCATGGAAAACATGTACCTACGTAAAAGTATACCTGTTATTATGATAGTAATTTAAATGTTTATATGTCAAGGTATGCTCTGATAATTATTTAGAAAAATATTTAAATGCTAATGTAAATGAAGTACCGGTGTAAAAATAGAATTTCAAACGTTGTGCAACGTTGTATTTTTGTCTAGCAACTACAAAAGAAACTTTGTTTTTATAATAAAAATCAATTCGAGCGTATTTTGTCTTTCACTATCGTAAAGAATAATTCATTCCGTTAGTCAACAAAAGTCCATGCTAAACTTGTTCTCAGTCTATATTCATGCATATGCAAGTATCTCACATAATAATTAAATCCTGTTTTTTGTGTTTATTTGCGTGATCCATTTTGTTACTTTTGATTTGCGCACATATCTGGACAAATATAATATCTCTATAAAAATGCATTTACTTTAATCGTAAGGTGTGTTTTGTTGAAAGGTTCTGTTCGTCTAATGGCTTGTTTGTCGTTAGGAAATCGTGTAAAATAGTAATTTCGTCTGGCATCAGTATATACTAGTTGATTATGTCTTATAAATACCCATATATTATATTGACACTATCACACTCTGTTATTAAATAATGGTATAGGAGACATTTATTCACTGTCAGATGTACTCTCTACCACATCTCTTCTGATTTATATGCGAGGCAAATGCTCGAGGTGTTTTTAATCGTCGAATATTGTTAACTGCTTTTCTATCAACATAAGCCCTTCATGAAATGTTAAGCTTCATGTCCGTATACACAATATAAACACGTTTAGACAGAATTGCACTGTATTACAATTAAGAAATATGATCATCAATATATGTATTGTATTTTTCATATAAAGAATTTAAAAAATCTGACTGCACTTAATTACCGCACTGAATGCGGTCCTTTAACATTATTTACCGGTCAGCTTTGATACAAGCTGGTTCCAGTTTAATCGCCGAGTTTCGGGAGAATGTAGCGTCGCGCTTTGATCAGTGTCCATCGAAATATATTCCCAGGTGTTTCAGACACACGTGCTTATGTTCCGAAGAATACTATTTAGACCACTACTATTTTATTCTATCCTTAAAAAAATAGTACGCATAATCATAACAGGTGTGTATCTAGAAGGTAATATTTAAGATCTCCGTAAATAAATGGAAATGAACAACACAACAAAATCAGCGTCTATACGTACCACGTTCATGACACTATATCCGTTCTTAGTTATACAATATTTAACAACTATTTGAATGTTAATTCATATTTACAGATTTAATCACTGCTTATTATTTTAAGGTTCATTCAATTTATATTCCAGTTTTATTCATTATTCAAATCTAAAGTGTGGCACAACATATTCTTTTACTACCTAATAACAGACTGATATTCAGCTCGAGGTAGAATTTTAGTAGAATTGTAATCCAGTCTAAACTTATTTCAACGAAAATAGTAGGTTTCTGATTGCAGCTATACCGTAACACCCGACTAAGCACACCTCTCGAAAAATAGTTTGTGGTAATTATTTTAAAGTAATTATTAAACTTTCCAGTAATTTTAAGAGCGGTAATTTAAAAAATATTTTAAAAGAATGTTGGTATAAGACAGATTTTATTTTATTACGGCTACTTCAACGACGAAATTCTTCAAATTATTTATATAAAATAATGTTTTAACATTTAAGACAGTACTACTTGATAAGACAACCGGTTCGACTCTATCTACTATACCAGTGCCTAACATATAAACACCGACAAACATATGTCTTTGAAAGTCTGATTTGTCAGTCATTAAAAATAATTTTAATCATCGATTTGTGATGATAACAAGAAGGGAACTGCAATATCAGTACAATATTTTAAGCACCACGGATTATAAATCAACAATATAAAAATTCACTAGCTATTGATGGGTTTGCAAATATACAATGATATTCTGATGCAAAGTGTCACCTTTATTCTTCTTAAATAAACCAATACATTGAGATGGGATTGCATCATATAAACATGATGAATACTGCATATCATGGAAGATCAGATGACAGTACGATCGTATATACTGTATTTAACATATGTTATTGATGTATGTTTCGGTTATCACCATATATATCTTGTTAACGCTATTTATTAATGATCACACTTGCGTGTATGTATACTTAGTTGTGTCGTATGCTTGTTTTATATCCATATTTGGGATCACAGTATTCAAATAGTTTGTAGATTACTTTTCTATTCATTGCTTCATGCACCAGAGGTTCCAGACGAAACTATTTTGGATGATCTGATGGATAATATAGGATAGACGGATTTTCTGTATGTGAGTATTACTACTTTGAGGTTCGGTTAGGGGTTAGATAAAAGAAGAGGTAGAACTAAGAACATTTACAATGAAGCAATCGCTGTTTACTAAAACACTTTGTATAACAAATCTACATTATTATTTTTAAGCACATTTTTAAATTAGGTTAACAATTAGTGTGATTAAAAACCATATAATACTCTGTCTGTTTCGATGCTTTGTTACCTCTAATGTTTTTCAATTTTTCCCATGATAGTTAGCCGGCTCCGAGGCAACAGCTTTGCCAACAAAGGGCAATGAATATACCGGGGTAAATCGAAAAAAAGGAAGAAAAAAGATGCGTAAATTGTCAGCGATATAAAATAATATATATATATATATATATATATATATATATATATATATATATATGAAAATATCGCGTCAAGGTGTTGAAATTAAATTATGTTGTTTTAGGAGTGTTCGTTTTTTCATGCATGTTTCATGGAATTTACTTTCTGTTGCTTTTATCACGATCTCATTTTGAATTTGGATTTTCTCTTTTCTTGTTGATAATAAATGCACAATTTCCCTGATCATCAACAGAGTTAGGAAGAAACTCCACATTCCTTATATTTATTTTTGCCGAACGCACATAGGAAATGATAAAAACATTTAATTTGAGAAAAAATGAACGCAAATAAAAATTAAAAAATAGCAAAATACAATTTACATATATTTTTACAAAAATGTTTTACACATAACAAAGAAGCATTATATGTACTCGATTATATAGGAATATAAATAGATTCAAAGTGCAAATATTCGACGACATATGAGGATTAAGAAATTGTGAGATATGAGGAAAGGTATTTGGTTATTGTAATGCAATTAAGATAAAAATCGGCTAAAGCTTTTCATACAACTTCAATGAGCTTATAATTTAGAACATTTTCGGATACTATAAAGTATATATAAATATTCACATATTTTTTGTAAATATCTATATATATTTAAATGTTGGTACAGAAACATTAGTAAAACATCAGTACTGTCGGTTTCAATCTCAGAAGGACTCAGTGATCCGGCTCTCTTCACCTTATGTTGTCACCTGTTTCAGAAATATGAATTATTATTGGGAAAGTTATTAACTAATGGTCTTGAGTAATGCTGTAGATATGGGCCGATCAAGGTATTTATTCCAATTTTGATTTTATTTGTATTTATGACGTGTGATTGATGGGGGGGAGTTTCCGGAGTTGAAGTCGGTATTTAGTGGGGAAATTATGGGGGTATGTGTTGAGCAGAAGAGGTTTGCTGGGCCTTTATGTGTATCGGTAACTCAAATGTATATGTAGTGATTGTCTTCTGTGAATGCATCTCTTAACGATTGAATCTCAAATGTTCAAACAGATTGTATGTGGGTCAATAATGGTCCTTAATGTATTATATTTCGCTGCATCACACAGAACCCATCTATGTATGGCTCAGTAAAGAGGATGGTCTTCCTTCTATTACTTTCCATTTGATAGTAAAGGGTGCCCTTTTATCTTTGAGTTGTTATATCAGGGTCGCAAGTGCTGTATTTGCCTTGTTCTGGTATTTGAAGGTATTTCTGTGTACGTATAATTTTTGTTTGAAGCATCTATGTGGCATGCCTATATCTTTTTTCTGCTCTGTCGCTAGTCTGGTTCGTGACGGTGGCTTCATATACGAAATAATCTATTTAGCAATTCCCCTCTAGGGGCACTTGTGTTTGTCCTGGCATGAAAAGCCTGTGTTTACTATTGCTTTGGGATATGCAGAGATGAGTTTTGCTATAGATGGGGGATGGAGTAGCTAACCTTAATTAAATTTCTGTTAAAAAGTTTCTGGAAGTTATGTGTATGGGGGAAAGTGTTTGTCGAGTAAATTGGGGAAAATGTTGTCTGCTCTTGTCTTTGTATTGATAGAAAAAGGTGGGGAAACTAGATCACCGACACTTTTTTATTGCGGCTCCCCCGTGACTCGTCTCGAGTGGTGATGAATGATATCTATACTGTGAACCCGCTCTCGCGGAGCGCTTTATTGTGATAGGGTTATGTCTGATTTAAAATTACGAGACTGGATAAGAGATTTGAGATGTTTTTGCTTATATTATTGACCACCTTTCTAAACAACTGGGGAACAGGATTCGCTATGTATGTATTAGAGTGTCTCATTTGGTTTGTGGAAAGGTGTGTGTGTGTTATTTGTAACGTTCAATTGTGATTTTGAATACGAGTGTTTGAAAGGTTTTTGTTTAGTCTTATCTAAATCAATCTAGTGTGTTCCCATTGCTGTTGCGTGACAAGCAAAGGCCGTCATCTTTGTAAATACCGTAGAAATGGTATTGGAATTTATTTTGGAGCGTATCTAATATAAGCAAGGCGACCAAGTCTCAGATGTGTCCACTGCCATAGGCCCTATTGCCACGTCAAATAAGTCCTCTGAGTTTGATTTTTTTAACCCAGGCCCTTCCCTCGAATTAAAGTCGGGTTTGTCTTGCTTGTAGTATGGTATCCCTTTCTAGTTCACCGATGTTTGTATGTAAAAGTGCAATGGTTAAGCCATTATCTAGGGTGCATTTTGTTATGGATGGGTAGATGTCTTTTATGTCTAATTGTGTGAACTTGCAACTATTTTTGTTCTGTATATTATGTAACCAATTTAGGACTGAATTTGTATTGCCCTACAGACTAAGGTTTGATGTTTCTTTGATTTTATTAACTATATTTTAACAATTGATTTACTTGCTTGTCATAGTTCGTTTTAAGCTGTGTTGATTAGTCTGTAGAATGGATTATTCCTGAACTCATTTGTGTGTTCTTTTATAGTGACAAAGACTAGGTAGTTAGTTCTGTATTTGACACCTAATCTTGTAGCAATCTCATTGTTAACGGTTTCATTGTTAATGGTCTTATATTTATCACTCATAACTTGTATTTATTATTAAAAGAAACAAATGATTAGAGATGTATTTTACCTTTTGTCATTTTATAATTTGTTTTCGTTTGTCGAATAAAATTTGTGCGCCATTTTCTCTTTTCATTTTATTTTTATGTCGGCGGCTAGTGTCTTCTAGAACGGAGTTTGCTTACTCGTAAATTCTAGGATGTGGGTAATGCACTATAGATAGTTATCAAAACTGTCCAAATCCTCCACTTTCGCCGGATATTTAACAGATTTAAGACTGTAGTGGGTGTTGTTCTGTCTGCTTCTGTTCTGTATTCAAAACTTTCCACCTCATCCTTCCTATAACGTCCACCATTTTAGTCACAAGCAATTCGGTGTATGTTTGGTTGTTAGGGGTTGGAATTTTTTGGTTGAGTATCCGTGAGTGTATATTTTCATTTCTCAGGGTTTTTGTAGAAAGCTAACATGGTTAAACTGTAATTCCAGGTAGGTGCTTTTTAACTTCTCTTCTAATATAGTAGGAACAATCCTCGCAGAATACAAATTAAGAGCTATATATTAATTTTGTTTATTGTACATAAAAATTAGTACAGCATTAGTGCCGTTGGTTTCAAGCTCATAAATACTTAACAATCCGGCTCTCTTCAACTTATGGTGTCACCTGTTTCAGAAATGTGAATTCACGTACCACTCTCGTTTTGATGCGTTACTTGCTTCAGAGTATTATGTATATTTGTTTAAACTTATTGTTAGGAAGGTTTGAAATGGGATGGTGAAATGTAACAGTTGAGATTTAGTATAACAAACATGTTAGAATATTAAAATAAATAATAACATCACTATACAAGTCCCGTGAGACAATGCTTATAAGTAGTGTATGGTTTGAGTGTTAATTATGTGTCTTATAGAGAATGTTAAGGGGAAACAGTGCGTTTAAGGAATATACAGGGTGTTTAAAAAGTCTTGGGAACATAACGATTTTTAATAACTCAAAAACTATTAGGAGTTGAAAAATGAAATTGGTACCGTTGGAAAGGTTAAAGTTTCAAGTTTTGTGGAGAATCTTCAAAGTTGCTCAATATGAGAACCATTCCTCACACGGCAGACATCTAGTCGATAGTCCATTTCCTGCCAAACGCGTTCCAGCATCTTGACGTCAATGGTTCCAACAACTGCCGTTACTCGAGCCTTTAGTTCGTCAATATCTCTTGGAAGGGGCGGCACATAGACTTGTTGCTTGACAAAGCCCCAAACGAAAAAGTCACACGGGGTAAGATCTGGAGACCTAGGAGGCCAGGGCATGAGAACGTCATCATCTCGCCCAGATCTCCCAATCCATCTACCAGGCAGCCTTGTGTTAAGAAACTGCCTTACTCTAAGACTCCAGTGTGATGGTGCACCATCTTGTTGAAAAATGAAGTCATCAGATTCTGCTTGTTCCAACTGAGCCATTAACCAGTCTTCCAGCATGTTGAGATAGGATTCGCCAGTGATAGTTGCCTCTTCAAAGAAGAACGGTCCATAGACACCTTTCTTGGAAATTGCACAAAACACGTTCACTTTTGGTGAATCTCGCTCGTGCTCAAGAAGTTCATGAGGATTCTCAGTACCCCATATGCGAGTGTTATGCTTGTTAACTTTGCCATTTAGATAGAAGGTCGCCTCATCTCTAAAAACAAGCCGGTAATCAAAGCCGTTATCTTCCAACTTCTCTTGCATTGCAATGCAAAAGTCACGGCGAAGTTGCTTATCAGTGTCCTTCAACTTTTGGACCAACTTGAGCTTGTAAGGTACCGTTTGCAGTCGTTTCCTTAAGACACGCCAGACAGTTGCTGGAGCAAGCTGAAGTTCCCTGCTGGCTCTTCTCACTGATTTACGGGGGCTCCGCTGAAAGGCTGTCCGAACTTGCTCAACTGCATCTTCTGAAGTTGAAGGGCGACCTGTTCGCTTACTTGGGCACAAACACCCATCTTTCACAAATTTAGCATGCCATCTGACAATGGATTTTCTTTTCAGGGGCTTCTTTTTTAAATTTCCTGCGAAATGCACGCTGAACACATGTCCACGATTCAGTCTTTGCAAATTGGAGGACGCAGAATGCCTTGTCTTGTTTAGAGAACGCCATTACTGCACCTGGAAAGATAACACGAAAATCATTAGTATGACCAACAACTTGATTAAGCAAGCTTTAAAATGGCACCAGTTTCATTTTTCTACCTGGAATAGTTCATGAGATATACGCATTTGTAATGTTCCCAAGACTTTTGAAACACCCTGTACTTAAGAAAAATAAAAAAGGTGAAAACCACACATTACATTCAAATTCAAGGCCTGTATGAAATGACTTTAAATAAATCCAAAATGAATTAAAACTAACATTTAACCCAGGACTGGTTTTGGCAGCTTGTACATCGGTCTGAGAGGAAGTAACTCTACAGTGTTTTTGAATGATTCTGTATTCGATATTTAACATCATGAACTAAGTTATAGTGAAAGCTTATGTGTGTAATTATATTGGTATACTGATTAAGGCTAGTTTAGCGATAAGAGCAAGGATAACATCGGCAAGATTGAATTAGTTTCGGAGATATAGGAAGCTTAACAATTTTACTAAGATATAGTAGATACGTATAGGAGTTATACTAATGTGAAATGATGGTGTCACCCACTTAATAACTGGACAATTATTGGTTGTTGGTAGTGGTGTGGATATGGGGCGATTAGAATATGTATTCCTATTTTTTTTATTTATACTTATACGAAGTGATAGTTGGGAGGATATTCCGGAGTGAGAATACGGTATTTAGTGTGGCGATTATGATGTTATGTATCATGCTTAGGGGAGTTGTTGCTTGCCTTTTACGTGTATCGTTGAGTCCAATTAAGAATTAGTGTTTGCCTTATGTGGATGCATCCATTAAATATTTCATCTCTAATGTTAAATCCTATTGTATTTGGGTCAATAGGTCCTCTTAATATATAGTATTTTTCTGCATAACACTGGTTTGAACACAGTAGGGTCCTCTATTAATTACTTCTCATTTGATGGTGAAGGGATATTTTCATCTTTTACTTGCCATATCTGGGTGGCAAGTGCCGTATTTACCTTGTTTTGTTTCTCTGGCCATAAATAGATGAATAAATATTACGCTCTTAATATTGATAGTCGATTAATCGCGCAGTCTGTTAGAATGTGTCCTACTAGGTTACAGAAAAAAGTGATATATATATATATATATATATATATATATATATATATATATATATATATATATATATATATATTGGTACTAGTTTAAACAACTCCCAGGCAACAATTGCTAAGTCTGTAGTCTTCGTTATAGGACCTACAGAAATAACTTAATATTAACAATTCCACTTATTTGGAAGACACACAACATAATTATAGTTGCCGTTGGGGTATTTGATATATTCTAATGTGGGCAAAATTTAATCAATATGAACACCATCAAATTTCATTTCATCGGAAAAAATACAAACACGTTTAATGAATATTTTTTAAAGCTTTTAATAGTGGAGGAATGTTTTATTTTGTTTAGACATGAAAAGAAAATGTGTTCCCTTATCATAAACTGCTTGTAAAATGAATAAGTATAAGGGCGGAAATTCAATTCGTACAATAAACCAAACTATGTTTTTTTTACTTGTCGACTGTATTATACAACAGAGAAAAATACTTGATTAATATTAAAGAGAAATAATTTTTTTGCGTAATTTAGAAAAATTAGAGGAGTTATCTTTTTAATGAACATATTGAACTTAATATACTCATCAACACCATCACTATCCGTACGAACATGATGAGCCAATAGAATGATTGCTAGCTGAAAAAGACAGACACTTTCTGAACTTGCACTTCGTTATATCCTCGGTTAGTGAAAGATACATCTGTATAAACTGACGTAATTATTGTTTGTTCTAATCCTGAGATCCACTTATTGACGAGTTGAATTTTACCCACTTTAAATATTTCCATTGTGCCTAACTCTGCTCTCGTGGGAGGAAATTAATAGAAACAGCAACAACATATTTATGAAAACAAAATTAAACGCATGTATTTAATTATAAACCGATCACCTTGTTTATTATTGCGTTTAATACAAACTTTATTTGTAAAAAAATAATTATTCAAAAGTTATCGAGGCTATGTTTAAATATACGCGTGCGAAAACGTAACCGAAAACAAAAGTCACAAATAATGAAACGAAAGTTATTATTTTTTAGTGTTAACCTTATTCATTAAACATCTTCAAATGATAAAAGTATTAATAATAATTAATAAATTAGTACCAAGTAACGTGTTTCGTATATATAATAAAATAGCAGAATAACATTTTCAGTGAAAAATACTGAATATTAATTAATTAGACAAGGTTTAAAACATAAATATGTAAATAATCGAACGTTGAATGAGTTTAGATTTTCTGTGAGGATTTATATATATATATATATATATATATATATATATATATATACGGTATAAGAAAATATTTGCGTGTGTAATTGAATTATTATGACTCAAGCTTTTTGATATGTATACCGTTCGAGTCAACGAAAATGAAACGTTCGTATTTATTTAATTTGATTGCAGAAAAAAGTATTAAGGAATATTAAAGAAATATCATCTATATTTGTAAGTTAGAATAATTAGCAGAGTGTGTTTCTCATCTATGACAGATTTCAAACTTATCATCATAATCAGAAGCAGTAAAACTACCAACATGTAGACTCTTTGGTCTTTTGGCTAGGTGCAGAATGTAGTATAGTTTCTCAATCTTTACTTAGTGGTCATGTTCTCGGACAGTGAAGCATAACTCCTCCATTACTTAGGTAATTGAATTTTTTGGAGGAGTTGGATTCTAACCGCGTTAAATTGTGACCTTGTGCTTTATGCTGCTGTTGTTCAAAGAAGTAAAAAGGTGAAACAACAACAAAAACAATATGTTTTAAATAAACGACGCATGGATTTAATTATTAACAAAAAACACTTTCGTTATTATTGCGTGTAATACTAAGTTTATTTTTAATCAGTCATTATTCCAAAGTTATCGAGCGTGTCGATATGTGTAACTATATACATGTGGTAACGGAACCGAAAATCATCACATAATTGTACGGAAGTTATGATTTTTAATGTTAAACGTAATGAATTAAATCGGTTAAACCAGCATAACTTCTGATAAAAATTGGAGAATGGACATCAAGAAAAGACAATAATGAAATAGCAGCAGAAAAGTATAGGTGAATAGTACTGAATATGCATTCATTAGATAATATTTAAAAATAAAACAAAATCATAGCATTAGTGATTTTCGTCAGACTTTATGTCAGTATATGGCATGTGGAACTATTTTAGTTCATAATTATATTAAGTGATGCTAAGGAGTTTGATATTACTACAGTTCGGATAAATGAAAAAAAACTTTTGCATTTATTCATTTATATATATATATATATATATATATATATACATATATATATATAAATATATATATATATATATATATATATACATATATATATATACATATTTATATATATATATAGTGGGAGTGATTAATTTGTTGAGTAAATAATTTTAATCTAAATGCATAGCAGATCAATTAAAAGGCAACTTAAACCTTCAGTATTAAACACAAATGAACTACTATATATAACCTTGTACAACAGACGAATAAAATGGCAGTAAAACATCAGAATGACAGGCCAGGGAAAATTAAAGTTCAAAGCATGCAGATGAACGAATCTAATATGTCAACCTTGAGCATAACATGGTTACAAAATGCTATTTTAACTTTACAATGATATACGAAGGAGCATGATGCTTTAAGTGTGAGCATAACGAATCAGGTAAAATGATACTTTAAACTTCACCATAACCGACCTAAATGAATGTAATTTTTAACTTAAAAATAAGAGAACAATGCACATGTTATTTCAAAGTTAAAGTTGGCAGACGATGTGCTATGCTTTTTGATAATAAAGAAAGACATAGACACGAGATAATATTTGGAACATGAACTAAAATAATATTTCGAACTTGCGTTTGACAGATCTAAAAAATGTTATTTGCAATTTAAGCACGATAGCCTGCTGAAAAGGCTATATAAACTTAACCATGCTTCACAAACCAAAACAAAATATATAGACTTGAAGATAAAAAAGGAATGAGAAAAGCATTTGAAATTTTTCAATCATGAACAAAACTGTATGATATTTCACACTAAATAATTTCAGGTAAACAAAAATAATATTCCCCAATTAAACGTTAGAGACAATTTCAAACTCATTTAAAGAGTAAATATGTCAGAACAGCAGAAATTATATTTTTAAATTGATCATGACAAACGAAAATAGTATTGAAAATTAACGCAGGAAAGAGTAAAAAATATTTGTCATCACCCTTACAAAAAATAACAAAATGTAAACATTAAGCATGACACATCAACGAAAATGAGATTTGAAACTTTAGCTAAAAAGGCGAACAAAATTGATATTCAGACTTAAGCTTAAAACATCAATGAAAATTGTATTTAAAAATGTAGGATGCAGCACATGAAAAAGTTTATTGAAACTAAATTATGAAACTGTTAAATTAAATCTTAATTAAGCATGTCAAAAATCAAGAATAGTATTGCAAATTTAAGAAGAAGTACCAATGAAAATGTTATTCATCTTGACAGGCTTACGAAAACAGCATATCAAATTTTAATATGAAAAACTAAAGAAAGGGCAGTAGAGATAGCGAAGGTGGCATGAACGAGTACGAAAAGGCGAGAGAGAGAGAGAGAGAGATGGGAAAAATAGATATATATTATTTAGAGAAAGATGTAGCACTAAATATTTTGTAAATTGTATCATTTTAGCCATGTTACTAAGCAGAACCGAGCATTACTACTCGTCTTAATTATAGGACAATATTATTTGGTCGGATCATCAGAAGTAGAGGTACGGTAAAACACACAGTTTTGCAAACCCAGTATTACAAAAGTGTAGTTACACAAGTATGTATGCGTGTGTATAATCTGTATAGATTCATTGTAGTTTAATATATTAACATTATATAGTATATGTATGAAATAGAAATGTCTATGGCATATGGAGAGAAGTGAATAAATATTTTAAAATGGAAAACATTTCTAAAAATTGCTATTTGTTGCTGTATTCTTATGTGACACATGATGTGAAGCGGTCGTATCTTTAATTTGTTTGTTTTTAGAAGTAAAGAAATCTGACTCTAAAAGCATACATGTTTTAACTTTACCTTAAAAAAAGTTTACGTTGTCCCAAAATAATGAAATTAGAAAAAACACCGTTGATAGACTTCCAGCACGCTTATAAGTGTCGGCTTACTTACTTTAACGATTACTCTGTATTTACCATGACCGATGTTTCTAACAAAGAGAGGACCCTCTGTTACATAGGGTGAACGTTTAGTGTGAGCAGTAGCTGGAAAAGACTTTAGTAATTTACATTTCATAGTTGTGTTGCCATTTTACTGAAAACGGTTATAGAGGTACTGTGTTACATGGGTTGACGCTATGCTCTTCATCGTGCAAGGACCCACACCATTGAGTATTGATTTACCTCTCTCCAGGAGTTAGGCACAAGGCCAGTTTTTATCTTACTCCCACAAGTAAGATGTGACCCAAGGTCGGGTCGGGAAAGTGCGGTTTAAAAATTGCCTGGGCAGCCCCATCGGCATTCCCCGGTAGGGGCGCCTCAGGCAGTAAGCAATAAACTTACTCCTCCCTAAAGAGTGGAGGCAAAGCCTGGGAGGGTGCACCTCCTAGAACTGCACAGGACAGACCCATTGACCGGCGTAAATCAAGACCTGAAGGCCAAGACAACACCAGTATGGGGAGCAGTATCGATCGGAACAGATACTACACCATCGGAACAGATACTACCCCATCGGAACAGATACTACATCCCGAACCTTTGAGTAACACTAAAAAAAACGGTCCTATAAGCAAGTGTAAAATACAAAAAAAAACTGCTTTATTGCTATTTGGTGAATAGAGTCTAGACAATACATTATTTTTTCTGTCACAGCTTTTCTATTTTACGAGATTTAAACGAGTATAGTTATCATGCAATCTCTCTGCGTTCTAATCTTAACTATTTCGTTACCTTCTTCCACGACCTGGTGTTTCTATGCGAAACAAGCATGGGTCCGGCACTTTCCATGGGTTACTTCATTATCATATGATACTCAAAAATAACCACTGTACTCGAACCGCAAGTTCGCTATTGTTATAAAATGTGCAGCTACATCAGATGCGGGTTTCCATGTTGTAAGGACTCGCCATATTAAGACCTTGATTTTCTTTATGTGTGTTTCTATGTAGCAATTGCGCACAGCAGCGCTTTTATCTTTTCCTTCTATAGTATCCTTGCCGATGGTAGTAATACCATTGAGCATATCACTGCCAATATTGATATGATCGTATATGCTCATTCTTTTTTGCTTGCATTCGTGTCTATGGTGATTCAATAATAACAATGTTTAGTTCTCGTCCACTTAAACAAGTCTGACAGTGAAATGTTGTTTTGTCATGACTTCTCCCTTGCATACGAGCTTACTCAAATTGTTGAACGGTCAACACGCGTACACGTTGTTAATAGACATGCCACAACCCTTTTTCATCTATTTCTGACAGTTTACCCTGTACAGTAAACATTACCTCACGTGTTTATTCTTGAATTTTCCAAACACTCAGTTGTTTTAATAAAGCGAAGCTTAGAAAGACCTAATATGTCATAGATTTGGCTCCCATGAGTTTTGAAAAATAACAAACGAGGTATAGGGCAGATTCAATACATATATCGCTAACCTTCATTAACGAACATGAGGTGATATACTACGTATCTGATGAAGCCACATTTTCGCCGAACAATTTCCAGCAAATTACAATCTTTGCGACTAAGGCAGTCTACCCACATAACTTTCCTTGATGATCGATAATATTCCAAGCGACATCCGAATAACTGTCCGCGATTTAGTAAAAATTACCGATAACCTCGATGCCAACAAAAAAAACTAGAATCGACAACAGACGAGTAATTGTAAACTAGAAACTGCAACCCGAAATAGCTCCTATTCTTACTAAGCTGATAAATCGTTGCTGTAGAAAAACATGCTTTCAATCATATTCGAAGTGTACGTTGATCTGTCCATAGCTTAGAATACTGAAGACTTCTCTTCGACATCAATCAGTCGCTTTTGCATTATAAGTGACATAGTTCAATCTGAATATATATATATATATATATATATATATATATATATATATATATATATATATATATATTTCGTTCGGGTGCTTAAACCAACCACCCAAACATGAATAATTACTTTAGAGACAAGCAATACAGATGTTATCTTCCAAGATATATGGCTGACGTGCTGACTGTGACATTTCACAGAACCAGTGCGTTTGGGTATAGCTCTTAATATATACAAAAAACTTTAACAGGGTCGGACGCAACGGTTTGCTGCAGATACATTTTAACTACAGAATATTAAGAAATAATCTGTAAAAGATAACATTCTCTCTCTCTCTCTCTCTGATTAGTCTATAAAACTAATCTTTGACGGACAAAATCTGAAAGCAAGTCTTAACACTGATTGTGTACCGAATTATCTATGTGAGAACCCTTTACACTTCCTAATCTGCATACAATATCTTGAAAATTATATTCTTATATACTCTTTTGACATCTATACAGACGACCCAACTATTTATTGAAACACTTCGAGGATAATTTATTATGAATATATTTTTACTCTCTCTCCCTTGTATTTCCACTCTGAAACACGTAGTACAATAGGGGGAGTGGTCTGTGACTTATTACGCCTCTAAAACCAAGTTTCTTTTTTCACCATCAACTTATAGATCCTCACTTCTACACATATAATTCTCCTATCTAGCACACCCCTTTCTTTTATACGCTACATAAATGGATTTTCACAACGCGACTTAAATGGAAAACCTCACATCAACTATGTTGGTAAGGTTGCTGGATAAATTGTTACATACTCCTCGGTCTCCCGAAAGTACTTAAACTCTGTCGATACACTTGTATAGCCAGATTCGTCCGAAGATGGAATACTCCTGTCATATTTTGGGAGGTGCCGCTATATGCGACTGTTTTCAGTTTTTACACAGTACAAAGTTGTCTCCATATTTCATAGTAGCGATGTATGTCTCAGTTGCAGTGGACTTAGTTTTAGGTAACTTAAATTAAACACGAACGGCAAACACAAATATTAAAACTAACATGTGAAAATATGCTTATTTATTCAGTGCAATACTTTGGCATATTTGCTAATAGTATATGTATTGTTTATTGCTACTATTCTCAACATTATGTTGTGTTAAATACTATATAGCAACCTTATCTAAAACTGATAATTGTATTCTATGAATACCTTAATTTCTAGATTATTAGCTATTTAAAATAGCATTAAACATCCAGATGCACTCTTGTTTGTGTATTACATTACTCCTAATTATAAAGTAGATATTTGGAAATAAATGTTGTTCTTTATTTGAATAAAATTTCTCGAACTTAAACATCCTTACATATTTGAATATATAGTCTAACTCAGATGACATATACCTTATCCGCTCAAAAAGGTAATGCGAAACCTCATTTAAAAAGTGTTATTCAAATACTTTTTACTGTCATAAAGTGTTTTTAAATTGGTACACAAGAGGGCACTATCGATGTTTTTTTAGTAAATGTAATTTTGTGATTATAATCCATTTTCTAAATCAAAGTTAGTTTAAATATGTAGTATTTTTATGAATAGGTTTTTATCATTCAATTACAAGAGAGGATATTTCGTTTGACAAATATTCGTTTATCTCTTATCGTTACTTTTATTAAAACAGTGCGAAAAAGTGTATTTTGAATAGATAAGTCTATTTTCAATAGCTATATGTATATATATATGTATATATATATATATATATATATATATATATATATATATATATATATATATACACATATATATATGTATATATATATAATTACTTTTTAAAACGCGTAGTTTAAAAAAAATCGAATTAGGAACGACTAATTATACCGAATTATACATAATTATACATAATCATAATCATGTATTAAACGTATACATGAGTGAATATATTTAAGTGGTTCATGACAATTAGAATATACACATTCATTCCTTTCTATATTTGTATCAACTATACCTTTATATAATTATCATTAACTAATAAACAATTATGCTGAACGATATGAGCCATGAAATATGAATGGTTTTAATATTGAAACAATAAAACATTTATTTAAAGGATTAGTATATAATTTACTGTGAGCAAAATATGATAAAATCAACTAATTTCCGTCCAAAATTATTCAATCTTTATTTAAAAAAATCTTTATTATGCTAATAAATGATGCCGCTTGTTTATTGGTACATTGTTTATTGATATATTCAAACCATCAACACTATCGACTTTGTTGTAAACATGCACATTTTACTACCCACACAAAGATACACACATCTATAGAAATACGTATATACATACATACCCTGATGATTCTCAAAAGAATGAAACATACAAGTATCTAGATAAAAAAACAATATTTATAATCATATATGCTTATACATACATATATATATATATATATATACAGAAGTAGATTGATTGGTATATATATATATATATATATAAATATATAGAGATATTTATAAATACAGTCTTTAATAGCACGTGTGATGATTTCTCTTCGTTAGCTACCGTAATATATTATGGTTTCTAACGCATGTTGTATGTTACTATATATATATATATACATATATATATATATATATATATGCATTGATAGGTAGATAGATAGATAGATAGATAGATAGATAGATAGATAGATAGATACACATATATATATGCATACATATATATATATATATATATATAGATTGATATATAGATACATATATACATGCATATATATATATATATATATATAAACTTGCATTTACAACTATATATATATATATATATATATATATATATATATATATATATATATAAAGAGAGAGAGAGGAGTATTAGAAGACTATCATAATGCAAGAAATGTAAATATATATATATATATATATATATATATATATATATATATATATATATATATATATATATATATATAGTATACATTCTTATTCATACAAACATTATTGGTTACATATGTGCATACATGTATCGGTTGTACTTTTCACAGGCAGTGGACCTCTTCAGACCAAAAAAGACAGAGAAGTGAGATCAATTTGGAAAACTTTCCCCTTAAATAAATCTTTTTTGAAGCTGGGCTATTTTTTTAAAATTACTATCGGATTACATAGTTTTCTTGTCAACTCTTAAAATTAGTTTCTATCTTTCTATTCTTTTTTATTAGCTGCCTTCTAAGTCTTTCCTTTTTATATTGGGTTATTACCTACTTAGCCTCGATTCCTTTATAATAATACTAGAAAAGGGAAATAATAAGAAGGCAGCTAATATAAAAGAACAAAAAAGATAGAAAATAATTGAAAGAATTTACAAGTAAAATATGTAATCCGATACTAATTTATAAAAAATAGCCTATCTCCAAAAAACATATATATAAAGGGAAAGTTTTCCGAATCCATCTCACTTCTCTAGCTTTATTGGTCTGAAGAGGTCAACCCTATGTGAAGAGTACAACCGAAACATGTATGCACATATGTAACCAATAATGTACGTATAACAAATATATATATATACTTAAGAACAGCTGTACTTGTTATTGAGCACTTTTTATAATCACTTGAGTTTCAACGGATGTACATCTACAAAAACAAATACAATACATGTACTATATATATACATATATATATATATATATATATATATATATATATATATATATATATATATATATATATATATATATATATATATATGAGAGTATAATGTTTCATGAATACAATAGTTACGCTTAGAGATAGAGTAAGGTATTGGTCGTAAAATATATACATGTATTAGTGTGTATGTTCTGTAAGAGCGTGTACATATTCGGTAAAGAAATGTTAATGCCTTCGCATGGAAATCTATGAAATACTGTTCTAAAATGAGCCACATTTTAATGCATTATTCTAATGAGAGAGTTTGTCAATTAATAGAGACAGTATCGACAATAATTTGAAGACATTTATATAAAATTGGAAGACTGTCGAATTATGGTTTGCGTCAAGATCATTTACAAGTGAGCCGACACAAAAGAGAAATTAATAGAAAAGATTATGAGTCATCAGAATTCATTAATGAAATATACTTATATTCTTTTTTTGTCTGCGCAAGACAGACGTATATTCGAAGACTGAAATAGAATCCATATAAATAGTTATATGTTATTTAAAATGTAGGTCGTTTTAAGTGGCTGGTGCCAATGTTACCAAACAAAATTGAGACAGTCTAGCTCATATATCCTACACCACGACTTTCATTCAAAAATGCAGTAAAAATATTACTCGCCATTGTTTAAAGAAATCTCCATATGAAGTAAAATAATTTTATTAAAGTGGCATTTTTTTGTCAAATCTTTTGACCAGTTTTATATTAATACCTTGGATGAACAAGTCCAGAAAGATAAACATGTACCTGAAACGAGTGTGCACATGCGTAGCATGAAAAACACACACACATTTATATATATATAAATATATGAAGTGTTCATTTTATATATATATATATATATATATATATATATATATATATATATATATATATATATACACACCTAATGAAAATAATGTGACTTATGTAATATTTTCACTGTGATTTGCAATATATTCAAATTAACTGTCTTTAAACACATTTTAAGACATATTCGCTCCTTGGGATTCCCCAACAGTTATATTGTGTCTCTCTAACATTTTATCTACATATAGCCACTTGACAATATATCTCTATTTAGATATCACTAAAGCTTACTCACTCACTGTCCACCTTCGTCCCTCCTTAACTTATCGAATATCACTTATAAACCCTCAGACAATTTCGACCCCGTTAACCAGGTTTATTCCGTCCCTCCTCCCTTTCGCCACCCATATTAAAAAAAAATTAAAACAATAATTTCTAAAATTAGTTGTCGCAACGCTGCTAGTCCTTTAAGCTTTTCTATACCGTTACATGTTTGATCAGGACATGTTGTCTGTGCCATGTACTGATTGCGGCCTCTCTACAACTGCTAGCGGATGTTTTCTCCTTATATGAGTTCTGTTAAGTTCATATATGAAAATCAAATCGTATACACCTCTGCCTGCCTAAACGCAATCCTAAAACAGGACCTGATTTCACTATACTTCGAATCGGATCTTACTAATTATTGTGTACTCTCAATGGTCAATTATTGCCTATATATTCTACATGCTCCCATTTTATTTTATATACATTTTATTTTTATACTTTTTATTTAATATTGACATTATAGTTATTTGTATGGTACTAATTAATCACTCTAATCTCATATGACAATAAGAGTTCATCTTTAGAAAACAAATGGTTTAAGGAAAGAATAATAAAATCATTCTCTTATATAAAAACACCCTTGTTTTGAAAACTTGTTGACTTGATATATATTGTATTATACTTAATTTCTATTCTCATGACATGCGTATTGATATCATTGTTTTACGCGTATATCAAGTACTTACTTCTGATGATAAGTTATATTTTTAAGGTGTATTTCTACCTGTATTTGTACCCAAATATATATATATATATATATATATATATATATATATATATATATATATATATATATTAAAAATTAAATTCCCGAAACAGTTTTTCATGGTAAACAACTGATGTTCCTTTTAAATAGTGTTAGAAATAAACTAATATAATAACTGTGAAAAATAAATTGACTTACATGAGTGACTTTCCACTGGAAGACTTGGGACTATAAGTTTTTTTTTTTTGTTTTTTTTTTGTTAATATAGTTTTAATGGTTGAGAAACTTCCGTGACTATATATATATATATATATATATATATATATATATATATATATATATATATATATATATATATATATATATGTGTGAGTGTGTGTGTGTGTGTATGTGTTTCTCGTTTTGTAGGATAGTGAGATTAATTCTAGCAAAGTGCTCGATTAACTGAGATATACAAAGTTAAGCGCGTAATAACTATTCACTACAAAAATCCGTTCAACATCAATACTATCGGTTTCAAGTTCGAAAGGTGTCCGATCTTCCAACTCTCTGAAGATTTGTTGTTACAATGGGAGCAAAAAGAGGGAGGGGCTCACACCAGATTACAGTGCGAACGTGATTAGTTATTAAGGATTAATTAATTACTTTCTATTTTATGTATTTAAGTCAGATATGTGAGATTAAAAAGTCTTCAAGAATTCGAAATAAGCATCTATTAGAAACTGTTTTTAAGGGCAGGATTTGCGGTTTCACGTCTGGATACCAACTAACGAACTACGGTTAGGAAAAATAACGGGGTATTAACCGATTTTCCG
The DNA here is from genome assembly GCA_963556195.1 of Sepiola atlantica. Classification (NCBI taxonomy): domain Eukaryota; kingdom Metazoa; phylum Mollusca; class Cephalopoda; order Sepiida; family Sepiolidae; genus Sepiola; species Sepiola atlantica. The sequence continues at coordinate 119,563,792 of OY744527.1, forward strand.
CTGATTTGTAAGTTTTATATCTGTTCGAATATTACCTTCTTTACTGATTATTTAGAATGCTTAAATTCTAAATTCAGTATGGGATATGAGTTTATTGTGAGACTGCTTAAGATTGTCTAACGTATTATTGTGTGTTAAAGTAATATTTTAGTAGTTATCTTACTGAATGACAAGCGATTGTATAAACATGAGTTATCTGAAGTTGAGTTCATCAGCCCCTAGTGAGATTGGAAAGGTGATGACGTATAATTTGAATGTGATTTAAAATTATTCTTTGAGAATAAATTCTGGTCTGAATAAATCTAATTTATAAATGTAACTTTATAAACAAATAAACAAAATGTATGAATCTAATTAAAGTGTTACTTTAAATATTAATATTTTTATTTAAATAAATTTGACTTAACAAAACTAAACTCAGATTTATAACCATAGAGAAAAAGAATCATGTATTTTTTTTAAATATCTCAATGGCCGACAAAAATCATAATTTAAGTTTGTGATGTTGAGATAGATAATTATAAGTTCACCATATTAATGGGGCGGTTGATTCTTAAAACAGAATCAAAGATATAAGGCAGAGTTAGAGTCCGTCTGTGTTGAATTAACCTAATTACATGGTACTGCTGAAATGGAGACTTGTAATATGTGTAACGAATCATGATTTGGAGAAAGGCCACTAAATAAAAGAGGAGGTATCAAGGAACTATTTTAGATCAATAAGTATACTTTAAATCTAATCCAAAGTTATCGTGCAATAATTAATTTTGATTAAATAAAATCAAACCTAATTAAACTCGGATTTAGAATCACGAAAAAGGTGAATAATGAAAGGTCTTCTATGTTAACGACCGGAAAATTTAGTAATTAAACATTTGGCATGGAAATAAATAAGTTTAAACTGACTTAATTCAATGGAAAAGTTGATTATTGGAAAAAAACATCAAATAACAATGAAGTGTTTATCGTGAACCTGGTGTTAGAATAAATTATTTAATGGTGATGAGTAGATAGAGCATCATAAATTTCTAAAATTGATTGACTTTCGGAGAATTATGAGCTTGTGGAAAGGAGGAGGGAAACAAAGGAGGCTCATCGAAGTCGATTTTGTATGTCGGTCAGTACACTTAAGTAGAATGAATTGCCTCCTATTTATGCATCCTTAACATTGTCGTCTCAAACGTGTAATCAGTTCATATGTTGGCCAATAATTGCCCTTGGTGTGTTATATTTTTCTGTAATACATCGGGAGCATCTGTTATTGACTGGAGAGTATAATGGTCTTCTCTCTGCTACTTTCTATTTTATGGTGAAGGATGCCCCTAACCATTTAACTTCCATATCCGGATTGATTGTTGTGTCTACATTGTCTTAGTGTTTTAAGTAGTGTCTGTGTACGTATAAACTCTGCTTAAAACCTCCCTATGTCATATGCTACTTCTGTCGATGGGCTGGCGTGTCACGCTGCTTCATGTATTAGGGATTCAATTTTATAATTTCCGTCTAGGGGCAACTTTTGTTAATGCCATAAACAGCCAGTGTGTTCTACTGTTACAAAATTAATTTTAAAAAAATCCATTTCCAGTGGTTAAAAAAGAAGGTTCTTTCGCCCACTTTTTTCATTGTTCGAAATCAGAATTGGATGTAATTAGATTGTACTATATATAACAAAATAAAAGAAATACTGATGACCACAGCATAATCTTGTATTATGTTTCATTGTTTTAAAATGGAGACTCGAAAGCCCGTTTTTGTTGTCCAATCCCCTTTTCATACAACTTTGAATATGTTTTCTAATCATCACAATAAAAAAAGTAAATTCGCATAAATCATAATAGTAAAACTTTGTTGAACGTTTGTATATTGTTGTCGGCATTTTTGCAGGAGGGACCACGTAATGTTTGCCAAGATTCCTAAGTAAAAGTGGTATTATGGAATCGACTGAATTCGAACTCGGAACACCCAGGTCATCAGTCCGCGTCGGTATCCATTTATTGTCTAATATAACTTTTATTCTATCAGATCCGTACCGCCTACCAGTAACATAGTATGGTTAAAAAATTCTTAATTCTTAAACATACTTAATTTTTCTTCCAAAATCATATTCTTAATTCTAAAACAGACTTAATCCCCTACCCTGGTTTTCCCAATTTTTGACTTCCCATAAAATAAAGTGGTATTAACAATGTTCATCCCAATATTAAACACTTATATTGTAACTCTGTCATAGGAAAATATAATAGTACCCCTTGTACTAGCCGGTCACAGTATTCGAATGCCTTAATCCACTGTGCCACCTTAAACAACTACATAACTCCATTATAGTTCCCAACCAATTATTCCAAACTGGCGCGATTGGCAGCCTACGTAAACAGTGTTCGACCTACGGAAGGAACACGAATTAAAGCTATTATTTTGACGCCTATGTTCATACTACTCAGTAGTGTCCGGCGTGAATTGGAGATAATAAATAACAATAAGCATTTGTTTATTTCAATACCTATACATTTGATCCTTCCGGAATCGTCAATGTACAATTCATTTTTCAAGCCGGCAGCATGATTAAACATCCGGGAACAAGAACTATGTTTTAAACTATGATTCCGATGCCTTAACCCACACAGACACTGTGAACAACTACATAAATCGGTGAATGTTTTAAACCTATTATTTCAAGCTGACGCGATAGGCAATCAACGTTAACGGTGTTTAACTTATGAAAGAACATGCATTAACTCTATGATTTTGACGGCTGTATTAATACTACTCACTGGAGTGCCGAACCTAGATTAGAGATGTTAAATAATTACCAATATTTGTTTATCTACATACGTGTACGCCTTATCTTTCCGGAATTGTCAGTGCATGCATAATTGTTCAAGCCGGTCACAGGATTTGAAACCCAAGAACATGAGGCATGTTTGTAATGAAATTCCGATGCCTGGGCCCACACAGCCATCGTGAACTGTTTAACTTATGTTAAAGAGCTGACAAATAATTAAATAATTATAAAATCTGGCATTTACAAACACAAACAGGGCCTTAAACGAAGCAACCCATCGAACGCACTAGTCATACAGAGAAAAATTTTTACCCATACTTTTATCTTAACCACATCACCCTCCTAAACACTTAACACTGCGATCGCGGTTTAAGTAATTGTTGGTTTTTTTTGCTACATTTCATCCATGTTTTCCATTTCTTGTTCTTCTTTTCGTCTTTTATTTGAATTATCATTCTCCCACCTTTTTTTCCGATTCAACGTCTCTCCGAAAGCGTTTCAGTATTCTTTATATTTTCAAATAGTTAAACACGTTCCTATATCATCTCTTTGTGCGTTCTGCTTTTTCCTATGTGTTTACCGTTATTGAATTAATTTAGCATCTTCACTTTTTCTGAAGACTCTGTTGATCTGACGGAAATCGGTACAATCTATCGTTTCACAAACACACACACTCACACACACACACACACACACATATATATATATATATATATATATATATATATATATATATATATTCATATACGTATATACATATAAATGTGTATATATGAAAAAATTAGAGTGAAAGAGAAAGAGAGACTTTTTAACACCAATATTTTTACGAGGCTAATTTGTTTTAAATCTAATTTATATATTCCCTTCAAGATTTATTGTCTATTTCTTTTCTAAGAAATTATAATCTAATTGATTTTTGTACGTGGATTACTAAGCGTGAGTGTCAATGGTGGCCACGACTGCAATATTTCCGTGAGAGTCTCTGTTTTCTTAACTTAATTTATGACAAATAAGAATAGTCACATTTAAAACGCTTTTTCCATTCATACATATCACCAGTAAACATCTATTCAACAATTTTGCCATAGAAATGACGTGAAGTATAAACACCTTTGAGAAAACTGGCGAACATAAGACCAAATAAATGTGTTCTGTCAATCTGTAAAACAGCTAAGAAATTAACACTTATATTGTTATTCAGCTTTATTATTTATTGCTTCTTAACTAATATCTTAAGCAAGTATCGATCATCTTATTAATCTTTTTTGTGACAAGTTTTGCATTCCAGATGGCTGTGTTTATTCAGAGTGCATTTTAATAAGACAATATACTAAATCGAGTATAACCATTCTACCTTTTATTTCAAAAATTCAATAGCGTAAAGTGTTAATTCACTGCACGGCTTTCCATGGTTTTGAAATGTCGGTATGTAATTCTTATTATCTACACTTTGAATCTTAAAACATTTATAAAACGTCAATAAAAGACAGAATTGATTTCATTTGGGAGTGTTCTTACAAATGTAAGATAGGTCTAAAACATTTACCAATCGTAATGATAAACAAGACGACGATTTATCGTAATGCTAACCATCGGCAGACTGAACATGTTTTTACATTAATTGTTTGCTGTTTAATGAAACGACAAAATCTGATTATTACTTTCGTAGTTTGTTGTATTAATTTTTTGAATTGTCGAATAAATGAAGAAACATGTCTAGTAGGATTAAGACATTATATGACAAGAAGAATGCACGAGTTGAAAAGACTAACACTGCCTTTAAACGTAGGGATTAAACCGACTACTTCCCCCTTTTGCGTATGGATACATTAAAGTAAATATATCCCGCATACCAATCCCTTATGACTATTAATTGTGTTCTAAGATTAATAATGCGTAGTTAATTGGTGTATGAGTGAATTGTGTGCATACTGATACATGAACATATGTGACTTAATAAAGATAGAGCTTTCTAAAGACAAATACAATAAGGCATTGAAGTGCACAACTAAAAAGTAGGACACTTACACATCATTGCTTTTTTTATTATAGATTTGTCTTACCGGTGTTTCTCGTCCACAAATTAATGGGTGACTTATTTCTACGGTGTACATCATTATCTGTGTTATATAATATTACCCTTAGCATTTATTTTTTAGACACATTCTTTTCATTAAAATAGTTTTAAACCAGGTTGGATTCATGAAAATGAATCGTATCAAAATAGTTTAATAGTCACATAAAACCTATATTTACCTTAAGTTAAACCATATTGTGTACTATATATATATATATATACATATATACATATATATATATATATATATATATATATATATATATATATATATATATATATATATATAAAAGCAACTCCGCCTGTGCATATGCTCACCTGATCTTCGTGTCTTATGTTCACCCAACCCGCTAGATAGAAATTGCTTGAAAATTGACATGTAGACTACTGACCTCCCAGTTGAGGCCATAGGCTTAATAAGAAATATATCACTCCAACATTGGGGGTCCCCGGCTGCCCCCCACTGGAACCAGCTTTCCCTTGGATTCAAATGAAATTTAAACCTTATGTAAATGACCAAAAATGATGCTTATTTCCAAAATGTTAGCAAATATTTATAATATTAGGTATTTATATATATATATATTTGTTTTTTTAATTTTATATAATATCTTTTTTTTTAATTTAATATTTGTGTTTAAATTAGTCGGTTTGTCATTTCGACCGTTGTAACTAAAAACACATATAATTTTAAAAAACTTCATAGCTATTATAATGACTATTATAATTAACTGGACCCATTGCTGCAGAACTACAATGTATTTAGTGCGTTCCTGCTATTACTATTTTAACCCATTTCACGCACGGACTTTTAAGGATTTATACACAATCCATTTGAGGAAGAGAGTTTCCCTCGAAATATATTATGGAACACGGCCACACATATTAAATCACTATGTATAAGTTTCTTCTTACAAAGGAAGCTTTATTTATAAAGAAATAAATAAAAAAGTAAATAGATAACACTTGTTTTGTCGTATTCTTCAACGCCATTGTTTCCATTTCTCGCATTGTAATAGCCTTCTAACACAACTTATATACATACCACAAACAATGCTTCAAGCAAACGTCCTTTTCTTATCACACCCACACACACACACACACACACACATATATATATATATATATATATATATATATATATATATATATATATATATATATATATATATATATATATATATATATGCTGTTCATTTTACTGTATATCTTTATGTTTCTATTATTGAGAAGACGAATGTTACAATTACGGAGATATATCGCATATAAAGAGTGCAAGAGCCTAAATAATGGCAGTATGAGTTGACGAAAATGCCAAAAAAATGCTTACATTGTGAAGACAATCTAACCCCTTAAATCATGATGGTGTGTAATCTTACGATCATTACATCTACATATTACTATATGATTTACCAACAGATTCCTTACAAACAGGCAGATGCATACTCCTTATTGGGTTATCCGGTTCGATTTCTATTATATACGTTATATCAATATTTTGTGAGTAATTACCGAAACGCAATACCAATGGTAAGCGATTAATTAAACTCCACTAAATTAAATTATCATTTATTTCAATAAGTTAGTGCATACCTAAAATAGTACTTATACATGATATATTATTTACTATTGATAGAACAACTGGAATTACTTTACAATCAATGTTTAAATATATTAAGTAAATGGTTCACACATTTCCCAAGAGTACAAGTACGTATATAAACACAATAAACCTTACAAGATTTGAACTCGGCTTGCCGATCCCATAGTCACTATCGTATAACGTCACGTACGAATCAACTTTTCTTTTGTGCGAAGTACCATTTGCACCTAATTAATATAATCACGTTCATCTGATGACATATTACTTCATTTGTACTTTCCATCATAGCGTCTGAAAGATACACACGGGTCTAATCCCTTTACGTTGTAAACCTGGCCAGGCGTATTGATAAGAAGAAAAAAGGAAGATCATCACATTTTACAACACTGATCGGAAGATTTTCAGCATCGATTGTGTTTCGTTAGCGCTTCATATCTCTTTCGCATTTCCTAGTTTACTAGCATCGAAATATGGTTTAGTGCACAAGGAAATTATGAAAAGCAACTGAGTTTCTCCGAATACTTTCTGTGATGCGTGACATTTTAATTGGACGTTATTACCACCTTAGTTCGGCTAGTTCACAAAATTATGAATTGCAAACAAACACTAACAACTAAACATTAACAGATCGTAAAATTAATGATTAAATGTTTACAATGGAATTCATTTCTCAGTGTAATATTTTGCTTTTTGTTTCCTTCTCGTTTTGTCTTTATCTCAATCACACTCAACGCTCCTTTTGCACTTTTCTTTAAATCAAAGATTGCAACAGGAGGAATAGTTCAATATCAATATTTTATTAATGTTTGAACTCATGAAAAATAATGTAATCAGAATACACGATAACCGTAACTATTCATTAGTTTAACACTTAATATGATGCAGTTATTCGCACATGCGGTATAATGTTCTTGTTCGCGAAACGATTCCCTCTTCATACACACCAACACATATATTAATATATACACATGTGCATATATATATATATATATATATATATATATATATATATATATATATATATATATATATATATGAATAGATTAAAGGATAACATAATCCGACAGTATCAAATTAAAATGGAATAAGCGAAAGACCTAAAAAGCTCAACGTTTTGCCCAACTTTTATATGAGCTTTGTCAAGAGCGAACGAAAAAGTGCTAAAAATGACAACAGACCAGAAAATCTATAAATTATGAGAACTATATGTAGTAGTAGTGTTAATGTAGTGATAGAAGATATGTAAATATATATAGAGTCAAAGATAAATACATAGCAACACAAAATAGTAACGGGAAAGAAAAGAAAAAAATAAAGAGTAGATAGGGGGTTCAAAGGAAAACTAATTAAAAACCCAGGGAGTCAACCGGTGTCTCGATATATCTTATTTTCATGAATATTTGCTTTTGATAGGTTAGGGGAGATGAAGTAGAAGCCCATTCTCTGTTTAAATTTATTGTGGAAAGGGCTATTAGTGCAGATTCAATGAGTCGACGTGTTTATTTGTTATTTATTATCTTGATTAAAGTAGATTTATTAAAGTCAAAACATTGCCATACTCCATAGTGTGAGCATATAAGGCGTTAAGCGTGTTATTGGTTTTAATCGCTCTTTTATGCTCATAAATCTGCTTGGATAGAGTATATGCCAGCTTTGACATTAGGTGTAGTGTTAAGTTTAGATGTTTTGATTAAATTTAAAATACTTGCTGAAGTTAATTGTGTTATGTTTATTCCTAGTTCATTAAGTGTTGTGTAAATGGGGTTGTTATTAGAGTTAGTCGGTAAGGCTCTATGTTTATTTATTATAGGGCTGGCTGATGAGTAGTCTTGTTTGAGATTTGAGTTAATTTGCAGAGCTTTCCTTGTAGAGTTTTGTATAAAAGACATTGGGTACTGCAATGTTTTGAGGGGGTGTTCAATGTATTTATAATTGATTTTTAAAAAAGAGCACTTAGAATATGTAGCAAAGAACATCTAAATAAAGAATATAACTACACATAAATGCACATAAATGTAGACACTTAGATACAATGGGCGGATTAAAACGACAGGATTATTGGTAGAAAATAAGCTTCACTCGCATGTTTTACGCCGGGTTTCAAAAACTCGGAAAACTTGTTCTTTGAATATCCTGAAGGTATTTATGTGTTAGCTGGCGATACTCGAGGACATGAAATCAGTTGCAAGCAGATTAAAGAGTAGCAGATGTTCTGAGACTTAACACCAGAATAATAGTCGAGAAGCTGAAAAAAGTTGCAGCATTATCTAGGTAATGCAATGCTGAACTTGGCGTGACTGATTGAAATAAGAATTAAGACTACAAACAAAGCGCTTGATGGGACTGTTGTATACAAGAGTAATAAAGTCGAACAAATCACCGTCTGCCTCAATAATCCTACCTTTGAGTAGTCAGAAACTTTTAAACACTGAAAAAAAACAGTCAACATTGTGATACTCTCGGACATCTCAGACGATAATCACTTCTTTCAGAATAAGTTGTAAAACATGCACAACAGGCGGTGTACTTACTTCCCACACAAAATACAGGGCATCATGAAAACCAAGGTCGCACATTCTGTGATTATATTTGAGTGTGTTTCTACCGAATATCACTTAATGTCTTGTCACATCCTCCAAAAAACTACGCAGACAATTTCGATAGCTAGCTTCAGTTCATTTCCACATTTGTTTAACGTGAAGTTGGTACAAAAAAGCGATACATTAATCATCAGGACTTACATGTGGCACATCTCATGAAACACCCAGCAGTTGCTGTCTGAAAACGTTCAGTGCTATACCAATCCCACGGAATATTATATATAGAACCAGTTAAGAATGACACCAATCGTAACTCATGCAAGCATCAAGCAATAGCTCGTTGTCAGTATTCAATTGGTGTTGATGCGCTTCGTCAAGGACACTGTAAACACAGCGTACTCAAGGTGGAGCTGTATTCGGTAGATATTGAAGTGATACAACAGACCACATTTAATATGCCCTAAACAAGCTGTGTGTGTGTATATATATATATATATATATATATATATATATATATATATATATATATATATATATATATATATACAAGTTAATTAAGTTTAAATATTAACAAAATGAACAAAACAAATACATGTCAAAACTGCTCAATATATATTACAGCTTTTTATATTAAAATAAAATAGTTTAAGTATTAATTATGTATATATATATATATATATATATATATTTTGAAGCACATATTGGGGTTATTATTAATTCTATTTATAGTTTCGTTTTTAAGAGTTTTATTTTGTTAAGTGTGTTTTTATTTATTTATTCATTTTTGTTTAGTATTTTAACGATCGTCCTAAAAAAACAAACAGGGGGCGGGCGTTTAAGGCATTGTTTAAAATGTGTCCATTTTGAAATAGTTACTGGGTCAGTCTTAAATATAATATATGGATGTTACTTGTAATTAAGTTGTATTAAAATTGATTGAAGTATTTATGATAGGTGTTGTTTGTTTTGCTCCTTCGAATACGTGTCAATATTTAGGGATAATTGAGTATAATATTGTATTGATTATGCTCTGGGGGGATTTATTAAAATGTTATTTATGTATTTATTGTTTAGTTTGTTTATTATTTATTATTTAGTATTTTATTATTTTCATGAAATATATTAATGATATTTTTAGAAAGATTTTATGCCAATAAACTGATACCGATAGCGCGGTATTAAGTTAGCAAAAGAAGACGAGATACGTGAAGCTGGCGGCGAGGTCATAACACATTTCACTAAAAAATGAGGTTCAAAGAGAATCATCAAGAATTCGGTGCTTGAGATGTCGAGGACTGCATATTATTAAAGATTGCACGGAACCATCTTGAGCCAGCGTAAAATTCTATGAGTGTTAAAAATGTGGGTACATTGTGAGGTGTTGTTCTCGGAGTCCGGGAAACGAGCCGGATCAATCTTCTGTGCCAGTAGCTACCTCGGAAACAAAATAAAGGGGCAGAACATACCTCTTCCAATTATAGAAGTATCAATAAATGATACTGTTATGAGGCGCTCGTCGATACTAGATTCACTACCACTTTAGTCAACTCCAAACTTGTGAGTGGGTATGGTAGGAAATGTACTTTGACAGCGGTTGATCGATGGACGTAAAGTGTAAGAGAGCCGGGCAAGTGGAGATAAATGTTTGGTTAATACGAATGGAAGGGGGGTATAATGTAATATATCACATGATTACCGGGTGGGTATTATAATTTGAATGGATGTACTCACTGCGATGGGAGGTATACACAACACTGAGGTGAGATTTGGAGACGTATACCGTGGAGTAGCTACCCATCAGCCGAACATAGACAACATCAACGACACATATTTTGAAGACAATTTTGATTGATAGAAATGTATGGTAAAATGGAAATTGATGGGAGAGCATCCAGTGTTGCAGAACCAAGTAAAGTATTACAAGACTTCCCTGCAGTGTGAGAAAATTTTAGAGTTTGAAAAGTTGGCCAGATGGATAGCAGACGGTACCATGGAAGGGTGATAGAAATGATGTGTTACCGTTGATGAAGTGTTCCAGGTCACACAACATATAGGCAGACCACTGTTAGACTTTCGAGGATTTAACCGTGTTGTAGCATGTAATACGGGGAGTGACATAATAGATGTGTATGATTAAAAATATTATAGAATAGAGTCGGTTGACATAGGGAATTGCGATTGTGAGCCTTAAGGCTGCCTACTTGCAGCTACGTGTGGCGAAGGAACGTTTGCAGTACCAGGTAGGCTGCTATACAGAAATAACTTTTTGTTTGCCACGGTTAGCATTTCGGCTTAACTTTGCACCAAATATAATGACGGCCGTTCTAAAAACTGTGTTAATGAAAAGAAATAAGACAAAAGAAGTAACTGGTACGTACATTGATGACACACTCGTAGATTTGACAACAGTATCGACGGAGGAAGCGGTGGAACATCTTAAAGAATTTGAGATCACAGCTAAGCCGCCAGAAGCCTTAGAAGCAGAGCAGGGCTAGGGCCTAAGTTTATGAAAGGAAAAATGGGGCTGCTGATGTTAAGAAGAGTATAACAAAGTTCTGGAGATAACAAAAGAAATGAGTAGACGTCAGTTGTTCTCCATTTACGGTAACGTGTTGGGGTACTATTCAGTTGCTGCATGGATTCGATTGGTGTGCAGTTATGTAAATATAAGAGCAAGTGGAGTAGACCCGGAAGGCAGAGTAAATTCAAAAACTGTCAAAGTAATGCAGGAGATTCTGTTCGTGGAGGTTGAGACATAACTGAAACAACAAAAGGAGTTGCGTAGTGTGATAACAGCAGTATTGCAATAGGCGGGATTGTGGAGATTGGTGGTTTCAGGGCGAAAGATGCAGCATGCCTAATAAGAACGGAAAATTGTTATCATATAAACGTAGCCGAATTAGATGCTGTTCTGAAACGAGGCAATTCAGCTATGAAATGAGGATAGGCAGAATTTGAGGTAAAAACTAATTCAGCAACGGAACTAATTTGGGTAAACTCTACAGTGGAAAAAGTGGGAGAATACGAACCAAGAGTGCTGGAGAAATTGATTGTGAAGCGAAGATTGGGAATACTTGGCGAGTTTATATTCATATTTTGACTGCGAATAAAGGCAGTGTTTGGGCTTTCAGAGAGAAACAAAGACCTGCGCTGACCTGAATATTAAACAACGGTGGTTAGTTAAGAAAGAAAATGTCCCGGTATGTGGTCTATGAACCGGAGAACTAGAAGAGATGCATGGCGTGCAGCACGTGGGAGTGGATAGAACAATATATTTGGTGCAGAAAGTTGACCCACTTATAAAGCGGTAGGAAGTTCAGGAGGTGGCCAGGAACTGCGTTCGATTTCAATAAATTGTACCTGCTTCGAATATACATGGTCCTGGTAAAATTTAGACTGCACACAATTGAACAATATTAGCTATCAATAAAAAAGCACTATCGTAGGGGTGCATACTTGTCCATTATCGACTGTGGAAATTTGAGACTAGCAATATTGATGGAGTAACATGCGGAGTCAGCAGCTGATGTTACAAAGAAATTGGAGAACGTGATGATTGAACTGAGGCCAGTAATGGGGGGATAATGGACAATGACACAAGTGTTTACTCAGAACTTCTACAATGCTGCAAAATGGACGATAAGTAGATATTACATAAAAGCAATATGCCCGGGTAAATGGAATAGTTGAGCGACATCATCAGACAGTGAGAGCTACCACTGGGTGAGGAGGTATATCAAATGAAAAGGCTACATTCTGGTACAACACGGCACCTAAGGTCGGACAGAGAGAGAAGAGATTACCGCATGGATCATTTTTTTATATTATGAATGGAGCCACTTAAGATGTCCATCCCCAGAAATTTAAGACCGAGCACCAGTCAGAATCCAAATCAGAGAAGATGTTTGGGTGAAGCCGCCAAATGCATGAAAAAAGTTAAGGAGTTGAGTTTAACATGTTCTATATATTTAAAGCAGCCAATGGAAAGTGGTAGTAGTAACTCCGATCGAATCTAAGGAATGAGAGAGAATGTTCTGCTCGAGTGTGAAGCCAGTAAAAAGTTGCAAAGGTGACATGAAATTAAGGAAGTAGAAGAGTAGGTTAAGTGGATAGTACTATGGCTGATGCTGGGAGTAGGGTAGGGTGGGTTGTTTAGTTACAGCTTATCGTTAGTAAGCAAAAATATAATGGAATCCCTAGACTGGATACAGTAAGGAGTTGTGGTGGGGTTACAATAAGCTAATACAGTAGCATAACTGGCCAGTAAGTAAACAATTAAGGAGGGAGAGTGTTCCCGTATATAAATGGATGTTTAGACAAAATTATATATTATTCTGAAAGTTTAAAAGGGGTCAAATTGCGAATTAGGGCTCAAACGATTGGAAATCTGAAATTTACTTGATTAAGATGTAATTATCCGGACAATTATAGTATTTCAGATTTTAATTTACAAAGACTTTATAGATGTCGAACTTAGTTGACTATTAGAGGCGTGACTAAATAAGATAATCTACTATATTACTGATGTTAGGATTGCAGACAGCGTCAATATAAATGCATCCAGTGTGTTCTAGTATAAGGATTATGGGGTATAATTGGGTTGAATTATGTAAATGATCGGCTTTAAATTTAAATTAGTAAAATTTAAAATAAATGTTAAATTAATTCCGAAAATCAGCATAAAATCTGTGCTAAGGTACTCTCTCACACGCCATAGCGACTATGCTAAACCGAGTTTTTTTATGGTAACTTACTAGTTATAATTAGTATTTATCGCGCGGAAGATAATAAGCACACACACTATGTATCGGTTATACGATGAATATGCACCAACACTGTGTATTTAAGCATATCGATTTTCTACGAGAATATGTATAAATTCTTAACAGTTTTAAATAAAAGTGTGTATTTATATGTTTAATGTTAATAGGTTACATTTAGTTAATTACCACGCATTCTTCTAAAAGTTCGTCTCGACATATGCAACATTAAAATTCGAAATTAAAATATAAAAAGCGTAACACGCATTAGTTAAAAACGAAAGTGAAAAAGTAGTACGTAATATTTATTAATCATGAGTTTATAACAAACGATTGATTGGGTGTTTGTATGTGTATTTTCTTAGAGCGCAATGTAAAATGATATTGCAGACGCAATGTGTGAATGTTAATACATGTAAAGTGTTTATTAACATGGTGAATGATCTGAGGTGAGTTAAAAACAGTGTAACCCAAAAAGTTATCTTAATAATATTTAAAACGTATATTTCAGCAGTTTTCTTCGAGGGATGAGGCTTTAATCTTTTAGAGGGTTGGTAAGTTACTCTTTTGACCTCCGCGTATGCTGTATGTTGTACTGCTAGTTTGTGTATTACCATTAATGAACGCACATTCTATACGCGTTTCTTTTGCCATATGCTAAAAACAAACTAAATGTTATATTAAAAAGATCACCCACCGAAACACTAAATCGTAACCAGCGAGAGCGAATGAGAGACGCTATATTACTTAATTATATGTTTATATCATATAATAATAGGTGTTTAAATAAAACCTCTGAGAACGTAATTGTAAAGAAGAGTGTTGACTTAATTTTGAAAGAGTCTTACAAGAATCTTATTTTGTTTGGTTTGGTTTGGTTTGGTTTGTTTTACGGCATAGCAACCAACTATGGCTTATGTAATGCCGATCTTATTTTGTTGTGCTTAATATGAAGTGAGAGAAAACACAGTGTAATACAAGAAATACCCCAAATCAGATTCCTTGCGTATTATCTCATGTGTTTCTATTTACGTACGAGTATTTATCGCTGTAAAAGAAGGTCTCACTTATATTCTTGTGTTGACAATTATCATCAAAACTACTAAGCGCATATAATATATATAAGAATTGAGAAATTCGAAGACAAGAAATATTTTAGAAACAAGTAATACAACTTCGATTAATAGGCATGCAATGCAGAATTTTATGTGAAGCATAAGTGTAGGCATCAATACTCGTCACTCAAATAGAAAGCATCTAACTTTAATTCATGGCTAAAATATAGAAATACACTTTTTGATATATATATACATATATATATACATATATATATATATATATATATATATATATATATATAAATATATGCACTTGATAATCTGTATGTATTGTATTAAAATGTTATTGAGAATAGGGCATTACTGCGCTAAGCTATATAGACCGCAAATCACATGCCTAAGACTACTAAGACTTCAAACTATTCTGATTATAAGGAGTCGAAATACGTATTATATTATCGTCTAGAGAGTAAAAACGTAACGATAACGGCCAGAAGAAGGAGAAGAAGAACATAACAGATTCCTTCTCATTGTATCTGACGTCAACAGTCACAGCTGACGAGCTTTGATAATGGCTACCGTGTCAATTGAAAGCCACGCCACTGGCATTATTGTTAGGGAAAATTGATATTTTCTCACCCTCTAAATCAATTGAGAGAAAAGCCGGGAACAGTCGATATTTGGTCGTCTCAGTTAGCCTGCACTATAGAAAAGCTGGTTCATGGTTGTGTTATATATGGCCATTTGCAGGCCTTTCT
>OY744527.1:119581869-119606869 GCA_963556195.1 Sepiola atlantica
TATATATATATATATATATATATATATATATATATATATATATATATACATGATGATAAATGCACGATATATGATAAAAATGAAATACCGTAGAGACAGAATGTGTAGAAAAAACAATAAGAAAGAACAAACCAAATACAGGAAAAAAATCATAACAAACGAAAGATTTTACCGGTTCCGTTCGGTATTACATGCTTATCCAATTCGAAAATTTCAGTCAAGAAATAGAATAATCATCAGAATGATCCTAAAACTAAACATGTTTATGATCTTCAGAAAAAGTGAAGACTTCGTTGATCAGAACGAAACCGGTAACTCTCTCTGGTGTGTTCATTTATTCCTGTATTTGATTTAGTTTGCCTTTTTTATATTCATGTATATATATATACATATATATATATATATATATATATATATATATATATATATATATATATATATATACATCTGAGGAGACCTAATTAAGGGGTCGAAATAAGTTATAATGTGTACAACCTTAATGTGTGTATAGTTTTTTCTTTTTATAATTCTGTTTTGCTCTGTTTAAATTACATTGAGCTCTGTTATTCAGATTCTCAACACAAAATTGAAATCTACACACTATATATATATATATATATATATATATATATATATATATATATATTATTATCATTACTTAATTCTAATTTTTATAAATTTTACTCACAGACGTTTCATCTTTCGGAACACGAGTTACTTTTAACTATAAAAAATATAATAGGGCGCTGTAACAGACGAGTCTAAACAAATTGTTGTGCGATATATAGACAAAATAACCCGTATATGTCAATTCAGGCGGGACACATTACAAGCCGTGTTATAGTGTTGAAGAAATCATCTAGAAAGCAACTTGCATTTTGCTTAGATTTGACGGTTTATATTATTTCTCTTAAAAAGCCGGGCCGAAAGAGGACTATTCATGATGATTTAATAATCGCTATTTAATTATTATCCACATGTTTAATCGAAACAAATTTACTAGAGGGCATATAACTGGACAAACAGGTAGCACGATTCAAACAACGGAACACGAGTCACCCTTAACTAAAATCTAAGTGGTGAGAACAATTATACCGCTATGCAATAAGTAGAAAAGTAAACGCTGTTCATGCCGATTTAGTTGAACAACATAGACTTGTAATAGAAAAATAAAATTCAATAACACTCTAATATTGTGTTGGAATGTGTATGTAGATAATTCACTATTAGTAATTTTTTAAATGTTGACAACATTAATATCTCATAAGTATGTATCATTTCATCTATACTTTTCTATAGTTGTAAAAGTAATGTATTGTATTTATTAAGTGTACAAGTTGTTTTAATTCACTATTTCAGTACACGATGCTTACGCGGTTTCACTTACGTTTCATTCATCTAGTCCTTTTGCAACAAATCAAACAAGGGTATCGTAGTTCTGTGATTATTATTCTAATAATGAATATTTAAGACATTGTTAATTAGATCTACCACTGGATGTTTAGCAAGACAAACAAAACTTCGAGGTTTACAGTTTCGAAAGATCTAATTACACATGTTGATGTATAGCAAGAAGCATTAAGTTGCCAGCGATGAATGCCCAAAGAGGCAGGACATAATGCTATGCAACAATTATTTCATACACTGTAACATTTGCCGTAGCATACATTAATATTAACGAAAGGAAGCTCATATCAAATTACGCTTCACGAAATAAATTAAAGTCCTAGTTATCACGTATTTCTAAAAATATTTTTAGTTGTAATCCACCGGAAATATTTCTTGTAAAAAAAATAAATGCAAATGCCATAACTGTATATAACATATCGGCCTTTACTTATTATTTATATTAGTAAAAATATGACACTAAACTGTTCTTACAGAGAACGGCTGGACGTGTGGAATCATGCTATTATGATGAATTACATATAGTATAATACACTATAATATCAAAGAAAGTAATCCCTGGTGGATGGTATGATGACCACAGAATATAAACGTATGTACCTTCACTCCGAAACCAGTGAAAGCGTATACCATGACGTACGCACATATATTACACTGAGTAGATGGTCTTATGGATCAGAACTGAAACAACATCACTGCAAGCAAACAACGAATGGGAGTCATATATTATAGCAAGTAAACATGTACTCGATTCACTTCTACATAATTGAGCATAAACAGTTGAAAATTCGTTTAAAATAGTATAGTAATCTTAATTGCAGATTATAGCATAGTAACATATAGGTTCAGCCTCAGAGAAACAGATACATGCTCTAAATTTTTACTCCTGTAACTTGTAAAACATTAGTAAAATGTACTACCAATGGTACATCTGGTCAGTTGTCTGAATAACATCTAAGGACTTTATATATTTACGATTTGAGTGTTTTTATTCTTAAACACACACACATACACATACACACACACACATATATATATATATATATATATATATATATATAAATTTTAAATTTAAATTTAAAAACTAAAACATGATGCAATTTTAAATTATGAAACACATAATGTATTTAAATATTTTTTAAACTAAGAATTTTTATTAATACATCATTCTCATAGGAACACTTTTATTTTACTTGTTTTTCTTTTTCATTGCGTTATGCTGACTCTTGAGGTGAGGGCGAATTTATTGTAGAGTCAGAAAAAAAACGTCAAGTTTTAAAGACGAGAGTTTAATGTGAAGTAACGTCCGGTCGATTTTCTACGCTGATTTGCGCGTTTTAAAAAACGAAACTGACAATATCTTTGAATATGTAGTTTATTTATCAACATTATCACCTGTCAATAAAATGTCATTGCGTTCTAGACAGTTAGTTGTTGTACATTAATTGTTTTTTTCTTGTACCTCTTCAATACGAAACCGCTATCAATCAAATATCGGAGATGTCCGTTGAACCGTCCGTCTACCATCATTTATTTGAAGTCTAACAAAATATGATTTGACTTATGTGCGTTTCCACTAATCATCTACTATGAATTTATCAACATTTTATAGGGTTAAATTATTAAAATATTTGTGATAATGCACAAGAACCTGAACTATAATGTCAATGTTTGTAAATATATTATACGTGAGCACATTTTTACTTTGTTTAATATACACTTGCTAAGGTCATCGTGCAGCTTCAACACCTGCCATGTAGTTTACACTATCATATGCTCGATTATAATTTCATAATGAATCAACAGCTATAAAGAAATCCGTATATATTGCGAGTAAATATATTGAGAACTTTACTCTTTCTATTATTAGATCATCTTCCCTTTTCTAATTGATGCGTTACTTTTCTATTGTTTCTGAAAAAAGATTGAGTGTTCATAATTTCACTCAACATTAAACATCCCTTTAATTATGCAAGGAATACAATCGATATTTTATGTTTAAATACAAATTTGTCTCAATAATCTTAAGACATAAAATAAATGTTGATGAATTCATATATTTTAGACTTAACATTTACAATTTGTTAATTTTATATCCCACGTCTTTTGAGCAAATGAAGTATTGACAAACAAAGTTATAATTTTAAATCGTATTTGCAGTTTCTTTATGTGTCACTATATTTCAGAATTCATATTTTGATGGATAGATTATTTCGTCTTTGCTGTTGTTAGAGATATTCAACGTTCCATTAATTAATAACGGTAGTATTAAGGGCTTATATTTATTGTTGATCTGAATATCGTTCAATATTTCAAAGGGGTTTATCCACAACTTCACTTTTATGTTTAGTATAACATTTTGTTTTCCTACATGTTACCATTTAATAATGTGTGATGCGTACTTGTTGACAGCTTTATACATTCAGAAACAAACTTGCTTAATGAAGGTATTTATCAGTAAAACGGCTTTACTAGTGATTTAATGAAGGTTCGCATAAATAGTGTTAACCGTAAGACTGCATTGCATCGTTATCTTATCGAGTACATTATATATATATATAGAAATCGGACATTTGCTTGCATTCGGGCAGAATTTTTCCCTGTGTTTTTTCCTCTACAACTTTTACTTTATTTTTTCAAATATTAAATCTTGGCCTTTGCCAACTTATCTATCCCAGCGACTTCCTCTGATGATAAGATTTTGATCTTTGAAAAGCCTGGCTTAAGGACAATTTAACTTGAATAAATTTCCTTTTTTGCGGAATATACCTTGCTCTGAGCAATTCTTCTTCATTCTACCTGCTCTATCCTTGATATTGAGCTGTATACTCTTCACAATAGGTTTTACTTTTCCTAAAAGTTCGCTTTTAGTACACCACTTTATATATATATATATATATATATATATATATATATATATATATATATATATATATATATATATATGTATATGTATATATTTATATGAAGGAGAATGGAAAGGAATTAGAAAAACCAAAAGCCAAATCAAAATTCAATTCAAAAGTTCAAAGCAAGGTATAATCCACAAAAAGGCAATTTATTCAAGTTAAATTTTCCTTAAGCCAGGCTTTTCAAAGATCAAAATCTTATCATCAGAGGAAGTCGCTGGGATAGATAAGTTGGCAATGGCCAAGATTTAAAATTTGAAAAAATGAAATAAAAGTTGTAGGGAAAGAAACGCAGGGCAAAACTGTGCCAGGGTGCAAGCAAATGTCCGATTGCCAAAAAGTCCGGTGTCGAAGAGTCCAGCGGAGAGAATAAGATGTAGATAGGTAGGTCGTTAGAGGCACGAGAAGTAATGAGAGAGGTTTCAAAGTTAAATTCCAAGAAGCCACAACTTCAGGTACGGCGAAAATAGAAAATCCAAAAAGGGTAAAAAGTCCAATAAGAGGTACATTCGATGATGCAGGCAGGCGTCAGAGGAGATTAAGATGGAAAATATTCGCTATTAAAGATACTTCCCGGGCAGAGATGACAAAGGAAAGTGTTTTAAAGTTGGAAAAAGGGGCAGCGAGAATATTTAAAGCCTGCCCAGTTGAGAAAGCCGGCTATAAATGAAGAAAAGCAAAGACAGTGAAAACAAGAATATAATATGCGACCAGTAGGCAAGGGAGGAAACGGGTAAGGAGTGTCTGGGAGGAGAAAGGGACGGGTACGAGGAAAGAGAGGGGGGAGGAGAAAGGGAGCGATGCGGTGAAGGAATGCGGATAAAACTAAGAGTGTGAAAGTGGGGGGTGGGTGAAACATAAAGTTGAAATTGGAAGTTAGCCCGAATTAGGATTCAACTAGAAAAGGGGAAGAAAGGAGTGGTAAGTTAACGAATGTTAGGATAAGGGGTTAAAATATCAGAATATGTATAAGAACAGAGTTCGGGGTTTAGATGTTTAATCAAATGACCTTAGATATAAACAATGAGGCAAAATATATATGAAGGGTACGACTAGAAAAATGAGTTAAAAATTAAAAGAGTAAAGATAAGAAATAAAGATAAAAATAGTATAAAAAGTAAAAATAAGAAAATAAAAGAATAAAGAATGAAAAATAGATATTAAGATTAGTCTTAAGCTCGCAGGGAAAATTAAGGATTGACCGAAATAATAAAAAATAAAAAATAAAAAAAACAAAAAAAATAATAAAAATAAGATACTAATAATAGAATGAGGGAAAAGTCGCTAAGATTGGAGCTCAAGAATGAAAATTAGAATAAGGAAAAAGAAAAATGAAAACAAGACCTCGAGAGGATATCCAGAATGGGAATCTCCAAGGTGGAAAAAATTATGGGTTGAAGTAAATAAGCAGTTACGGGATGCTAGTTCAAATAGATATGGGAAAATATAAACATTGAAATTTTATTCAAAAAAGTTATATGGAGGTTAATTAAGAAAATTGTTAAATAGGTTAGTGAAGGCCGGAAGAAGTAAGAGAATTACAAGGTTAAAGAAGTGACAAAGGATTAAGCCAGAGGGAGAGTGGAGATCGCAGTTAAAAGTAAATACTATGGGGGTTAAAAGATGTAGAGCTAGGGCGGGTTGGGGGTTGAAAAGTTTGAGAGAGATGTGCGAAGGGCGAGGTAAAACAAGGGGGGAATAATCGAGGCTATTAAAAGAGTGAGAATAATTATTAGAAGTAAAAACAGGAGGGGAAGAATAATTAGAGTGCACAGTGGAAACAGTAAGGAGTTCGATATCGCCGTGTGCAAAGGGAATAGGGAGTAGAAAAGGCTAATCAACAAGTAAATAAAAGGGCTAGGATATAATACGAATAGAGTGGGTTAGTTATCACGTTGAAAGGAAAAAGAATGAAGAATGGAAGTGTTGAAGGGAAGCGGACGAATGCATTAAAAGAAGTTAAGCGGGAAAGAAAATGGAAAGTCAAATAAAGTTATACAGTTAAGGAGGTTAAGTGGAAAGATTTAGGGGGTAATGGAAGAAGGTGTGAAGCTGACAGAGTTTATGGGTAATTTTATTAAGTTAAGAGAAGGTTAAAGGGATGAGGGAGATATAAGTAGAGATTATAGAACAACAGGAATTAGAACTATCAGAAAGGGGATTCGAGACGTAAGGAGGGAAAATCCGAGATGAAGGGAGGGAGTTTAATCAAATGGGGGAGAGGTGTCTGGGGGATTATTATGGTTGCTATACCTGAATTTACGTTTATGCCTGAAACTGGAGATAAGTTCATTCTTAGAATTAATAATATTTTTAGATTTAGTAGCAGTAGCTATCATAAAGGTTTCCAGAGTACAAAGTTGGCAATGGGATGCTCCAGGGGTATATGATTTGGACTTTTTAAGTATTGACCAGTGAAGTGAATAGGGAGTATTTTTAAGATTGAGGTTTCTAATTAGATTGGAAAGTGAAGTGCCTGTGCTGTTATCGCTGCTATTTTTAAAGGAATATATATGGTTAGAGATCCGGGTCTTAATGGGGAAAGAGGACGCCCCAATATATGTGTGTATCTTGAAGGGTGGTGCTATAGTTGCATTGAGATTGCTAATGGTATTAGAAGAGATTTGGGTTTGGAGATCCAAGTTATGCTAGGAAAGTTGTTTGGAGAAGTGGGGTGGAGCGGATATGGGGGAAATGTGAGTTGGCCCATGAGCACTATCTATTATTGGAGGTGCTTGGTTAGAGGTATGGCTGTATAAGCGGGAGTTTAGAGTAGAAGCGGAATGGGGTTGCGGGGAGATTCGGAGTTCGGGTGGAGTATGGGAACTGTGATTACTCACAACATTGGTGGAGCGGGGGAATTGTTTAACAGTACAAGCGTATATTACGTCCTTCTGTACACAGTTGTTGTTAAGGGGACAATCTTTAGATTTACGGCAGTTACAAGTGGTGAGGGATGTGGTGGGTGGTTGCTGTTGGATATGTTTGATTTTCCTATTGTTAGAGGTTATGATAGTTTGTTCAATATTGGGCATAGTAGAGTATGATATTTTAATAGAATTTATGTTAAGGATAGTGCTATATCTGTGGGGATGCTTAAAAGATCTGTCTAAGATTTGGAAAAATTCTTTAGGTATATTGGTGTTAACATTACTGCTGAAAGGCGGATTAAACCAAATGTTATTCTTTCTTCTAAGTTTTTTTCTTTGTTTGTGCGAATGTGGGTCTACCCGATTATCAATATCTTTAGTTCCTATGGGCTTATTAGAGTGTGTTTTGATTATCTTAGGTGCTGATGAGTTAAACTTTTTTATTTCTGTGTGTGGTCATATTGTGAGTAATAATGCCTGAAGATTTGTTAACTTGAGTGAGGGGGTTGCAGTTATATTTAATTTTGTGATTGTAGCCTGAGTTAAGCAAAGCATTATTGTAAAAGCTAGAATTTTGATCGAAGATAGATTTATTCGCAGATAGCTTAGAGATTCTATTAGATACTGAGGGGACTATTGAGTTTATGATGGATTTAGGGTGGTTAGATAGGCTATGTACGTAGAAAAGGGTTAAGTTAGGTTTATGGTATGGGCTGAAGGTTCCCGAGTTAAGATCTAATGTAAGGTCAAGAAAGTTGGATATTCTTTTCTCAGGTTCCACTGTAATGGTCAAACCAAAGTTTTTAAAGAAGTTATGCAGGTTTTTGATAGTGTTGTTATATTGTCTCGATCTCTCCCCAGATACAAACAGGGCATCGTCCCTATACAACCCACCCTGTAAGTGTCCAAAATTAAACCCCAATTCTCTCATCAAGTACAAACCTACCAGGTCAGTGACCTGTGCAGAGTCTGAGGCCCCCATGGTAATGTCAAAGTTATTGGGGGTGTCCTTCCTAGTCCAAAGCTTATTATCAAATTCTAGTAGGGATCTTCTGGCTAATATTATTAGTTTAATCTCTATGTCAGTAATGTCAGAATTATTTTTGGCGAAGATTAATGCTTTGTTAAGTAAGATAGGGGAAATGGATTGGTAATAATTATTAATGTCGAATGTTATGAAGTTCAAGTTAGGTTTAGACTTATCAATGAGGTTAAGGAACCAGGTAGTAACCTCATCTGAGGATTGCCAAAGAGTGTAACGTATTTTTTCTTTGAAGGTAGGGATAATTCTATCCAAGATTTTCTTGCTTATGATGCCTAGGTCGGATTTAGAGGGGCATATTAGTCTGATGGTAGGGTTTTCTTGGAAATTATTTTTATGGTCCTCTGACGCCTGCCTGCATCATCGAATGTACCTCTTATTGGACTTTTTACCCTTTTTGGATTTTCTATTTTCGCCGTACCTGAAGTTGTGGCTTCTTGGAATTTAACTTTGAAACCTCTCTCATTACTTCTCGTGCCTCTAACGACCTACCTATCTACATCTTATTCTCTCCGCTGGACTCTTCGACACCGGACTTTTTGGCAATCGGACATTTGCTTGCACCCTGGCACAGTTTTGCCCTGCGTTTCTTTCCCTACAACTTTTATTTCATCTTTTCAAATTTTAAATCTTGGCCATTGCCAACTTATCTATCCCAGCGACTTCCTCTGATGATAAGATTTTGATCTTTGAAAAGCCTGGCTTAAAGAAAAATTTAACTTGAATAAATTGCCTTTTTGCGGATTATACCTGGCTTTGAACTTTTGAATTGAATTTTGATTTGGCTTTTGCTTTTTCTAATTCCTTTCCATTCTCCTTCATTTCTACCTGCTCTATCCTGGATATTGAGCTGTATACTCTTCACAATAGGGTTTTACCTTTCCTAAAAGTTCGCTTTTAGTACACCTCCTTATATATATATATATATATATATATATATATATATATATATATATATATATATAACTTTTAGAGTGTTGCTCGCCGACGTACTCTACATTAATTATAATGTAAATGAAATAAAATTAGTTTTTATAAGTTCATGTAAACTTATTTTCTGTAAGCTCGTTGAAGCACCGCGGGGCATGTTTCGAGATGAATTAAGACCCTCGTGTATTCCTGCTGGACACAACGAACCCGATATTTATATGTATATGATTTTAATTTCTATAATTTTCTAGATTATAATATGATAAAATTATGCCAAAATGTCATATATACTTTTCATTAAGTAAAAGGCAAAATCCGATCACAAGATAATGTACCTATCTGAGTTAAAATGAAATTTACTAATCCAAGTACTTTTGTTAGTGTTATTGTAGAATAACTACAGTTGTTGGGGTCTATCCCCAATACCCTAAGTTAAACTTCTAAGCAAATAGTCTAACATAGAGGAAGTACAACTCATACTGATGATAAAGATATCGGTGTTATCTATCGATGCTCTAACAGCATTCATCAATAATAGCTCAAGGATGTTTCTGAAAGCAGTGGTTTCTATCAAATGTAAAACACATAACTGACTGTTTCGAGCCCCAATATTTTGATTTACTTTCTTTCGTGATATCTTAAATCTACGAACATCTACTATCCACAACACAGCAACGTTGGTTCCAGCATTGTTCTGAAATCATTATGCTTCACAATCTGAAAATGCTTGATGGTAATATGATGGATTTTTGTCAAATAAGCTTGAAGTATATGAGTGTTATTAGTAGAATTATGAATAAAACGCATATCTTAAGTAAGATGCTAATCTCATTTTAATTATTATAATTATCATCATCATCATTATCATTATTATTGATATTATCGTTATTATTATTTGCACTCACTATGAGTTCTCACATAGATCATCGTCAGTGATTGCTCACCGACAACAACCAGTGGTATTTCCTAGAGTCTGAATGACAACAAGCCTCCCAAGATTTCCAGTATTATTCACCTCTTTTGGATAACGATACGGTATCGCAACATCGTCTTACCATTGATTTCTCGCTGGTAAGAACAATTGGTCTTCTCTGGGAGTATTATCATTGTTATTATTATTATTATTATTATTATTATTATTATTATTATTATTATTATTATTATTATTATTATTATTATTATAACACTCTGAGAGTTCTCACAAAAGGTATAACCAGTTAATGCTCAATGATTCGTACTAGTGGTGTTCCCTAGAGACTGCGTGACAACAAGCCTCTACAGATTTCTAGTACCTTCCACCTTTTTTCGTTTATCATTGCAAATTACTTTGTGTTACCGCTTACACCGTTTACCATTGACTTCCCGTTGGTGCGTCTATTGCTCTCCTCTGGGATCCGGGTAGCAATAAGCCTCCCTATTGTCCTATTACTATCCACACTCTTTCAGTGGACGTCAGGTTAGTGCTCTCTCTTTCCCCAATATTCTTACCCTATTTGATCCTTCATTACTATTTTGTGAGGTATAAACCAAAGCTGGTGACATCACATTCTTTAGTAGGGCATTCCGTTTATACAGTATCTTGCAGTGTCTTTAATTTGGGTTTATGTGGTAGTGTTCTTCATGTGGTTTTGTTTTTTCTTCCTGTTGTAACATCCATGTGACTGGTTACCATTTGATGTGTAGCTTATGTGTGTCGGGTCCCGCATTCGAACATTTCTCCTTAAGCTGGCAACTGTTTTTAGCATTGCCGTCATTTGTATTGCCTATGCGAACCTTTCAATTCCAATTTCTCCAAATCTTCATTCCAGTTTTCTGAGGACTGTTCTTAGTGCTCCTACAATTATTCGTAGTATACTGAATTTCTTCATGCAACATATTTATGTCAATTGCCTAGCAAGTTCCCTGTATTTGCTTTGTTTTTCTGTCTCCTTGATCTACACTCTCTGGGATGCTAGAACGACAAAATGTACGACTTGTCAGGATTTTTTCCTGCTGGTTCACTATTATGACATCCAGTCTCCTTGCTGGTATTAGTTTATCTGTTTCGCTCTCTATACGCAAGGAACTTTTGTAATTTTCGTTTTCCAGTACTGTCTCTGGTTAACGTTTGTATTATTTCCCGCGTGTTAAAAATGCATTCACTGTCATAGTGTTAAGTAGTGCTTTCCCCATGCAGTCGTCTTTGTTCTTATATTCTTTTAGGGATAGTTTTCTGGATTCACTTATTATCTGATTTACTGTTTCGCCCCTTGGTCCACACAATCTCCATTTACTGTTTTTCTGGGGTTGGTCTATTTTAGTTTTAATGTAATTATTATTGATCGCATTGTTCTATATCCCTATCAATAGAGATTCCGTTTCTCTGGATACGTGTCCTTATTGTCATGCAAACTATTCTTACAAAAGGTCAATGTAGATGTTTTTCTTCCAACATTTTGTGTCTTGTATTTATGTTTCTGGTTTCGGCTCACCGCGAGTTGTTCACTGGGGCTGTGTCTCTTGTTGCGATAATCAGCTATTCTGTTTTCTGGGTAATGTATTTCTCTAGCTCCTTTCTTTGTCTTCCACACAGTCTCCTATATTTAGCAGTCGTCTTCCCCTTTCGTTTCGTTTGACGAAGAGTCTGCCCGTATCGTTGTGCCTTTTGCATGATAATACATTCTCTAATCTTCTGGTCAAGGTTTCTGAGTTCCTCTATAGTCCGGCCTATAAATAGTCCATAGTAGATTATTATTGCTACACACCAAGTGTTTATTCTTTTTACTAGATTTCCCTTGTATAATATTTCGTTTCTAAGAATGCCCCTATTCTTCTTCAGTATTCTTTTACAATTTACTCTTGCATTTTTGTTTAATTGATGGTGTCTGCTTCCAGAACTCCCAAATATGTATTGCTATCCTGGTCTCCTGGCCTTCTCGTCTCCTTTTGATTAAGCAGTTCGAGCCTACCTGTTGTCTTTAGTTTCCTCTTTTTCATCTCTTGCAGTGCGCACTTCTCCGTTCCGACTTCTATTTGACTGGGGTAGCGGAGAATTCTGGTCGTATTAGTGTTTTAGCACTTTTTTCCTTTTTGCTAATAGCTTCAGATCGTCCATGTACATTAAGGGGTGTATTCTTTGTGCTGTGCCTGTAAACTTGTATACGGCATCACATTTCCTGAGTGTGTCGTGGGGTTGCATCATGGATATGATAAATAGTAGTGGTTATAAGAAGCTTCTTTAAAAAATGATACTCTTTAGTTTTATCTGGTCAGATGTTGTCCTCCATCTGTCAGTTTTAGTCTCCATGTTTCTCTTGTTTTCTTAATGAGATTTCTCATGATGTAGGGTATCTTGCACATTTAAAGCATTCAATTATCCATGCTTTTATTAGACTTTCTGGAAGTCAATATCTGTTATGAATATGTTCTTTTTTCCTGTTTTTAACCATCTTCAAGATCTTATGCTCTATGTGTAGCAGATAATATGTCTATCTTTTCCCGTTCTGACATCCTTTTTGTTCCTCCTGGAGCAGTCTACGATTGGTAAGGGGTGGTAGATTTGTTTTATAAGCTGTTCCGTAAAGATGTTCAACATTGTTGGTAAAAAGGTTATCGCTCAATACTATTTTGGAATCGTTCCCTCTTTTACGCCATTTTTTTATTATCGTTCTGCTAACTTTGGTCATCCACACTGACACCTAATATTTGTGGATATATCTTCTAAGTTTTTGCGCAAGACTTTAATACAGAGTTATTATTATCATTATACTTATTATTATTATACTTATATTATTATAATAATTATTATTGTTATATGTAGTAGTATGTGTTAAGGTATGTTTTTAGAGGCTCAATGAAAGCTGTAGAATCCTAAATGAATCACAATTTAAAGAATTGTGCAAAGTAGTTTTATAATCAGTGTATTTGTATTTCCTTCTTTTTTGTTTTTATAACTGTTGTGGTCCTTATTTTTCTCAGAATTATCATGATTAGAACCATTTTCTGATAATTCTCCTCATCAGTATCATCATAATTACTAGTATAGCATTATTTTGTAGTAGCACAAGTGTTGGTAGAAGTAGAACTATGAGTAGTATACTCTAATCGATTATATTGTTAAATTCGCTATTTCTCCCTGTGCCGAATGTAAATCAGGTTGTTTAATAATGGTTCGTCCTAAATGAAGTGTATCTTATCACGTGAGGTAGAAAATTGCTGTCCAATGTATTTCAGTTTCAGTTCTTCTCTTTGTTGTAAATTTTCTAGTGTAAATATATATATATCTATATATATATATATATATATATATATATATATATATATATATATATATATATATATATATATATATATATCTATATATATATATATATATATATACAGGGTGGACCAAAATAAGGGTCCTATCTTTAAATTTGAATAACTTGAATTTGAATAACTTCCACAAAATAAAAGTTAAACTCACCAAACTTTATGTGTGTGTAGACTGACCCTTCCGAGATTTTTTGAAATAAACAAAACAACTTTTAGCCGAAAAACACTTTTTAAAACTTACAAAAACTAAAGTATTGTTTTTTAAACTGTTTTGAGTTTTTAAAGCAAAAATAATGTTTTCTAAATGAGGGTACGTTCCTTAGGGCTAATACGGCTCATGCTTGCTTCGGAAGAGGTCCTTTACTTATTCTAAACAAAAATAAATAAAAAAATCAATAAATAAAAAAGTTATGAATTTTTTAAAATAGGACCCTTATTTTTGCCCACCCTGTATATATATATATTAAATAAGTATGACTTTTTAAGAGTTTAATTTTAAAAAGAGAGATAACAGTAGGGGAGATACTAAAATACACCAACAGAATCACCATACCATCGACCCACGAAACTAGACGCTTATCAACCGACAAGCAATGCTCTCTGATACACTGCCATATGATTGCCCTTTTGACTTGGCTTGTGTTTGAACGCTATCTTTGTAATCTTCTAAACTTCTAGCGGAATAATTATTCATATGAACATCAACCGTTCGTTTGACAACGGGCATGGGTCAAATACGACATAAGACTCCGGGTGAGATGGATACTGTCACTAAATTGCAACACAGCCTGTCGTATCTCCGTCCTGCTAATTGCATCGACTTTTATTTACTATAGATGTGACCTACATTTACGTTGTATGTTTCTCGCGAGTTTCGAAAAACAATCGAGTAAATAAATGTAAACAAAAAGTAATCAAGTATATATATATATATATATATATATATATATATATATATATATATATATATATATATATTCACTTTCTCAACGAGACGTGTTTCGTATAATATAAGAATGAGAAATATATAAAAGCATTTAAAAATGAGCTAGTACCAAACATTTATAAATCATGATTTCAAACAGATATCATTAAAGTTATTACAAATGATAAATAGTTAATTACAAGACAAACAAAACTAACTGATTGTTCTACGAAAACCTCCGCAATAAATAAATACAGTATGTGTCACAAACCATAACACTTGACATGAAGTAAATAAAATGATAGAAGGTGCTGAGGAGCGTGGTTAAGCCCTAGATACACAAGATAGTCGCCAGACCCCGCTACTTCTTCTAGCATAACTTCACTCCTGCATCCAAACCCAGGACGAGGCAGCCGTGTCTTTTCAACAGAGTCCATCACAACTGGTCGCCAGAGTTCTGCGCGCCCTCCTCAGCCACTTTGATTATTTTTCTGGGACTTGAGCAAGACAAATAACATCGATCACGCCCCAAAACGGTCAACTCTGTGAAGGCGGCAATCATGGAAACGTTAAACGCTATAGACCAGGGCACGGTCGTCGAACGTGTACCTCATTACACGCCCGGTTCGAGAGGGTTGTCTCCGTCGGCTACGGATATATTTAAATATACTGTTGCTTAATGAACTGTCGGGGCTCTGTATATATATATAACTGTTATTGTTATTGTCTATTTCGTTTTCTTTTTATAAAGTGTCAGTTTTTTTTTGGCATAACACTGCACCTATTTATACTCTTAATGTCGAACTGACAGATGACAAATATAGAGTAAATTAAGATCAGTGGTGGATTTAAATAAAATAACATAATCCTCTGTATATATAACCCAAGCAAGTTGAAAAGAAGCAGTGCACGACTATTTACGACTGGTAAAAGAACTCCAGTCACGGTTGTATTAGCCGTACATTACTGTTAATGATTGGAATGATAACTATAAATCCGTGATAGTATGAATGATCATGACAAAAAAAAATGATAATAATACTCGCAATAAAACATATACATTTTTACAAGCGCCCGCACTAGTTTATATACCTGTGCGCATTTGATATACCAATCTATTATTTGATACAAATAACTATTATAATCTATATAAAGTAATATAAGAGATTTATAAAGGTTAGAGATTATATCAGTTTTACTCCATTAATTTGATAGGATTAGTGAAAGCAGAGACAGAGATTTGTGTAATGATTATGCAAAATAATGAAGAAACGGAAAAATGTAGGCGTCGATTAATCTTCTCTCGGTATTTTTCCTCCGCCGTCACCAAAAAGCGGTTGCTAACACAGCTGTTATCCATTTGAGCGTAAAGGAATTTCGAGTGAAAATGGTTTTGTCTGTATTTATGTCATAATTTGCTTACCGAATGATTAATTGATTTTTAACAGACAGAAACATATGTCGATATCATTTAGATCAAAGTTTTCCGAACGTTTAAGAAAATGTATTAATACAAAATTTGAATAGACTCACACCCATAAATGATACGACCACCCACACACATACACACTCACGCACACGCACTCACACATACACATACATATTTATTCATTTTAGGCCATCGGAATATATTGAATATGTGCAGGAAAGTTAAATACCTCAAAACAAATTATTTAACTAAGTTAAAATGACAAATGATGTTTGTTAGATAGGTATCTCTGTTTATAAGTTTTTAACTTCAGTTCCAATATTTGGGGACATCTTCGGTTTAATCCCATGTTAGACATTTTTCTTCCGTTGCTCTAACGTTCTACTTATTGTCTAGACGTTATCTTTCATAATCGGAGACTGCCTATTTGGTAATAAAATTTGAGGAACATATCTAATAACTGTTTTCAACTTCTAATATTACATAGAAAATGGAAAGAGATTCCTAAACTCTGCCGTGGCTATTTAATAATATACATAATCATGATTTTGAGGAAATACTTGTTTATATTAGCTATAACTATTTTACTTATTTTTATTGTCTATTTCTCGAAGTGTTTCAGTAAAATTCAATAAAATTAAAGTG
Source organism: Sepiola atlantica (assembly GCA_963556195.1). Taxonomy (NCBI): domain Eukaryota; kingdom Metazoa; phylum Mollusca; class Cephalopoda; order Sepiida; family Sepiolidae; genus Sepiola; species Sepiola atlantica. The sequence continues at coordinate 119,598,320 of OY744527.1, forward strand.
TTTCAGCAGCGTAACACCTTTCTTACTGTAATAAAATATATGCTTGCGAGAAACTAGGCAATTCAAAAATACGCGCACGACAGCGTTTGGGATAGACTGAGAACAAAAAATCTTAACAGACGAATGGAGACGTGGAGACAAAGAAAAACGAAGAAAGTCGTTAGTATCTGAAGAAAACTTCGCCGAGCAAGGTGCACAACTGAAAATGTCTTCCCAGAAGGTCTAGTCGTTGAAAACTATACAACAGCGAACAGAAAATGCATGCGAAATGGGTTAGCTCCCAACGAAATGACAACAAGGCCGAAACAACGATGCGATGGAAACACATGTGAAGCCGATGATAACACCAAACAAAGAGTTACAAAACATCTCAGATAGAGAGTAACTCAGCGAGATACGCCTCATATATAAAAAGATCCTACTATGAGAGGTGTCGGAGTTTCAGGATCAATACGAAAGCACAGGCGATCTTTATGAAATAAGACAAAACAGCCAATCATAAAACAAAAACAAACAAAAATGGAAGCGTCAAATTCAAAGTAAAAACATTCCCCTACTCAGATAAGTGCCAGTTCTTTTATGTCCCAAAAACATTAAAATGCTGGAAACCCGCTTGTTTTATTTTCATTGTTCATATTTAAGCTCAGTTTATCCTATGGTAATAATTACATTATTCATTTATATAAATCCTATATGTATTTAATAATTCGTTGTGTTCGTTATTCACACTTGTTGTTGTTGTCAATCCCGTAAATATTCGAACTTCAGAAAATACGAGTGTATTTCTCTAAGAAAGTATTTAATTCCACAGGTAACGTTTTTAACATACATAATTCTCAAGGAAAAAATAACTTTAATTAATATTAGAGTGTTAGTTTCATTTCTTGGATTATTTTAACTTTTGTATATGCGAAGAGAAATATTTTAAAATTTCAGCAACGTAGAGTAAAAAAGTCGGTCAATGCCGTATAGTGATAGTTAGTAAGAATACAAATAGAAATGTATCTTTCCAATTGACAGGTACCTATTCAGAATAATCCGCGTAATTCGTCATACAATAAAACATCATTGAAGAAGCATAAGCATTGCTCATAATTTAAACAGATAAGAAAATGTAAAAGTCACAAAAAAAACCGTTAACTGTTTCTGATATCCAGTTATTTAGAATAAATAATATACTTTCATCAAGGAATACCTTTCCCAAAAACGATATATAAGTATCCGAAATATTTAACATGACATTAAACTCTGTAAAGTACGTGTTTTATGTTTTAAATAAGTTCGTATTAATATTTACAATGCAAAATCATTATTTAAGCTGATTTAATATATTTACATCTCTCTCTCTCTCTCTCTCTCTCTCTCTCTATATATATATATATATATATATATATATATATATATATATATATATATATAGTTGTATGTATATAAGTATTTACGTATATATACATTAGCTGTCTAATGTACGATACATGGGAAGTCCTTTTCTACGTGATCTGTCGAAGAAAGTTTAAACGACTTAATATATTGTCGGTTTTATATTACGTAAGTAGTGTTTATTTCACGGCTTGTCGCATATTAAAGCAGGACAATTGGTTTCAGCGCTCGGGTTAGGGTTGAAAGTGACTCATGCCCGGAGGTTTGAATCGTGTCAATGGCTGTAAAGGTATGTTCCATACTGATGGATCAATTAGGATGAAACGTATACTTATCTAGATAATAATAAAAAAATTGTTATGATTATACAGGGTGTTTCAATAGTCTTGGGAACATAACGATTTTTAATAACTCAAAAACTATTAGGAGTTGAAAAATGAAATTGGTACCGTTGGAAAGGTTAAAGTTTCAAGTTTTGTGGGGAATCATCAACGTTGCTTAATATGAGTACCATTCGTCACACGGCAGACATCTAGTCGATAGTCCATTTCCTGCAAAACGCGTTCCAGCATCTTGACGTCAATGGTTCCCACAACTGCCATTACTCGAGCCTTTAGTTCGTCAATATCTCTTGGAAGGGGCGGCACATAGACGTGTTCCTTGACAAAGCCCCAAAGTCACCCGGGGTAAGATCTGGAGACCTAGCAGGCCAGTGCATGAGAACGTCATCACCTCGCCCAGATCTCCCAATCCATCTACCAGGCAGCCTTGTGTTAAGAAACTGCCTTACTCTAAGACTCCAGTGTGGTGGTGCACCATCTTGTTGAAAAATGAAGTCATCAGATTCTGCTTGTTCCAACTGAGCCATTAACCAGTCTTCCAGCATGTTGAGATAGGATTCACCAGTGATAGTTGCCTCTTCAAAGAAGAACGGTCCATAGACACCTTTCTTGGAAATTGCACAAAACACGTTCACTTTTGGTGAATCTCGCTCGTGCTCAAGAAGTTCATGAGGATTCTCAGTACCCCATATGCGAGTGTTATGCTTGTTAACTTTGCCATTCAGATGGAAGGTCGCCTCATCGCTAAAAACAAGCCGGTCATCAAAGCCGTTATCTTCCAACTTCTCTTGCATTGCAATGCAAAAGTCACGGCGAAGTGGCTTATCAGTGTCCTTCAACTTTTGGACCAACTTGAGCTTGTAAGGTACCATTTGCAGTCGTTTCCTTAAGACACGCCAGACAGTTGCTGGAGCAAGCTGAAGTTCCCTGCTGGCTCTTCTCACTGATTTACGGGGGCTCCGCTGAAAGGCTGTCCGAACTTGCTCAACTGCATCTTCTGAAGTTGAAGGGAGACCTGTTCGCTTACTTGGGCACAAACACCCATCTTTCACAAATTTAGCATGTCATCTGACAATAGATTTCCTTTCAGGGGCTTCTTTTTTAAATTTCCTGCGAAATGCACGCTGAACACATGTCCACGATTCAGTCTTTGCAAATTGGCGGACGCAAAATACCTTGTCTTGTTTAGAGAACGCCATTACTGCACCTGGAAAAATAACACGAGAAGCATTAGTATGACCAAAAACTTGATTAAGCAAGCTTTAAAATGGCACCAGTTTGATTTTTCTACCTAGGATAGTTCATGAGATATACGCATTTGTAATGTTCCCAAGACTTTTGAAACACCCTATATATATATATATATATATATATATATATATATATATATATATATATATATATATATATATATATATATGTATATACGTATATATATATTACAACATGCAAATGCAGAAAATAATCTACAACAAATTAGCCCCCATTATGTGGATACGCTACAATTTCGATTGATTAGGTAAAACTTTAAAATCTAGCGCTAACAGCTGTTCCCAGCGTTTTTTTTCATAGTAATGTTTTTTTTTAACATATTTTAATAATTAATAGTCGTCATAATTCAATTTATGTTTTATATAGAAAAAATATTTTAAACGCAAGTTTCGCTGCCGACCTTCAATACGAAATAAACATGTTATATACCCTCCTGGAAGAAAATAGCGATTCATTTCAACTAGGTAAACATTAGGATCGGAACGTTTGTTGTAAAACCTGAGAAACTACCTGCAAGAGGTGTTAAAAGTAACGACACACTTTCTGCTATTGTTCAATGTGCTTACGGTCAGAAAAGAGAGAGAAAGAGAGGGGCATATATATATAGAGAGAGTGATAGAGATAGAGAGAGTGAAAGAAGGAGAGAGATCATAAATATTCTTCGAGATATTTCCGTAGATTTTTGTGTCGTATGCATAGATGTCAACGAATGATCCCAGAAAATTAATTGGCGCCTCATTGATTAATGTCAGGAAAGGGTTTTGCCCAACATTTGATCCTTTATAAAGCCTACATTGCTGCAGTCTGCTTAGGACTTTTGCATACCAGTAGCTGCGTTTATAGACCTATCATATAGAAAGGAATTGAAGGTTGCAACGGCATTTCCAAAGCATTACGCCAAACCATATTAAAGAGAGTTCCTATATCCAGCGCTATCATTTAAGAGAAGTAGCCGCTGTAAATAGATTAACATATTTGTAGCGATATCTAAGTCTGAACGTCAGCCGTTTCCCTTGAATGTCACACTCCATATTGTTTTTCATTATGTAGTTTGTTTTTGGTAAAGTAGTTGAGAAATTCTGTACAAAAATATTTGTTTAAATCTCAAATTGATTTGACCGGTGATATATATAAGAACTTTGCCTCTGGAGTTTCCGAAATTAGCCACAAATACATAAAAATACTGACTATGATACTACTGGTATTTAGACATGTCGGATACGTAAATACTCATGTATTTAAAAAAAATAAAACTCAATATAATGAAGGTTAAACACAACATAACGCAAATAAAACTGCACATTTACTACACTTGTTTATAAAAATGTATCGTGTAATATCTTTCTCTTTCGCTGTCTCTCTCCCTTTAATATATATATATATATATATATGTATATATATATACATATATATATATGTATATATATATATATGTATATGTATATATAGTAATGTATTTATATTTATATATGTCTCTCTCTATATATATATGTATGTATGTATATATACATATATATGTCTCTCTCTCTATATATATATGCATATACAGGGTGACTAAAAAAAAACGGACCCCGTTTACACTTTATGTGATATCTCCTTTATTCATTCACCAATTGCCCTTATTTTACAGGAAATGGCAGAATCAACGACCGTGAGTACACCAAGATCTCAGTGAGAGCTGGGACAAAGAATACACTGTGTTACATTTTACTACAAGACAGGCTCGTTTAAGAAAACCCAGGACAGTTTCATGCATCAGTTCGAATGTGAAAAGGCTCCACCCAAAAGCAGAATTCAGGACTGGGTTGACTACTTCGAGAAGTATGGGACCGTGGAGAACCTCAACGCTGCAAGTGAGAACCGTCCAAGCCACTCGGCACGTCCCAAGAAGCGGACAGCCGAGTGATCGAAAGTGTGAGAGAGTCTCTCCAGGAGAGTCCGAAACGCTCTGTGCGTAAGCGAAGTCAGTCCCTCGGTATCTCCCGTGAGACTTGCAGGAGAGTGCTGGTGAACAATATCAGGGCTTACCCATACAGAATACAGACGCTACAGACCCTTACAGCCTCAGACAAGAAGCAGAGGAGTGCTATGGCAGTCAAGATGCTCGATCAGATCGAGGGGACACCAGGTTTGCTGAACCTCCTTTCGACCTCAGATGAAGCCCACATCCATCTTGACGAAAAGGCGAACTCCAAAACAAATGTCTTCTGGGGGTCCTCCAGACCCAATGAAGTAGCCACCAAGCCCCTGCACTCTCCTAATTGCACGGTGTGGGCTGCAATCTCGGTCAGAGGCATCATCGGACCAATCTTCATCGAAGAATCTTGCGCAGCAGTGACAGTCACTAAGGAACGGTATGTAGAGGTCCTCAAAACCTTACAGAGTGAACTCCAGACCCTCTAACCGTCACTCATGAGCAAGTGTTCGTTCCAGCAAGACGGAGCAAGTTCTCATACCTTAAACCTGTCCTGAGATTGGCTGAAAGAGAACTTCGGAGGCCGAGTGATCAGTCTCAAGACTAATTTTGAGTGGCCACCCCATAGCCCGGGCCTAAGCCCCTCCAGATTATTTCCTTTGGAGCTATCTTAAGGACAGAATCCATGCAAGGAAACTCAGAACATCACAGAACTCAAGGACGCCATCAGGGAGGAGATAAGAGGCATTCCCAATTCAGTCTGTAAGAACGTCATGGACAATTTCGTTCTGCGCCTCAAGAAATGCACGGAGCTAAAAGGAGTCCATCTAGAACACATGCTGTAGAACGGAGAAAAAAAGGCCAAATACCCTAGTATTTTGATAATATTTTGTGAATATAATAAACTAGTTATGCCCCAAAATTTATTTCATTCAGACGAAACACTAAGAAACGGGGCCTAATTAGATTTGGGGCACGTTTTTCTTTGGTCACCCAGTATATATATATATATATATATATATATATATATATATATATATATATATATATATATATATATATATATATATATATATGTGTGTGTGTGTGTATATATATTTATATACATATATATATATGTGTATATATTTATATATATATATATATATATATATATATATATATGTATATATATATAGTCTAACGAAGCTTTGAGTTATTTTAAACAAAAAGACAAACAAAAAAAAAACAAGAAAGGAAAATGCAGTTTAAATTCCCACAGAAACTAACTAAATCCAAAATAGTGCAGACTTAATATTCGTTGGAAAATTCATAAATAAATAAAATATATAATAGTAAGTAAATTAAATAAAAAGGGGGATTAAGTATCTAACAGTTAAACAAAAACAGGAGACGTTAACGTAAGCATCTAATATTAACACGGGGATCATCAGCTGTTTACGATGTTACTGTTTCGGAGATTTAAAAACAGGACAGTTATATGCATGGCTTTCCAATGGTACCGATCAAACTACCATTTCCCCAATCAAGTGTCCAAATAATTCAGCTTTAAATGTTACTTATATATAAATAAATAATAATAATAATAATAATAATAATAATCAAAATAATAATAATAATATACTACCCTTAAGACTACTGTGCGATATGGTAATTTGCATATCAAATAAAATTCTTTATAAAAATAGTAATACTAGTAATAATAATAATAATAATAATAATAATAATAATAATAATAATAATAATAATAATAATAATAATATATATATATATATATATATATATGTATATATATATATATATATATATAATAGAATACAAAAAAGAACATGGCAAAACGAAAGAAATGTTCATCCAGGTCTTTATTGCCTTATACATAAGCAATTGTATCCATTCCTTAATTTGCCTCTCCTTTTCTCACTCCAATAACACGTGAACCATGACTCTAAAGACAATCTCATATCCTGTTTTCTTGCACATTTCCTCCCATTGTTCGAAATAGAATTAAACAGAAAGAACACGAATCATTACTGAGTGCACTGGGACCCGATAAGGGACGGAACATATAGAGAGCCTTGCCTATTCATCTCGCTACTGCTGTATGATCAGCTGACCATTCAAAGTTTTACTCATGAATATTCATTTTATGACGGAAGAAAGCCACCGGTATTCAGCTGACCATATCAAACGCCCAATAGCTGCCTAGCTTGCTATGGAAGTCCTGAGTGTGTCCCTGGCACGTATAGATTAGCATCGATTATTACATGAATTTATCGATTTTCTGTCCTTATCGAAGTAACCTTCAATCTTTCACATTTTTTCTCTTTGACTTGTTAATTTTTCTTTACTATATTTTCCATATGAACGCAATACCCATTCCTATCATGCTATATGCGTTACAAAATTAGAACCTGTGTGATGCGCATGATTTCAACCTAACATTGCCTACGCTGACCAGCATAATTCATGAGCCAACTTCTATAACAGTTGCCCTTATAATAATTGTACAGATAAAATGATTGGTTATTATATGCAGAAATATTGAAATGATATGCGATGCACGGAACATGTCAGCTTTAGACTTTGAGACTATAGTCAATGATACACTATATTTTTATAGATAAATTCCAAGCTGAAATAAGTAATTTCTTATAGAAATTTGATTAATATTAAATAGCTTAAACAATACATATAGGATAAGATGTTCACAGCCTAATTGGTAATATATACTAACCCACATAAAAAAGTGACAGTGATCATTTTCTACAATAAACCTATTATTATTCTACCTCGATTAGAGTTTTGGATAACAAAAACCTTGTTTATGAGTTCAAATGTCTTTTGCGAGACCGTGTCTCCGACAACAATGAAAAAGTCATATACATAGGCTTGACTACAACAACTTGTAAAGGGGATTGACGATGCATTTGCCTAATACTAGTATCATAGCAAACACTTAAGTAACGACCATTCCTGCCATCGATAGGAATTCAGAATACTATTAGTAGAAAATACCAACATCTTAGAATATAGTACTAACAAAAAAAACTCCATATATTAGAAGCCCTATATGTAAAAAAACGTAATTAACAGAATTAACTTCAATATCAAGGAATAACTTAGTAAAATGTATATAATGCAAACTATAGTTTCCTGCTCATTATATAATTCCTGCCAAAACCAAATATAATTCGAACATATGGTATTTACCTGATGTTATTCATTCCCCTGAACATGGACCCGCATGGGTCTGAAAGTACCTTGGACACAAATAAAAACTATGGAAGATTCACTGGCCAAACCCCACCGAAAGTAAGATTCTGATACGGACAATGGAAAAGGCATATTCGAGATTTCAAACAATCTAGTGGAATTTGATATAAGTTGAATAAGTAATCTATATATAAGGTTATTAAGCATTATATATTGAGTTCAGGCTTCGTACTGTGTAACATATTCGGCGCAAGTGTTCTCTTCAGGAATTAATTTAACCTGACCCGTAATAGTTATTATTTTAGTCGTATGTAATATGATATACATATACCCATATATGTATATACATATATATATATATATATATATATATATATATATATATATATATATATATATATATATATATATTATACATATACACATATA
>OY744527.1:119611869-119631869 GCA_963556195.1 Sepiola atlantica
CTCTGGGTTTGATTTTTTAACCCAAGCCCTTCCCTCGAAGAAGAGAAGGGTTTGTCTTGCTTGCAGTATTGTGTCCCTTTCTAGTTGACTGATGTTTGTGTGTGAAAGTGCAAATGTTAAGGCCTTATCTAGGGTGTCTTTTGTAATGGCTGGGTAGAAGTCTACTATATCTAATTGTGTGAATTTGCATCTGTGTTTATCTTGTGTGTTATGGAACCAATTTAGGACTGAGTTAGTATTGCCCCACAGACTTAGGTTTATTTTTCCTTAATTTTATTAACTATATTTTTAACAATGGATTTGCTTGCTAGTCCTAGTTTGCTTTTAGCTGGGTTGATAAGTCTGCATGAGGGTTTATTTGTGAAGTTTTATTTGTGGTCTTTTAAAGTAACAAAGGCCTTCCTCTTATCTAAATAATTAATTCTATATTCGACGCCTAGTCTAGTAGCTATTTCAGTAGTATCATTATTAATAGATGTATATGTATCTGCCTTGGCTAATTGATATTTATCGGTAATGGAGCTAATTGTTAGGTCTGTTTTTTCCTTTTTAGTCATTTTATAAATATTTTTAGTTTTGTCGGAGAATACAAGTGCGTTATTTTCTCTTTTAAGTTTTTTTATGTCGGCGGTAAGTGTCTTCTGAAATGGATTTTGCTTGTTTGTAAAAACTAGGTTGTGAGTAATGTTGAGTAGGTCTTTTTCGAAATTGTCTAAGGCCTCTACTTTTGGCGGGTATTTACCAGATTTTAAGCCGTAGTAGTTTTTTTCCGTTTGCCTCTGTTCAGTATTCAACACTTTCCACCTCATTCTTCCTATGACGTCCACTATTTTTGTCAGGAGTATCCTGGTATATGTTTGTTTTTTGGGGGTTGGGATATTTTTGGTAGAATATCCGAGAGTGTATAGTTCCATTTCCCAGGGTATAGGTGGTAATCCCTGTTAATTAGTTTTTTCCGTGGTGTTGGTAATTTTCCCGAGAGTGCTCGACTACGAGGCTAACTGGGTTTAACTGTAATTCCTGGTAGGGGCTGAGTAAATTCTTTGTAGAATGGTAGGAAAAATCCCAGCAGCGTGCTCGATTAATTAAGAATCAAAGTTAAAAATTAAGAGCATAATATTTATTTATTCTGGTACAGAAAAATTAGTACAACATTCGTACCGTCGGTTTCAAGCACGGAACGTCTTACCCATCCGGCTCTCTTCAGCTTCTGTTGTCATCTGTTTTGGAAATGTGAGGTCACATGACACACTTGTTGGGACGCGTTATTTGCTCAGTGTGTTGTGTGTGTTTGTTTAAATTTGAATTTAGTGTAATAAGACCGTTAAGATTTAAAACACGGGAGAAGAAAGAGAATTCAAGATTAAAGGGAATAAAATAGGGGGGTAAAAATAAAAAGATATATATGAAAAAATATATATATATATATATAAATAAATATAAAAAAACATATATATATAAAAACATTTCAATACTAAGAATAAAAGAATAAAAAGAGTATAAAAAGGTATAAAAAGAAGAAAAAAAGGGGGTTAAAAAATATATATATAGAGAATAAAATGTAGAGAATAAAAAAGAGCGAGAGAGAAAGAAAGAATAAAAATAGAAAGAATAAAATGAATAAAAATATAATAAATAAAAGTAAAAGTATAAATAAAAATAAAAATAAATTAAAAATAAATTTAAAGATTAAAAATAATAATAATAATAAAAAATAAAATTAAAAATTAAAAATTAAAAATTAAAAATTAAAAATTAAAGATTAAAAACAAAAATAATAAAAATAAAGAAAGGGTTTCTCTGAAATTCCCGTGAGCCAAATTATGAATTTGTATCATTAGCCGTTATATTTTTGAAGGTATGCGTTCTAAAAAACCGTTGATGTGTAAGAATCTTTTCCCCAGATTGGAGTGATTTAATGAAGAAATTCAGACTTAAGGGAGGTAACTAAGATGGAAATATGAAATATTTGAGTTTGTTAAAATGGGTTTGTAGATTAATCTAGTGGTTGATAAAAAATAAATATTTTTGCATTTTGGTGAAAGTCGAAGTTTTTGCTCTTGGAATTTATGTGGATATAGTTTGTTTAAATGGATTTGTAGAGTAATCTAGTGACTGATAATTAAATTAAATATTTTTGTATTTTTGTGAAGGTCGGAGTTTTTGCTCTTGAAGTTTAAGTGGATATAGGTTGATGAGGTATTTGTTCGTATTAGTAGAGGGGGGTAGTTAGACATTATGTGAATCGGTCAGACCAGTTTATAAGCAATGCTTGTCTCTTGTGGACACATCCCCTGAATATTTCATCGCGGACATTTAAACAGGCTGTATTCGGATCGATGATGGCTTTTGAAATGTGGTATTTTTCAGCGTCACATAGAGGACATCTGTTTATGGCTGGAGAGAAGGATGGGTTTTCTCTCAATTATTTTCCATTTGATGGTGAAGGGTGTGTTTTCTTCTTTAAGCTGCCATATTCGGGTCGCGAGTGCCGTATTAGCCTTGTTTTTGTATCTGAAGGAGTTTCTGTGTGCATATAGCCTTTGTTTGAAGTTTCCCTTCGTCATCCCAATATATTTTTCTGCATTACTGGTATTCTGGTCTGTGACGGTTGCTTCATAAATGATTGAATTGATTTTGCAATTTCCCTCCAGGGGGCAGTTGTTTTTGTCTTGGCATGAGCAGCCTGCGTTTGTAATTGTTTTGGGTTCTGCAGAGATAATTTTTCTTATTGAAGGGGCAGTGGAATAGCTGACCTTAACAGAATTTCTGTTAAAAAGTTTGTGTAATTCATTTGTGGGTGGGAAGTGTTTGTCGAGCAACTTGAGGAAAAGTTGGCCTACCTTTGTTTTGGTATTGGTCGAATAGGGTGGGGAAAACCAGATCACCGATCTCCTTCTATTGCGGGTCCCCCGTGGTTGGTCTCGGTTGGGAGTGTATGAGATTTCTTCTCTGAACCCGCTGTCGCGGAGCGCTTTGTTGTAATATGGTGCTGCTTGGTTGAAAATTTCGGGACTGGATGAGAGGTTTGAAATTCTTTAGCTAATATTATTGATTAAATTTTTAAAGATGGTGGGGGGTGGCAGGATCCCTTGTGTATATATTGGAGTGTTTCATTGGGTTTGTGGAAAGGTTTGTGTGTATTGTTTTTAAGGTTCAGTGTGGTATCTAGGAAGTTTACTTGGTCTAAATTTGTTTTAATGGTAATTTTGAAGCCGAGATTATGGAAGGTGTTTGTTAATTCTTTTCTAAATCTATCTAATGTGTTTCCGTTGTGGTTGCGTGACAGACAAAGTCCGTCATCTCTATAGAGACCAAAGAAATGGTCTGGAAATTTATTTTGGAGTGTATTTAATATAAGCAAGCCGACTAAGTCACAGATGTCTGCACTGTCGTAGGCCCCCATTGCAACATCAAATGGGTCCTCTGGGTTTGATTTTTTAACCCAAGCCCTTCCCTCGAAGAAGAGAAGGGTTTGTCTTGCTTGCAGTATTGTGTCCCTTTCTAGTTGACTGATGTTTGTGTGTGAAAGTGCAAATGTTAAGGCCTTATCTAGGGTGTCTTTTGTAATGGCTGGGTAGAAGTCTACTATATCTAATTGTGTGAATTTGCATCTGTGTTTATCTTGTGTGTTATGGAACCAATTTAGGACTGAGTTAGTATTGCCCCACAGACTTAGGTTTATTTTTCCTTAATTTTATTAACTATATTTTTAACAATGGATTTGCTTGCTAGTCCTAGTTTGCTTTTAGCTGGGTTGATAAGTCTGCATGAGGGTTTATTTGTGAAGTTTTATTTGTGGTCTTTTAAAGTAACAAAGGCCTTCCTCTTATCTAAATAATTAATTCTATATTCGACGCCTAGTCTAGTAGCTATTTCAGTAGTATCATTATTAATAGATGTATATGTATCTGCCTTGGCTAATTGATATTTATCGGTAATGGAGCTAATTGTTAGGTCTGTTTTTTCCTTTTTAGTCATTTTATAAATATTTTTAGTTTTGTCGGAGAATACAAGTGCGTTATTTTCTCTTTTAAGTTTTTTTATGTCGGCGGTAAGTGTCTTCTGAAATGGATTTTGCTTGTTTGTAAAAACTAGGTTGTGAGTAATGTTGAGTAGGTCTTTTTCGAAATTGTCTAAGGCCTCTACTTTTGGCGGGTATTTACCAGATTTTAAGCCGTAGTAGTTTTTTTCCGTTTGCCTCTGTTCAGTATTCAACACTTTCCACCTCATTCTTCCTATGACGTCCACTATTTTTGTCAGGAGTATCCTGGTATATGTTTGTTTTTTGGGGGTTGGGATATTTTTGGTAGAATATCCGAGAGTGTATAGTTCCATTTCCCAGGGTATAGGTGGTAATCCCTGTTAATTAGTTTTTTCCGTGGTGTTGGTAATTTTCCCGAGAGTGCTCGACTACGAGGCTAACTGGGTTTAACTGTAATTCCTGGTAGGGGCTGAGTAAATTCTTTGTAGAATGGTAGGAAAAATCCCAGCAGCGGGCTCGATTAATTAAGAATCAAAGTTAAAAATTAAGAGCATAATATTTATTTATTCTGGTACAGAAAAATTAGTACAACATTCGTACCGTCGGTTTCAAGCACGGAACGTCTTACCCATCCGGCTCTCTTCAGCTTCTGTTGTCATCTGTTTTGGAAATGTGAGGTCACATGACACACTTGTTGGGACGCGTTATTTGCTCAGTGTGTTGTGTGTGTTTGTTTAAATTTGAATTTAGTGTAATAAGACCGTTAAGATTTAAAACACGGGAGAAGAAAGAGAATTCAAGATTAAAGGGAATAAAATAGGGGGGTAAAAATAAAAAGATATATATGAAAAAATATATATATATATATATAAATAAATATAAAAAAACATATATATATAAAAACATTTCAATACTAAGAATAAAAGAATAAAAAGAGTATAAAAAGGTATAAAAAGAAGAAAAAAAAGGGGGTTAAAAAATATATATATAGAGAATAAAATGTAGAGAATAAAAAAGAGCGAGAGAGAAAGAAAGAATAAAAATAGAAAGAATAAAATGAATAAAAATATAATAAATAAAAGTAAAAGTATAAATAAAAATAAAAATAAATTAAAAATAAATTTAAAGATTAAAAATAATAATAATAATAAAAAATAAAATTAAAAATTAAAAATTAAAAATTAAAAATTAAAAATTAAAGATTAAAAACAAAAATAATAAAAATAAAGAAAGGGTTTCTCTGAAATTCCCGTGAGCCAAATTATGAATTTGTATCATTAGCCGTTATATTTTTGAAGGTATGCGTTCTAAAAAACCGTTGATGTGTAAGAATCTTTTCCCCAGATTGGAGTGATTTAATGAAGAAATTCAGACTTAAGGGAGGTAACTAAGATGGAAATATGAAATATTTGAGTTTGTTAAAATGGGTTTGTAGATTAATCTAGTGGTTGATAAAAAATAAATATTTTTGCATTTTGGTGAAAGTCGAAGTTTTTGCTCTTGGAATTTATGTGGATATAGTTTGTTTAAATGGATTTGTAGAGTAATCTAGTGACTGATAATTAAATTAAATATTTTTGTATTTTTGTGAAGGTCGGAGTTTTTGCTCTTGAAGTTTAAGTGGATATAGGTTGATGAGGTATTTGTTCGTATTAATAGAGGGGGGTAGTTAGACATTATGTGAATCGGTCAGACCAGTTTATAAGCAATGCTTGTCTCTTGTGGACACATCCCCTGAATATTTCATCGCGGACATTTAAACAGGCTGTATTCGGATCGATGATGGCTTTTGAAATGTGGTATTTTTCAGCGTCACATAGAGGACATCTGTTTATGGCTGGAGAGAAGGATGGGTTTCCCTCAATTATTTTCCATTTGATGGTGAAGGGTGTGTTTTCTTCTTTAAGCTGCCATATTCGGGTCGCGAGTGCCGTATTAGCCTTGTTTTTGTATCTGAAGGAGTTTCTGTGTGCATATAGCCTTTGTTTGAAGTTTCCCTTCGTCATCCCAATATATTTTTCTGCATTACTGGTATTCTGGTCTGTGACAGTTGCTTCATAAATGATTGAATTGATTTTGCAATTTCCCTCCAGGGGGCAGTTGTTTTTGTCTTGGCATGAGCAGCCTGCGTTTGTAATTGTTTTGGGTTCTGCAAAGATAATTTTTCTTATTGAAGGGGCAGTGGAATAGCTGACCTTAACAGAATTTCTGTTAAAAAGTTTGTGTAATTCATTTGTGGGTGGGAAGTGTTTGTCGAGCAACTTGAGGAAAAGTTGGCCTACCTTTGTTTTGGTATTGGTCGAATAGGGTGGGGAAAACCAGATCACCGATCTCCTTCTATTGGGGGTCCCCCGTGGTTGGTCTCGGTTGGGGGTGTATGAGATTTCTTCTCTGAACCCGCTGTCGCGGAGCGCTTTGTTGTAATATGGTGCTGCTTGGTTGAAAATTTCGGGACTGGATGAGAGGTTTGAAATTCTTTGGCTAATATTATTGATTAAATTTTTAAAGATGGTGGGGGGGGTGGCAGGATCCCTTGTGTATTTATTGGAGTGTTTCATTGGGTTTGTGGAAAGGTTTGTGTGTATTGTTTTTAAGGTTCAGTGTGGTATCTAGGAAGTTTACTTGGTCTAAATTTGTTTTAATGGTAATTTTGAAGCCGAGATTATGGAAGGTGTTTGTTAATTCTTTTCTAAATCTATCTAATGTGTTTCCGTTGTGGTTGCGTGACAGACAAAGTCCGTCATCTCTATAGAGACCAAAGAAATGGTCTGGAAATTTATTTTGGAGTGTATTTAATATAAGCAAGCCGACTAAGTCACAGATGTCTGCACTGTCGTAGGCCCCCATTGCAACATCAAATGGGTCCTCTGGGTTTGATTTTTTAACCCAAGCCCTTCCCTCGAAGAAGAGAAGGGTTTGTCTTGCTTGCAGTATTGTGTCCCTTTCTAGTTGACTGATGTTTGTGTGTGAAAGTGCAAATAAAAAAAATTAAAAAAAACAATACACACAAACTTTTCCACAAACCCAATGAAACACTCCAATACATACACAAAGGATCCTGCCACCCCCCCACCATCTTTAAAAATTTAATCAATAATATTAGCCAAAGAATTTCAAACCTCTCATCCAGTCCCGAAATTTTCAACCAAGCAGCACCATATTACAACAAAGCGCTCCGCGACAGCGGGTTCAGAGAAGAAATCTCATACACCCCCAACCGAGACCAACCACGGGGGACCCGCAATAGAAGGAGATCGGTGATCTGGTTTTCCCCACCCTATTCGACCAATACCAAAACAAAGGTAGGCCAACTTTTCCTCAAGTTGCTCGACAAACACTCCCACCCACAAATGAATTACACAAACTTTTTAACAGAAATTCTGTTAAGGTCAGCTATTCCACTGCTCCTTCAATAAGAAAAATTATCTCTGCAGAACCCAAAACAATTACAAACGCAGGCTGCTCATGCCAAGACAAAAACAACTGCCCCCTGGAGGGAAATTGCAAACTCAATTCAATCATTTATGAAGCAACTGTCACAGACCAGAATACCAGTAATGCAGAAAAATATATTGGGATGACGAAGGGAAACTTCAAACAAAGGCTATATGCACACAGAAACTCCTTCAGATACAAAAACAAGGCTAATACGGCACTCGCGACCCGAATATGGCAGCTTAAAGAAGAAAACACACCCTTCACCATCAAATGGAAAATAATTGAGAGAAAACCATCCTTCTCTCCAGCCATAAACAGATGTCCTCTATGTGACGCTGAAAAATACCACATTTCAAAAGCCATCATCGATCCGAATACAGCCTGTTTAAATGTCCGCGATGAAATATTCAGGGGATGTGTCCACAAGAGACAAGCATTGCTTATAAACTGGTCTGACCGATTCACATAATGTCTAACTACCCCCCCCCTCTACTAATACGAACAAATACCTCATCAACCTATATCCACTTAAACTTCAAGCGCAAAAACTCCGACCTTCACAAAAATACAAAAAATATTTAATTTAATTATCAGTCACTAGATTACTCTACAAATCCATTTAAACAAACTATATCCACATAAATTCCAAGAGCAAAAACTTCGACTTTCACCAAAATGCAAAAATATTTATTTTTTATCAACCACTAGATTAATCTACAAACCCATTTTAACAAACTCAAATATTTCATATTTCCATCTTAGTTACCTCCCTTAAGTCTGAATTTCTTCATTAAATCACTCCAATCTGGGGAAAAGATTCTTACACATCAACGGTTTTTTAGAACGCATACCTTCAAAAATATAACGGCTAATGATACAAATTCATAATTTGGCTCACGGGAATTTCAGAGAAACCCTTTCTTTATTTTTATTATTTTTGTTTTTAATCTTTAATTTTTAATTTTTAATTTTTAATTTTTAATTTTTAATTTTATTTTTTATTATTATTATTATTTTTAATCTTTTTATTTTTAATCTTTAAATTTATTTTTAATTTATTTTTATTTTTATTTATACTTTTACTTTTATTTATTATATTTTTATTCTTTTTATTCTTTCTATTTTTATTCTTTCTTTCTCTCTCGCTCTTTTTTATTCTCTACATTTTATTCTCTATATATATATTTTTTAACCCCCTTTTTTTTTCTTCTTTTTATACCTTTTTATACTCTTTTTATTCTTTTATTCTTAGTATTGAAATGTTTTTATATATATATGTTTTTTTATATTTTTTAATATTTTTTTATATTTATTTATATATATATATATATATTTTTTCATATATATCTTTTTATTTTTTACCCCCCTTTTTTATTCCCTTTGATCCTGAATTCTCTTTCTTCTCCCGTGTTTTAGATCTTAACGGTCTTATTACACTAAATTCAAATTTAAACAAACACACACAACACACTGAGCAAATAACGCGTCCCAACAAGAGTGTCATGTGACCTCACATTTCCAAAACAGATGACAACAGAAGCTGAAGAGAGCCGGATGGGTAAGACGTTCCGTGCTTGAAACCGACGGTACGAATGTTGTACTAATTTTTCTGTACCAGAATAAATAAATATTATGCTCTTAATTTTTAACTTTGATTCTTAATTAATCGAGCACTCTGCTGGGATTTTTCCTACCATTCTACAAAGAATTTATATATATATATATATATATATATATATGTATACATACCTATATAATTGCAAACAATAATTAAAATTTGGTCAATTGTATGTATATGACTTCTGTTTCATTGAAACAGTAAAAATGCAGCTGCAAAACCAATGAAAATAAGTTTAGATATTTTTCTGTCGATGTCAGTATCTCTTTAACATTGAAAGAAGAGCAGGTATATAGTGTATGCTTATCTCTTCAGGCTTAGTGATCTATGTTTCAGTCAAACCTAAAGTATTGCTACACGAGAAAAATATATGCTCTTTCATAAAATATTAAAACACGAAACATCTATCTCTCTCGTTCTCTCTCTCGCTCTCTCGATTTATATATATATATATATATATATATATATATATAAATTTATATATATATATATAATAAGATATATATATAGATAGATAGATAAATATATAGATGTATATACATATATAGGTATATATTATGTCTATAAAAACATGTATATAAAACTCAACAAAGGAATAACAATAATAGAGCGATAGATTTATATATATATATATATATATATATATATATATATATATTATGTCTATAAAACATGTATATAAAACTGAACAAAAGGAATAAAAAAAATAATAGAATGACGTAATTTAGAAAAATCAAAGTTAAGTAAAGAGAACAATACATTTACATCCAGTTCTGTTCATCGAGATCCAACACCGGTTAGCTCACCCTTCTATTCATTTCTGTTTAGATAGATATAAATAAAGTAAAAATGAGTATGCCATTTTTATAAATATACTTTAAATAGTTATTGTATATATATATATATGTTGAATAACGTAAGATATATATTCATCCTAATTTCAGAATAAAAACTTAATGAAATTCCCGTCAACTTAAATAAAGTATAACTCACTAATTTTCATAAACTAAGAGTTTCTTTAACTTGCAAAGTTATGGGAAATGGTACGTTTTATCGACCAACATAAACAGTTACATAACAGGGGATTTTTCGGGAAAAAAATCGGTGATACTATAAACTACTTTTTAGTAGTATCGAATATTACATTGAGTATAATATGTTTTGATATAAATAACTAATTATATTGCACGTATATTTTAATTCATAACAAGGCAAGTATCGTCTCTGAGAACATTATTTTAAAGTAATTTGTTAGAAAATAAGAATGCATATATATATATATATCTATATATATATATATAGAGAGAGAGAGAGAGAGAGAGAGAGAGAGAGAGAGAGAGAGAGAAAGAGCAATATCTCTCTCTCTCTCTCTCTCTCTCTCTCTATATATATATATATATGTATGTATATATATATGAGTATATATATTTTTTTTTTTTTTTAAATAATGTAATTAAATAATATGTTTATTCAAAAAAAATCTCCATTTTTATTGTTAAAAAACTGTTTTAATTACGAAATGTAAATACATTCTATACAGTGAAACTTTTAACTAATACTTGTAACGTGCGACCAGAGCACACACTACTTAGACATTATTACACAACGTGTTTCGTTAACATCTAGATCACAAAATATACGACACCATGCCTTTAAAAAAAGGAAGAAAATAAAAGTGTCTATTATTCTGCTGGAGATTCCTGTGTGTATCGAAAAGTTGAATTTCAATAAATAATATGTTTATTTAAGATAGCCCTCTGCATTTTACTGTTAAAACAAAACGGTTCAATTACAAAAATCAACGTATTCTATACAATGGAGCTATTTACTAATACGTATAACGTGTAACCAGAGCACACATCAGTTGGACAGTATTACACAACGAGATTCGTTTACATCTGAAGCACAAAATTAAACGACACCATGTCGTTTAAAAAAGAGAAAGAAGAAATATTGTCTATTATATTGATAAAAATTCTTATTTTAATCGAAATGTTAATTGAAATGAATAGATGCTTAGTTAAAATAATTTTCTGCATTTAATGTTTCAATTTCAAAATGTAAATGCATTCTATACAGTGGAATTAATATTAATATATATATTTATATATATATATATATATATATATATATATATATATATATATATGTGTGTGTGTGTGTGTGTGTGTTTGTGCGTGCGTGTGTGTTGGTATAGTTGGAGAGCCAAGTCTCCTATTGTAAGGAGATGCAATGCTTAGCGCATATGCCTACGCACAAAGCAACTTTCCATAGTTTTAGAATCGTGGTGCATTCTATTAGGCATTTTAAATTAGCTTGTAGGATCACCCAAACACATTTTAAAGGCATATCCCATGGACCTTAATGTGTCGGCAGTTGATGGTCTAAATCTCAGAGAAATACGGGTTGAAATACCAGATGCATGATTTCTACACCATAAGTTTGCTTTGTTGTGAATGTCTATGTCGTCTCATACATGCACTTTTTATAACTTTTCTCGATTCTTTTTAATATTTTTGAGTCATGATGGTCCATATTGAGAGAGTGTTGTCATTAATTACAATGGCGTCAACTACACTTCATCTGGCCCGTTAACTTACATATATGTTCTGCTTATTTGCGTCCCGGTGGCCCAATGAGAATTTCTATTCCTTAACAAGGCATCCTCTGCCCAAAAATGAAGTATGTTCGACATAATATGTTTATTATTCTACTACAAATGACTATCAGTATGACCAACACATTTAACACAATCGGAAGAAAGATTGGTAAGGAATGAGCTTCGTATTAAAACGAAAGAAGTTGAAGTTTATATTGCTGGTTTGGAAACGCATCGAAACAAAGATGTTACGATATTGCGAATTATAGAAATAATTATTCGAAAAGAAAAATGATGAACGAAAGATTAACGATGTAATCCTGCTTGACACCGTTGTCGATAGCTAGTAGTGTTGATGGAGCAGTTGTTAAAGCAACGTGAAGTATCATTGTGGCCATCAGATTTTACCAAGGATTTCCTATAACGCTCGTCTATTAACAGTGGTGCATGCTATTGTCTTGTATGACTTATGTCATTTCTGAAAATATCGGAGAGTAGAGAGAGAAAGAGAAACAGAAAAGCGAATACCCGCAGAATCATTTTTAATTAATGGACTAATTGAAAAAAATATTATAACGAGATGCTGTTACGAAAAATTGATCAATATATCGTAAAGCGAGTCAGTTATAAACAAAAGTAATTGCATTCCTTTTCTTATATATTTCCTGTTTTTCACTTTGTAGAATATATATTCTATGTTTATCAAGTGTATTCAGGCGTGTATCTTATTTTATAAATAATGGGATGATATTAATATCATGCGTTACACATATATCTAGAAGTATAATATAAAACTTCACACAGGCACACCCACATATATACATACACACACACACACACACACACATATATATATATATATATATATATATATATATATATATATATATATATACATTTATACATATATGAATATACATATAAATATCTATGTATGATATAGCTATCAATGTATATATCTATGAATCTATATATCTATCCCTCTATTTATCTCTCTCTCTCTCTCACTCTCTCTCTCTCTCTCTCTCTATATATATATATATATATACAAATCTATTAATCTATCAAACTATCTATTAATCTATCAAACTATCTATTAATCTATCTATCTCATTCGCTCTCTTTATATATATATATATATATATATATATATATATATATATATATATATAGACATACGTATGATTATATATATATATATATATAAGTATACATATATATATATATATATATATATATATATATATATATATATATATATATATATATGTATACATTTACAAATTCCCCACTGAAGCAAAGACCCTTCTTCACCAAAAAAAAAGTATGTAGACAAGGTTATATTGACATAACTGTTACTGCCATATTAAACAATATCATATTCCAAATAAAAGTCTACCTTTATATATATATATATATAAATATATATATATATATATATATATATATGTATATATATACATATATATATATATATATATGTACATATATATATATGTATATATATATATATATATATATATATATATATATTCTAGAAATATATGTATGTGTAGTTGCATTTACCTACAATAGTAAATACACTTAATATAACTATTCTACGCCGAATGTATAAATGTTTGAAACACATTAATATATTGAAATCGAACGAAGATAAATAGCGAAAATTACGCATTTCATATTCTTTATTCTATCGTTTTTATTACCATACTTCAATGTCGTATCTGGGGAACGTTACTAGCGTTTACACTTGGTATCTTGTAATAGTTGTATTTCCATACGTATTCGATACTATGATATTATCACGCAGTTTATTCCGTTGAATAAGTGCATGATATTCAGAGAATTACGAACAATGAGTGAGCACGCGCGAAAGCATATTGCTATGAAAGTAAATTCAGTGTAAATAAAGCAAAGTTATAGATAACATGAGATGATGGAAACATTATGAAAAGCAAATCTGAAAATGTGTTTTTATTGATATACAATATATTCTATGGATTTTCGCAAAATTGCAGATTTAACAAACAATCTTATTGATTCTCAAGTATACTCACAATTGGATGTGATATCATTCGCAATGATATGATATAATACGTATATATATAAATATATATATATATATATATATATACATGTATATATATAGATATGTACATACATACATATGTCTGTATATATATATGTATATATATATATGTATATATATATGTGTATATATATGTCTATATATACATGTCTCTTTCTCAATCTCTCTCCTTCTCTCTCTCTCTCTCTCTCTCTCTCTCTCTATATATATATATATATATATATATATATATATATGTACATTTAAAAAAAATAGTATGCATCTCGTTAGTTTTGCTTCGCACTCTCTTTTTTATACTCTATCAGTCCATACACATATAGAAACAACACACACGTATGTATATATATATATATATATATATATATAAACATATATATATATATATATACATACATACATATATATATATATATATATATATATATATATATATATATATATATATATATATATATGTATATATATATATATATACTAACACATTTTATTCTTATATTACATTATGCGATATATCATAGTTTAACTCTCCTCAAGACGTCTTGTCCCACATTACTTCCTTGGGTAAAGTGAATCCTTTTTAATCCGGTAATATACATGATCACCCACTCACCTCTTATATATTATGATTTCCTTCACCTAATCACCATTCCATCTATACATTTATTGCTTTTTACTTTGTCCGTACACGGGTACCTTTTTCAATATAACTACAAATGATATGGGCCTAAATGTCGACTGTTTTATTTACAAGAGTTTATTCATGCTTCCATGAATGCAAATCCTTTCAATATATATGTAAGTAAATATACGCATGTATGCCAAATTTGACGGATAAATCATTTTGTTACAAGATTTGTGTTCGGATAACAGATAGAAAATGAACAGCATGGGAAAACTCTTTCTAAACATTTTACCATGATGCGTTTTGACGAAGCTGATTGTAGCGTATGTGTCCGAGATTATTGTTATGATAGCTATTTGTATATTGCCTCGAATGTCTCTTCACCGGTCACTAAAAATACACTACAGATACATTTCAAAAATAGATAAATTATCGGGCAAACACAATAAACTATATCATTATCTTCATGCAAAATGTGTGTTTGTTATCTTGAAACAGGGTATTGCAGTGTGTTCCAATGATAAAAAAGTATAGCATACGTATGTAGAGCAGCTTACTTAAAGCCAACGTAAGCAATTTTAAGAGTTGACTATTTTCTCGAATAAAACTGGAAAGATAATTATAGGCAAACAAATGTAATTTTGCCAAATGAGTGGTAATATCGATACACTGTGAACACAAACTTTGACTCAATTAGAATGCAAAACATTAACATTAACAAAGTATTACGAAACAATTACGGCACAAAACTATCCAGAATTTGCTAGAATGCGAAATAAAATGTAGTTAGAGGCCACGACATTACAAACATATTTACTCTGTTTCGATTGTTGATTCTACAAAATCCCTAATCACTAAATTGTTTCAGGCAATCTCAGAATTGCAGCACGCACGATTAAATGCCTTACGTTTCCATTTTCATTTTTGTTCTCGAGACACAAGAAAAGTAACGACACCATAGTCTTTCAATTGTTTCAGAGAGAACGCACTTGTGTAGATTATATAAAGTTTAGGCAAACGAAAGACACTCAACAATATTTACACTGTTGACCAAAATGTCCTTGTCCAACGCACGTGGCTCCTTGTAGCTTAATTGAATACATGCATTTTCAGAATAATCTGCCTAGCTCTACTTACGTATTATTGAGCACTGTTGAAGTTAATACTGAACATTGTCACATACAATAGTATTTCGAACTATAACATTTATGTGGATACATGAAAAAATAATCATATGCTTATATATATGTATATATATATATATATATATATATATATATATTTAAATAAATTTTTCGTGGTACAAAATTTGATAACGGCGAGGAATACGGACGTTTGGGACATTTTTTGGAGGGTCGAATGAGATTAAACAAATATAAAAAAACGAGAGAAAACGATTAAAAAGAAATTAATTAATGTACTGAACCGGTTTTCTTCCACACTCATCAGAGTAAAACGTGGAAGTGATTGAATACGACTAAAACCTAAAAATAATTTGTAATGAACACTAGTGACAAGTGTTCTATATATATATATATATATATATATATATATATATACATATATATATATATATATAAAAACATAGGAAGATTACATTATGTAAGCGACCATTCGTATAGACTGTTTTAATTTTTGGCTTAATAGCAGAGACATATTTTGAAAAATTACATCAGAATATACGTATTACTGATGAGATATACACGTAGGAACATCTATTAACTAATGACACGAACATATGTGTATATCTTATTCATGGGTAAATTCCAGAGGCAATTTCATCATCAAATTATGTCAAAGTGAAAACAATAAGTGTATATTCCCCTACATGTGAGATATTACATTTCAATTCTATTGAGCTATATGGAAAGGCAGAAATAGTTAAGATGCGACACAGTAATTAAAGACGCTACTAAAGACAGTGAAGTTGACAATTTGCAGATGATAGAAATAACGTAAATGCAACTTAATATGCGTACAATAACCAGACTACGACACATACTATAACGCATTGGGCGGTTGATCATAGTATTTACATTATCTTTTGACAGCAACTCAGGTTTGCCATGGTCGGATAAAATATATCATTGAATATTGTACAGAGGACTTATGTAAAGAGATGCGTTTTCATATAAACGGTGTATTTTGGAAGTTAGTTACAATAAATCGTGTCAGCATTTATGAAAGAAAAATACAATAGAATACATTAAGGTATATCTGTTCTCTGGAAAAAAAGTACACTGCTTGGGATACTTGTTAATATGACCGCCTACAAAGTGTCATTGCCTAGTTTTGCGAGTACTTCAGTAGTAGCTACTTCCGGGATGTCTAGGGTGTTTACTGAATACTTTTTAAATATGTTTTGTCTGCTGTTTAAAACATTGTAATGACAATTTAACACATGTATATATATATATATATATATATATATATATATATATATATATATATATATATATATATAAATATATATATATATTTATTTATTTATATAAATATATATATATATATATATATATATATATATATATATATATGTGTGTTATGTTTTGCGAATAGTTGCTCCTATTACCGAAAGCCGATAGAATCTTGTATAAACTATTTTCGCAGATACCCTCATACATTGTGTTACTCGCCTGAAATTGTCCAAGAAAATCAAATAAAACGAGCATAGCAAAATATGTTCCACAAATAATATCAAATAGAAAGATAGACGCAGTTATTTTACTTCACACGTAAGCATACATATATATATATATATATATATATATATATATATATATATATATTTATATATATATATATTTATATATATATGCGTGTTCTATATATTTTACCGTAATATCTACCTTTTTAAAAAAAATGTTGAAAATTGTTTATAATATTTAGAGAAAGATTGATTTATTCTCTTGAAATATTAACTGGAAAGAGTATGTACACGTTTTACAAATACGATAAAATATGATTACTTTTACTGAAAGTGTTAGAAATAAAATTATTGAAAAATGATAGCGTTTTGCTTGTCTTTGTCTTACAATTAAATAGAAAAGTTTTTTTTGTATTATACAATAGTATTTAGTAAAAATTAGCTCAAATGTATAGTTGGTAGTTATACATATATATATATATATATATATATATATATATATATATATATATATATATATATACATATATATGTATATACATATGTAGATAATGAAGTTATAACATAGATAACATTTGCATAGTTTACAAGTTTATTAATTCATCAAGTGTTGAAACAAGGACTACAAATACACATTTCAATTAAAATCGTGGTTATTCAGAGATAACACTTTTTTTAGGTTGCCTGATCAATACATATTGAACATACATTAATTATTTGAAGTAAGTATCATGAAGATGCAAAAGTGAAAATAAATTTGAAAAAACATTATAGGAAAAATAATATTATAGGCAACACATGTGTCAATGTAAATCGTTAAAAAGATTCAAACAAGATTCCAAATATGTGCAGAATGGGTTATCAAATTTATTATGCAAACTGTTTAAACAGTTCAACCAAATGAGCCGAACAATGTTCTATGTAATTCCAAAATCTTGTGAGCTTAAAGAAATGGTATTTTATTATCAGAAATAATCTCGGACAGTCATGCCCGAGTGATTCTTGAACACTTCTCCAAAAGCAATAAAGGTAAATAAATATGTATATATAAGAGTGTTCATGGTAAAGCACCGATGACATCTTAAATAATGTTAAGACTAGCGTAAATTCTTAGAAGGAAACTGATATAGTGACTGTTAAAATGGATTATCTCACAAGCAAAGTAGTTTTCCAACAAATAGAAGTGTTTTTTGTGTTTGTTTCTTCCAAGCCTATATATATATATATATATATATATATATATATATATATATATATATATATATATATATATATATATATATATATATATATATATGTTGGTACAGGAAAATTAGTGCAATATAAATAAATATTACTCTCTTCATTTTTAATCTTTAACTATAATTCTTAATTAATCGAACACTCTGCTGGGATCTTTCTACTATATTACAAAGAAGTTATATATATACAGGGTGTTTCAAAAGTCTTGGGAACATTACAAATACGTATATCTCATGAACTATTCCAGGTAGAAAAATGAAACTGGTGCCATTTTAAAGCTTGCTTAATCACGTTTTTGGTCATACTAATGATTTTCGTGTTATGTTTCCAGGTGCAGTAATGGCGTTCTCTAAACAAGACAAGGCATTTTGCGTCCTCCAATTTGCAAAAACTGAATCGTGGACATGTGTTCAGCGTGCATTTCGCTGGAAATTTAAAAAAGAAGCCCCTGAAAGGAAATCCATTGTCAGATGGCATGCTAAATTTGTGAAAGATGGGTGTTTGTGCCCAAGTAAGCGAACAGGTCGCCCTTCAACTTCAGAAGATGCAGTTGAGCAAGTTCGGACAGCGGATCCCCCGTAAATCAGTGAGAAGAGCCAGCAGGGAACTTCAGCTTGCTCCAGCAACTGTCTGGCGTGTCTTAAGGAAACGACTGCAAATGGTACCTTACAAGCTCAAGTTGGTCCAAAAGTTGAAGGCCACTGATAAGCCACTTCGCCGTGACTTTTGCATTGCAATGCAAGAGAAGTTGGAAGATAACGGCTTTGATGACCGGCTTGTTTTTAGCGATGAGGCGACCTTCTATCTGAATGGCAAAGTTAACAAGCATAACACTCGCATATGGGGTACTGAGAATCCTCATGAACTTCTTGAGCACGAGCGAGATTCACCAAAAGTGAACGTGTTTTGTGCAATTTCCAAGAAAGGTGTCTATGGACCGTTCTTCTTTGAAGAGGCAACTATCACTGGTGAATCCTATCTCAACATGCTGGAAGACTGGTTAATGGCTCAGTTGGAACAAGCAGACTCTGATGACTTCATTTTTCAACAAGATGGTGCACCACCACACTGGAGTCTTAGAGTAAGGCAGTTTCTTAACACAAGGCTGCCTGGTAGATGGATTGGGAGATCTGGGCGAGGTGATGACGTTCTCATGCCCTGGCCTCCTAGGTTTCCAGATCTTACCCCGTGTGACTTTTTCCTTTGGGGCTTTGTCAAGCAACAAGTCTATGTGCCGCCCCTTCCAAGAGATATTGACGAACTAAAGGCTCGAGTAACGGCAGTTGTGGGAACCATTGACGTCAAGATGCTGGAACGCGTTTGGCAGGAAATTGACTATCGACTAGATGTCCGCCGTGTGACGAATGGTGCTCATATTGAGCAACTTTGAAGATTCCCCACAAAACTTGAAACTTTAACCTTTCCAACGGTACCAATTTCATTTTTCAACTCCTAATAGTTTTTGAGTTATTAAAAATCGTTATGTTCCCAAGACTTTTGAAACACCCTGTATATATATATATATATATATATATATATATATATATATATATATATATATATATATATTATATATATATATATATACATATATATGGGAAATAAAAAAAGAAAAGCCAAAGGATATGTTTTTTATATATTCATAAACTTCTAGACATTCTTTCAAACATACCAATACTCACACATTCTTGACATAGCCAGCTGGTCAATACTCCTACACTCCTACCCTCCCTCCCTCCAGCCTCAAAAAAACAAAAAAA
>OY744527.1:119636869-119656869 GCA_963556195.1 Sepiola atlantica
AACACCTGGATATGATAATCATCGCCAGAAATTACATTGGACAGTCGTTCCGCGGAGCGAAAACACGGACAACGAAAATGGTGTATTTCTTCTAATAAGCTGAAAGCGACGCTTGTAGATAGTTTTCGGGTGCTCGCGGGGAACACGACATTGCGCTCGAATTTAGAAATTCGCTGTCAAGTGAGAATCATTTAGTCATCGGATCATTTATTTTTCATTTCAGCGGAACGGTATTATCACTATTCTGGTTGCCACTCGTTGTACACGCTTCAGAATAACAGTATATTTTGTAGACAATGGACTACTTAAATATCGATGCGCAGGACTCGCTTGACTTAGCTTACAATATCGATACAATGATGCGTTGGCTTACAAAAGTTGTTCACAACTGCACCAATTTCTCCTTCGTCATAGCGACGATATTGAGTAGTTGAGGTTCAGCACCGATAGTCACTTGGTGGTACATGTACAGTCGATAGGAATATGACTACATTTTATATGGTTCAACAGTAAATTCCAGCTTGAAGACCAAGGAAAAGATTAGTTTAGAATATGCTTAAGTGTATCATAGTTACGTCTATGTATACCCGTTTGTAATAGTTCAAACAGATCCGTAGATTTATCTTAAATACCGTTTACATACAAGAAAAAAAGAACCGCCTCTGTGAAAAAAATCATTTGTTTGGACTCTATACCATCGAGATATTAATCATGTGATAAAAGAGACTTTACAGGAGTAGCCGTGATTTACAGAGTCAAATGCTTTGAAAAAAATCTTACTATAATAAGTGTCCCATTCATCCATAATCGTAGTGACCCACGCCTCCATGAGCAGTAAATACGTTTAACAGTATTTACTGGGAAAAAATCTTTGCTGTAATGCACGAGTAGCACTAGAAGCTCGGAGATGCTCAATGATAACCTGGTAAGAAATAGTGTATATGGCATCGCAGATAACAGAAGTCACATGTACATCGATTATCGAGAGTCAATTATTAATTGAATTTCTTGTATATTAAACGCACATTCACTATTCAACAGCCATTCCGAAGCATTACTTTTTACAAGCGAAGGATTACAGAGGTTTGCTTAAGGGACGCGAATATATTAACACCAACTCTAGTCAGTATTACATGGGTGTCATCAAGTCCATTGCTACTATCGGGTTTGAGCGTTGAGATCACGATTACACTGTTTCGGCAGAGATTATCATCGGGTTTATCTTGATTTCGACACATACAGACATGAGGAAACTTAATGTAGGAAGCTTTAAAGCACGAAATATTATTATCACAAAAGCAGGTTATGCCAATTGATGTTGGTCTTAAGAAAACGAGGAGGAACAGAGTTTTGCAAGCCTGCTGTATTTGGAAATAAGCTTCTGTAATTGTATGCTGTATAATAACAAAGTATCAAGGGAGTGATTCCATGAAGACTACTAAGCTAACGAGTTAAATCAGCTTGAACTAAGAACGCAGATGAACTATACACTTCTGAGACTAAAGCTATCGCATTTCTGAGACTGAGCCAAATAACATCAAATATATGAAATAAAGTTCGCAAATAAGAAAAAAAGAAGGGGAACTAAATTACAGATATGCTTCTCAACCTTATCAACACGTCGTAAATTTGACAGCTATTCACTAGCCCAAACGTGACAGCAGTAATGATAGAATATCTTATAGAAGGTGGGTATAGATAGAGAATACTCACAAGTAGTAGAACACGTTTAGAGTGATAGTATGCATCGAGTTAAAGAGAAACACAACGAGCAATGAGTTGAATAGAATAACTCCAATATAAGTAGATGAGAAAAAAAGCTTCCGAGTAGATAACTCTCCAGGAACAGAGGCATCCTTGAAAATCCCATTAAAAAAGGGCACGCCTACGAGTGAAAAACGGAGCTGAGATTTTGTCAGGATTAAACACACAAATGTGGTACAGTAATTAACAACCAGGCTTCGGGTAAATGCAGAATAAGGTTCATATTGCAATCGATGTCTTACGGATTGGCGAGGAGAAACGCGATAATAGACAGTGGTTTCAGCAGCATGAATGCTAATCTTCTGGATACTATTCTCCGAAAAATCATTGATATCGTGTATCTTTATTGTTTGAACGTAGAATAACGCCCTCTGGTATACCAGCATTAGCATATACAGAGGATGCGGCGACTGCATCCAGAGTTATATGACCTAATATTGGACGGAGCTCACTCGCTTCACCATTGTTATAGATTGAGAAAAAACATTGAGGGTACAATGGGAAGTGGATCGGAAATGATTTCGCAATCTGCATTCTTGACTGCGAACACATTATTATTTAGCTGTTTGTTTCGTTGTATATGGGCGTGAAACTTTTTTGCGATTGGCATGTACCTTTTTTTGAAAAAAACGTCTTTCGTAAGTAGGAATTGTCATACGAAATATATGTTCAACCTAATTCTGCTGTATTCTATAAATGTTGAAGATTTCATCAATTTAACACATAACCTATTCGGACTGTTCAAATAGCAAATTCCTTATTCTCGATCGACATTTCTGGTAATCCATGGTATTTTGCGTTCTGTATGGAAAAGGTAAAAAGATGTGCCATAGTCAGATCGTTTGGATAGCAAGTTTTTGCTGGGAGCTTTTCTCCGACAGTTTGATTTTTTTTTCACTGTTGCATATTTTAAGCAGGCGTAAATAAAGCTTCGTGGTTTACTGTGTTTACATTTCATCTTAGTTGTTTTTTAAAGCTTCGGACAAATATGTTGCCGCCGGTACTTTAAGTTTTTAATTCACATGGTATTTTGGCTAATGGACGATGAGACATGAACCTCTGACACTGCCCACGAGTACTTTGAGATAACAGGGAAAAGATTGATGGTATCTGGTCCTGACGAATTTAAGTAAAGTAGAAACATTCTTAACAGAGAAGTTTTGCCGCGACTGTTAAGTAATGAGTTGTCTCAAAGGGTGTCCTAGTTTACAGAACAACCCATAATAGTCAGCAGATGGATAGTTTAGGTCATAAATTATGAGACATTCGGAGTTGACTTCAAACACTGCAACTATTGCATTGAACATACGATGATCATTATTAATATCTGCCTGAGTACTGCGATATATTGCAATCGGTTGAAACCATTCATGTTACGAGTAAATCTCTGCATAACATGAACCTGTAATAGACTGTTAGTTGATTATTGAGAAAACGTTGACACATTGACGGCGTTTTCTGCATCTTGGATGTGCTTGTGAAGCAAACCATCTATGATAACGGCGATGTTAGGCTGTTCTATTTTTCTTTGACATCAAATATTAATTTAAATATAGAAAGTGTTAAGGGAATACTTATTCTTAAAAGTCTTTCAGGATTGATGACAACTATATATAATAGATAATGGTGTAAATGACTGAGTGTATCTGACCATTTTTGCAGCTTGATAATCGGCAAAAATGGTCAGAGCTTTCTTTGTTTATCTAACAGTTGTTTATAATCCGACGTTTATTTATCGCCATTGGCCTTTCTCGTTTAGAGTTCGAGATTGAGGGCCCTTCTATTTGATCCGTTCTCTCAAATACACCTCTCGCGGATGTTGTTGACAGGGCCATAAGCTAATCGGCGTTTCTGTGAGAATATGGTTGCGTGTTTATAGGTATTGGACTTAAGATTACTTCTACTAAACCGACGAATGTAAATGATAAGCATGAACACAAAAATAATATTTTTTTTAAATATTGCATTCAGATCTTTAGGCCGAAGAATACGGAGTCAGGATATTTTGAAATTTACCGAATATATTCTTGATTAATGTCACATTATATATGTTAATTCGACCCTATTATTTTCCATGCATTAAATTTACAGACAACGTAGACATTATACCATTAGAAAAATAAGTATCTCCTCTAAAAAGGAATATGGTGTGATTAAGTTCACGACAACATACGGTTTTTACAACCAAGTCTAAGACACATTATGTAATATACACACACACATACAGTCACATACACACACACACACATATATATATATATATATATATATATATAAGAACAGCATTTTGGTAGTGGTAGACATGCGAGGTTTTTAAAGGGTAATTAGAACTTCACCGATTTTCCAAATTAGGGATAATTTTATTTTGACCATAATCAAAATTCACGAGAGAAGTGAATCTTAGAGTCTATATAATAACACCGGCTTCTTAGGACAACAACTTGCCATTAACCTTCATCGTAGCTGCAGATATCGCTTACTACAATGCTGCTCTCTACGATTTATGTGCAGTTATGCTTTCAGCAAAATTGTTAGATGTAAAAATGCACTTCCGTGCGCTGGAAAATCAAGTGCTTAAATCAGTCATGGAAACTGTTATGTTTCACTGACAATTAGATTATCTAACGGCATGACAAACGGCAACGAAACAAAATCTTCAGTTTTATATAAATACCAGCTGCTTAATTATGGTCTATGTACTACGAACATCTTTGTATTATCCATGTCACGATTCAACTGCTTCAGTATTCCCATCAGGATGGGTTGCGAACATATTTATTAAAATCGAGATGTTTATTTTTTTAGTTGATTCGTGTAAATTTCTCATATCACATTAGTAACAAAAAACGATAATTGAGATGATAACAGCAATATATAAATTCATATCAGTGTGGGTGTTTATATATGTGTTTTTGTCACTGCTGAAATTAATGTAATAAATCTATTTTAATAGCGATTTACTATGCGGACAGCATTCAATCCATGCGTCGTTCAGCAACTGAATATAACGATTATCCTAGAGGTTTTTTAGACAATACGACGCTGAGCCATTTTAAGCCAAGCTTATTTGCCCATAAAATGTACTTTGCAATCGACGGAGAAGAGAACTTAACCGAGTGACTGACAGTTATTGATACAAGTAGGCCCAACGTTCTCTAACTAATTCCACTTTCCGAATTAATGAATGCCAACAAAAAAATAGACGTCAGAAATACAGATGGAAATTGCAAAGTTATATCCAAAAGAGCTCTTAGCAAATATTGATTTGCCGAAAGACAATTGTTTAAATCGTTACGCTAAATACGTTTGACGACAGTTTTACATTCACAGTTTCGGTGTAATTAATAGAATAGAGAGGAATTGAAGACTGGTGCAATGAAACAGAATAAGAAAAAATCTCATCAAAAGAAAATGACTTGAAATCTTACTTATCTCAGACCGAGTTACGTCGTGTTTGTTTTTCTGTAGATTCTTTGTCGAAGTTTCACAAAGAAAGGTAAGCCGATATAAATACACCCTTAATTCATGTAGTGTAATAAGGACTTCAATGTTTTTTTGGGGTGTGTTACCATGCGAATTTATTTGGGTAATATTCTAAATAAATAGTTGAGCATTTTGTTTAAACTCGTTGAGAAATAGCACGCCAAAACAAACAACGCGGTAAGATCACAACCAGTTAACTAATGAAAAATGCCTACGCCACATAAATTATATAAATATCCCCCACAACAGAAAGTAAATACAATTTTCAAAATAACGCCAGCTAAGAAATGTATCAATGTCTTTAAGTATATCTATGAAATACCTATTATCGATATTAAGCACACTTTCCGATATACATTTCGCAATTGATTAAACAATTTGTTTTAATATAGATTATATATATATATATATATATATATGCACATATTTATTTATATAAAAGATGTATACTTACATTTAAATATAATGTATTACATATTATATATAATATATATATATATATATACATATATGCATGTCTCAGTTTTCAATTCAAGTGGGGTCAATACATTAGTAGACAATCCTACACATATATATACATATATATATATATATATATATATATATATATATATATATATATATATATATATATATATATATATATATATATCAATTTATTAAACAGTTTATATCAATATCTTTCTATATATAAATATATATATACACACATATATATATATACATTTATATAGAGCTAGATACATACATTTAAATATAATGTACTACATATTATATATATATATATATATATATATATATATATATATATATATATATATATATATATATATATGTGTGTGGGTGTGTGTGTGTGTGTGTTTCAGTTTCAATCGAAGAGTGTTAAATATATAAGTAGATAGTAGTAAACATATCGTTTGTGTTTAGTTCTCGTTCGTCAATGAAACGCACACGTCCGCGTTTCTCAATTGCCATGGGTTTGTCGTTATACCACTAAAATATCAAGTATTCAATTTACCTTTTTTCAAGTTACCTTTTCCTTGGATGTTTCTTATAATTTACTTTGTCCACATTATTTATTATTGTCATTCAAAAGGAGGAACAATTTATATAACACTATGTTATTTATCCCGCCTCCTATTACTACAATGTGTCTTCCACTGTAAATACCCCAGTGGTATGTATCGTTAATTATCTTCGCTCATGCTACTACTTTGTAAACTTTAAACCTTCGTCACCTCGCAAATTACAAATAAGCCATTAAACACGGTGACAATCACGTGAAAAAACTTATATTCCGAAAACAGAATATTGGTAGTATTAAATATAAATAGATAGTGTTGTATAGTTTTCATAGTGGCATGTCATTAAGGGAAAACGTGTTTATGTTGAATTTAAAGCAGTAACAATTCGCAAATAACAGAGCTTGTGTGGGGTGTAATTTACGAGAAAACTACGGTGTTCATTTTTAATTCAAACCATTACTTTATACTTTCTATTATGATACATAGAAACATACATATATAATATTGAGATTAGCAAATGATTTCATTCGTGTGTTCTGAGGCCCGATAAATAACCGTATTTTAAAGTAGTATTGTAAATTAACATTTAACAAATAGGAATTAAATTGTTAAGTCATAAAGAGTAAACTTATACCCGTTTATTTATTTTTTTAAATATCATAAGAAACCATCGTGCTTATGTCCAAAAAAAGACGGTTCTAACGGTGTTTTTATAAGAAGTCGCCTAAAGAATTGCAAAAAGCATGTCAATCAATATGACGTAATGCTCGGTTTTTTGTAATCCCGATAAAAGAAAAAAAAGGGTAGTTAGAGTCAGCTACGATTACGCAAAGAACTTTAATATATAGTTGGTATTATTTTAAATTCAGAGAAACCATGTTATGTATGTAACGTGAATATTACTAGGGAGATTTCGACAACAATTTCAACAAACATCCTGATGAAAGAATAACGAACTTGCTCTCTGGCCTCAGCTGAAATGTGAAGGAACTTAAAATAAAATACGTGATCGAATGGAATATACTAGTGTGCCACGATCCATTCATATATAGTTGTAGTGATTTTAAATTCAGAGAAACCATGTTATGTATATTACGTGAATATTACTAGGGAGATTTCGACAACAATTTCAACAAACATCCTGATGAAAGAATAACGAACTTGCTCTCTGGCCTCAGCTGAAATGTGAAGGAACTTAAAATAGAATGCGTGATCGAATGGAATATACTAGTGTGCCACAGTCCATACAATGTAATTGCTACACAATATACTAACGCTAAACTTTGAATCATTTAAGCTATATTCCGCAATCCACTTTTCATAAAACCGATACTGAAAACTGATGATTACTTGCAACTTCGCCCGAAATGAGTTATCTACAACCGGACAAGACCAATGTAAGTACCGGTAATAGCCATGTAACCTGGTCTGTAAGGGGGTATATTATATTTTATTATTCAATAAAAAACATAATTATTATCATTATTATTATTATTTATATTATTATTATTATTATTATTATTATTATTATTATTATTATTATTATTATTATTATTATCATTATTATTGTAATTACCTGAATACTATTATTGTAATACTTTAACTATCACATATAGCAATACCAATTATTTTACATCAGTGTAGATATAATGGTTCATTTCATTACTATAACGCCTTCGCTCGTAATTGCTAATTTTTACCAGTGTTCATCATCACTCTATTTTACATTTCTCTTTTTGTAATTTTCTTAAAACAATCATTTTTTAGTAACAAGATTAATATTGTTATTTATTTCTGTGATTTAAACTTTTATTTTATTATTACAGTATGCGATTATTAGTTATTGTCATTCGTAGATGTTTTATCATTGGATAGGTATTAGCATTTTTATAAAATATTTTACTATATTGAGTCATTACTAGTAAGTTGATTTTAAGATAAGTGATTAGGACCTGATTCTATTACGTGAGAAAGTAAAAGGCGTTCTCTCTTGATAAGCATTGATCTCAAATATCAAAATAGGAAAAAAACCCACTGAAAATCAATGTAAACAACAAAACCGGATACACTTTAATCTTTTTAATTTATTTATTTTTGCATTTATTTTTAATGCATGCTAAATTGCACTCAGTTATATTTATGTAAAATATGTTCAAATTCCAACGCGAAAAATAACCTGAGTCTCTTGATTGCTTTTATTCAATAACTTTGAGCTAACAACATCTTTTTAGAAAACCAACTGGGCTATATCGCAACAATAAAATGCAATAACTTCTTTCCAAATGGAAGTCAAGTTATATAAACAAAACATTCGGTTCGGGTGTAATTTTCAAAAGATGAAAAGTCATTTTTAACTTGAAAATTTTCAAAAGTCCAGATGAAACGAACGACGAAACTCAATATATAAATATAAAATAATGACTCTTCTTTTGTTTGTTTTACGATCGAACACATGTGTTTATCACAGGGATATACCCATTAATGTAATATTATATATATATATATATATATATATATATATATATATATATATATATATATATATACATATATATATATACTTTATATATATATATACTTTATATATATATATACTTTTTATATATATATATATATATATATAGTGATATATATATATATATATACTTTATATATGTATATACATATATAGTGATATATATATATATACTTTATATATATATATATATATATATATATATATATATATATATATATACCAAATAATTACACAATTACGTCAATCAACCAACATTACATAATTACTTTAAGGACTAAATAAAAATAAATTATAAAAAGTGAGAATCCCGCATTGGTAGTGTCAAGAGAAGAACACCGGACTTTTAGAAAAAAAAAGGTAAAATTAAAATTCCATCAAAGAGTGTGTTGGCAAAAACACGTGTTGTAAAAACAAAAGAAAATAGAAAAAACTGAACAAACAAAAATAAGTCAAGGTCATAATAGACATATATTAAAAATAACGATTAAAACAACATACAACATGATAAAAACATGAATGACTATGCAGAGATAAGAGTATTGACTTAGTCCTTTCCAGGAGTTAGGCACAAGGACAGTTTTTGTCTTACTCCCACAAGTAAGATGTGACCCAAGGTCGGGTCGGGAAAGTAGCGTTTAAAAATTGTCTGAGCAGCCCCGTCGGCATTCCCCGGTAAGGGCGCCTCAGGCAGTAAGCAATAAACTTGCTCGTCCCCAAAGAGGGGAGGCGAAGTCTGGGAGGGTGGACCTCCTAGAACTGCACAGGACAGACCCATAGACCGGCGTAAATCAAGCCCCGAAGGCCAAGACAATACCAGTCTATGGGGTGCAGTATCCATCGGAACAGATACTACACTTTGATCTTAGCCAAAAGGCAATTACCCATTACAAGTAAAAAGGGTTTTGACGAAAGATATTGTTTATTTAGTAACAGTATACTCAGAAAAAATCCTAACCTAAAAATATGTACATAGCGGGTACAAGTTCTGACTTTTAGACTAAGTACAATAACCGCCAATTTTTCCTAAATAACAAGACAGCAACACAATAAAAACTTTACATTAAATCTGAAAAATATTAGTTCTGTAATAAAATAGAGCTTTAAAAAAATCATCGACACCGCACTACACAAGCCAACCTGCCTTTTCTGTCTTAGTGACAATTTGGTTATTGTTAGGTTACCTGATAAAAGTTGCTACTAAATAAACTACACGTGATCGGTTTAAACAGAAAGCACTTCAACCACATTCTCTGGATAGGTTTGTGAACAACCTAGAAATGTTAACATGAATAACTTAACAACATAGCACACAAATTAATGCATTTCTGGATAACTATCATTGTTATAAGGAGTGGAACCTAAGTAAACTAATGAAATGAAAAAAATATAGTATCAATTAAAAGATTAGAAAATAATAATACAATTTGAATTATGTATAACCCCTCCAACATTTTGGATTAAAGATACACTTTAAGAGTAATAGGATATACTACTACAGATATAAATAGGGGCATATGGTTGGCGTTCTTATCATTGCTGCAAAAATAGTAAGCCTATTTATAATAAATTTGTAGTGATAATAGTATCAGTACTAATAAATATACAAATAATTAAAATAGTAATAATAAGAGTAGCAACAAGTTTCAAAGTATTTACAATGAAAAAGTAATAGTTAGAATTAATATAATAATAGGGATATTAAAACGTATAGTAATAATAATTATAATACTTATAATACTACTTATAATAAAATGTTATATCTAGTAATAATAATAGTAGGATTAGCTGTAATAATAATAATTATATAAATAATAGTAATAATAAAAGTAATAGATGGTGTTGCAATAATAACAATAATACTAGCCATAATAGGGGCAATAATAAGAGCAATAGTAGCATTAATAAAAAAAATGATGATGTTTTTAATAATAGTTATACTAATTAGTAGTGATTATAGTAGTCATAATAACTATATCAATAATGATCGTAGTAATAACAATACTAATGGACATAGTAATGATAATAGTAATAATAATAATAGTAATTAGAATAATACTAATCATACTACTACTACTACTACTACTAATAATAATAATGGTAATGGTAACAATAGTAACAATAGTAATACTAATGATAGTGGCCGTAATAATATGTTAGATATTAATAATAATAATACCACTTATAATAATAATAATAATAATAATAATAATAATAATAATAATAATAATAATAATAATAATATAACTGTCACGACCAAATTAATACTGTCTTGCCATTTTATTAATAAATAATATTGATCAGTGTAATATAGTTATTAAAGCTGCTGCCAATACTGTATCAAACTAACTCGGAGTAGAGATACGCAAAAAAGAAGTAAAGTAAAATCTCTGATGCAGGAACCGTTTAAACGGTCAGAAACAACATAGAAAGGATTGTTGTAAAGTGCAAGCTGTCGAAAATAGCGAACTCAAAGGTCAGCGCGCTAGTGAAAAACTACGCCGTAAGTGTTATAGACATCGAAAAAGTTTCAAGTGTGTAATTGAAGAATAAACACATCGATTTGTAGCTAAGACTGCCAAAGTTAAACGTAATAGCGACATAATTGAGCAGTATTGTAAAAAAAACATACTGTCTGAGAACAACCAGAACTCTTTTTTGAACAACTACAAATGAAATGAAAGTGGGGTTACGGTTATACCTGACGCTAAGCAATCTAGTTTGTACTGGGAAGGCATTTTAGAAAAAGAAGGAAATGATCAAGATGATGTAAGATTGATCAAGGATATTGAAAAGCAGGTGCCCTTTTGAGTAAAAAGACTAACGGATATAACAGTCACCGTGTAAATGCTAAAAGAGAAGGTAAAAAAGGTTCACATTGGAAAGCACCTGGACCTGACGGAGTCCAATGATACTGGTTTAAAAACCTTCCGGCTATTCACTCACGTCTTGCAGACATCATTAATGGCGGTTTGACTACAGGTAGATTCCCTAAATGACTGACCAAGGTCACTACAGTCTTGCTCATAAAAGATAAAACAAAATGGGGTGAACTGATAAATTTATACACATTACTTGTCTCTCAATTATGTGGAAACGTTTAACTAGCATATTGTTTGAAGGTATTTATGGTCATTTTCACCAAAACAATTTGCTGCCTGAGGAACGGAAATGCTGCGGAATAAGATCACATGCCACTGAAATTAAGCTTCTGGTCGATACAATTATATTGGGAAACTACAGACGAATAACTACTAACATTGCCATGGGATGGGTTGATTATGAGAAAACCTTTAGCATGCCCCCACTCTCATTAATGGAGCACAGATGCCTGGAGATTTTCAGAAAAGCCCCCAACATTCAAAAAGCTTTAAAAAATAGCATGGAGAATTGAGAACACAATATGACGTCATGTGTTGCCTAAGGTAAAATAAAGTTCAAGAGAGGTATTTTCTCGGGCGACAGTATTTCCCCTTTGCTTTTTGTCATTAGTTTGATCCCGCCGTTAACACTTCTCTTATTTAATATGAAATGAAGATTTGAACTAGGGGAATTATTTCCTACAGTCAACTACTTACTATTTATAGATGACCTTAAGGTTTTCGGAAAGAATGAACCCAGTGTTATACCCTAATGAACACGGTTTAATTATTAAGTGGCGACATACGAATAAAAATTGGCATCACTAAACGTGCCATTCTTGTTATGAAAAGAGGCTAGACCTGTCCATTAAGATAGCCTTAGAATCCCGAAAACAGTTCTGATAAAGAATGTAGACAGTGAGAAGAGGTTACAAATACTTGGGGTTTCTGGAGGCGTGTAAGATTAAATACACGAAAATGAAATACCAAGTCACAGCTGAGTACAATAGAAGAGTAAGGAGTATTATTCAATCACACCTCTACAGTAGAAATACAATCTATGCTATCAATATCAGTGCAGTAGTTATCATTTGATATATTGCCAGTATTATTGACTGAAATGTAGATGAACTAAAATGTTTGAATACCAACACGCGGAAAATGTTTACGGTTTATGGGTATTTTCATAGAAAAGATATGCAGATCGATTTTATCTACCTAGATAGGAATGTGGTCGAGGTCTACTTAGTGTTGAAGATCTTGTGAATATAGAAAAATGTTGCCTATATAGATTTATTTCTAAAAGTAATGAGATTTCTCTATGTGAAGTGAAAAGAGATAAGAAGCTAAGAACTGGGGTGTAAATGAATCAAGGTTAGTAGAGAGAGGGTTTACATTATTTACAAATAAACTACACAGTGTATTATTTAAGAATACTGGATTTAGAGATACTGACAGCTGAAATTCGTGTATCAAGGGTGATCACAAAAGATCTACTAAGCTCACCTTTTTGTCAGCCAATGAACAAGCGACCTGCACTAGGTCAATCAAACGTTACATTGACAAAACTGCAGAATCACGGATATAACCATTGCGCAATGAAAAGGGAAGACACTTAAGCGCATATTGAATCTGAATGGCCAATGCTAGTACACCAATAGTATAAAAATGGAGACACAACAAAGTCGCGGATGTGCTACACTGTAATATATGCAAACTGTATGAATTGGACCACAATGAGAAGTGCTATCAGCATAAGCCAGAAATGGTACAGGAGAACGACTATGTCCAACTTCTTCGGGATATGTGCATACTTACTGATAAGGTTCTTGGACATTCAACTCTCGACTTAAGTCTAAAGAAAAACATGAATTTTGCTTTTTTACTTTTTCTTTCTCTTAACATTCTGTTTTCTGCTGATGACATTACCAATGTGGAGTTCTAACGTCTTACTTTTTATATTATTAAGTCTTTAAAGAGATGTGGTAGCATCGAAACGTCGGTTGATTGACGAACGTCATTACTAGGGTTTACGTAATTTTATGAATACTGTATCTTTTATTGAGCATTTTTTTAATATTGGATAGGTTGTATGTTTTTTTTCATAACATATTTGAACTTGATCAATTAATATATATATATATATATATTTATATATATATTTATATATATATATATATATGTTTATATATATATACATATATATATATATATATATATATATATATATATATATATATATATATATATATATATATATATAGTATAAAGGAATACTCAATAAAGATATACTCAATAAAGAATAAAAGGGAAATACCAGTAGAGTGCTCAATTAAATTAAATTAAGAGCGTAATATTTTTATTTTTAAATACAGATTTTAATCAGACATGGACCAGTGGTTTCTGACAAGAAACGGGTTGAATTCCCGATTCACGTCGTCTTCAGCATAGTCTGAAATAGTAAATGATGGAATTTCTTCAAAAAACATCTAACTGTTATGAAACGCTATGTACACATCATTTTGAAATGGAGAGCCGACGATAAACGCTTAGGACAGAAAAGCCGTTAAAAGATTCTATATTTAGAAGTAAAGCAAGAAAGAAAGAAAGAAAGAAAGAAAGGAGTGGAAAAATAAAAAAAATAAATTTATAATAATAAAATATTACTTTTATATTTATATATATTAATTTCATATATATATATGTAGAAAATAATTAATTAAGGTACGCAACTCTAATTAATTAAATAATCTAAAAAAAGGGGAGGTAACTATTTATCATAATATTAAATGTATATATATGTTTTTATGAATCTCGATCATTTCAATTAATCATTCTCAATTCAAAGTAAAAACATAAATATAGATAAATATATAAATAAAAAATATAAATATAGATAAATATATAAATACATAAATAAAAAATCAATATATACATAAAAAATCAATCAATATATAATTAAAATATCAATATATAAATGAAAAATCAATATATAAATAAATCAATATATAGATAACAAATATAAATAAAAAATCTATATAAATAATAAAATATATATAAATAATAAAATATATATAAATAAAAAAATTAATATATAAATAAAATATCTCTATATAGAAAAAATATTAAAAAATAAAAAAATAAATATATAAATGAAAAATTCAATATATAAATATAATCATAATATGTAAATAAAGAATCAAAAGTTAAAATGTAAATAAAAATATAAATAAAAATATAAATATATAAAAATATTAAAATATAAATAAAAAAATATAAATATAAATATATAATATATATAAATAAATAAATAAAAATAAGAATAAATGTAAATATAAAAATCGAAATATAAATAAATCAATATATAAATAAATAAAAATACTATAAAAATTCAAAAATCAAAATATAAATAAAAAATCAATATATAAAAAAATTCATATGTAAATAAGAATTCAAAATTCATATATAAATAAAAAAATATATATATATATAGATAAAAAAATATATATACATATACATAAATAAAAATTCATATATAAATAAAAAATAAATATATAACCATAAATAATCAATCAATATATAAATAAATATATAAATAAAAAATAAAAAATAAATAAATATACACATACACATGTACACTTACACACATACATACGCACACACTCACGTACATATATACATATGCATACATATACATAAATATATATATATATATATATA
Organism: Sepiola atlantica; assembly: GCA_963556195.1. Classification (NCBI taxonomy): domain Eukaryota; kingdom Metazoa; phylum Mollusca; class Cephalopoda; order Sepiida; family Sepiolidae; genus Sepiola; species Sepiola atlantica. Next base: position 119,652,238 of record OY744527.1, read on the forward strand.
TATATATATATATACATTATATACACAGTCACACACACACGAACACATGCATGTGTAAATAAAAAATTATCAATATATAAATATAAATAAAAAAAATTATCAATATATAAATATAAATAAAAAATTATTTTTATTTATATTTATATATTGATAATTTTTTTTTTTTTTTTAAATTTATATTTATATATTGATAATTTTTTATTTACACATGCATGTGTTCGTGTGTGTGTGAGTGTGTATATAATGTATATATATATATATATATATATATATATATTTATGTATAGGTATGCATATGTATATATGTACGTGAGTGTGTGCGTATGTATGTGTGTAAGTGTACATGTGTATGTGTATATTTATTTATTTTTGATTTTTTATTTATATATTTATTTATATATTGATTGATTATTTATGGTTATATATTTATTTTTTATTTATATATGAATTTTTATTTATGTATATGTATATATATTTTTTTATCTATATATATATATATTTTTATCTATATATGAATTTTGAATTCTTATTTACATATGAATTTTTTTATATATTGATTTTTTATTTATATTTTGATTTTTGAATTTTTATATGATTTTTATTTATTTATATATTGATTTATTTATATTTCGATTTTTATATTTACATTTATTCTTATTTTTATTTATTTATTTATATATATTATATATTTATATTTATATTTTTTTATTTATATTTTTATATTTTTATATATTTATATTTTTATTTATATTTTTATTTACATTTTGACTTTTGATTCTTTATTTACATATTATGATTATATTTATATATTGAATTTTTCATTTATATATTGATTTTTTTATTTTTTAATATTTTTTCTATATAGAGATTTTTTATTTATATATTGATTTTTTTATTTATATATATTTTATTATTTATATATATTTTATTATTTATATAGATTTTTTATTTATATTTATTATCTATATATTGATTTATTTATATATTGATTTTTTATTTATATATTGATATTTTAATTATATATTGATTGATTTTTTATGTATATATTGATTTTTTATTTATGTATTTATATATTTATCTATATTTATATTTTTTATTTATATATTTATCTATATTTATGTTTTTACTTTGAATTGAGAATGATTAATTGAAATGATCGAGATTCATAAAAACATATATATACATTTTATATAATGATAAATAGTTACCTCCCCTTTTTTTAGATTATTTAATTAATTAGAGTTGCGTACCTTAATTAATTATTTTCTACAAATATATATATGAAATTAATATATATAAATATAAAAGTAATATTTTATTATTATAAATTTAATTTTTTTATTTTTCCACTCCTTTCTTTCTTTCTTTCTTTCTTTCTTGCTTTACTTCTAAATATAGAATCTTTTAACGGCTTTTCTGTCCTAAGCGTTTCTCGTCGGCTCTCCATTTCAAAATGATGTGTACATAGCGTTTCATAACAGTTAGATGTTTTTTGAAGAAATTCCATCATTTACTATTTCAGACTATGCTGAAGACGATGTGAATCGGGAATTCAACCCGTTTCTTGTCAGAAACCACTGGTCCATGTCTGATTAAAATCTGTATTTAAAAATAAAAATATATATATATATATATATGAAGTATTAAAATCAATTAAATCAACATATGAATATTTAAAATAAACTAAATTATTTAATATTGATATTTTTTTACATATTTATACGATTTCATTTTCTGCGTGCATTGGATCTACGTATCCCATGTTGCTTTTGTTTGAATAGTAGCACCCCCTGGTTTTCCTGAACTGAATCCCCCGGTCCAATTATCGTTTGCTTTTTATACGAAATGGAGGTTGTTACTCTCAAAATGATTAAAGTTTCAACCATTCTGGACTAATCTAGACTAGTCTATTATTTAGCACTAAGCTCACCAGTTTTACATTTTAGTGATTTTATATTTACAATTTGAAATAAAAATGAATTGATTTAAGATTTACCGTCTCGTGTCATTTATTTTTGTTCTATCCCATATTCAACTTCCCGGTTATCAATAAGTCATTGCTCTTGGCTCGGAATTCTCACATTTATACTTGTTTAACATAAATGCTTATATAGACTGAAGATTGCGTTCGCATGAAACATCGATGTCTAGGTATATTTTTAATATTTAATATTTATAAACAATATTATTGTTTATCAGCCCCCTCCCACGGAGGCAAGCCACTTTTCGAGGAGCTTTAATAACAAGCAGTACAAATAGCTATATGCATGGTCCGACGTTTCGTAGATCACTCTCATCTACTTGGTGAATAGTAGTAATTCTAATATTTACAGTTAAAATTCCTCTTTATTTAATAACTGGTTTCCAGTGGCCTGCGGGTAAGATCTTCGACTGCGAATCAGTGGCGATTTGTGTTCGAGGTTCGCGCCCGCCGACCGTTGGGAATTAGTTCCTAGACTGAAGATTGCGTTAGCATGAAACACCGATGTCTCTAGGTATATTTTACATATTTAATATTTATAAATAATATTATTGTTTATATATATATATATATATATATATACTTCTTTGTAATATAGCAGAAAAAAATCCCAGCAGAGTGCTCGATTAATTAAGAATTAAAAATTGAAAATCAAGACCGTAATATTTATTTATTTTGGTACACAAAGAAACGTACAGCATTCGTATCGTCGGTTTCAAGCACGGAAGGACTTAGCAATACGTCTCTCTCAAGCTTCTGTTGTCATTTGTTTCGGAAATGTGAAGTCACGTGTCACTCTCGTTTGGACGCGTTATTTTCTTAGAGTGTTGTGTATGTTTGTTTAACTCTAGTGTAAGGAAGGTTTAATAAGGTTTGAAAAAAGAGGAGGATGAAAAGTAACAGTTGAGATTTAAACCGGGGAAGATTTAATGAGATATAAACAAATATAAAAAAGAAAAATATGTTTTGTAAAATCATGTTTTGTTCTTTTTACTACTGATGTGTAAAGTAAAAGCTTACCCTCATAGTTTTTATTAATCATCATTTAACTAGTATTAGTTCTAATTGTATCCATTGTTTCTAAATTTAGATAAATGGGATGATTTTCGTACATATGATGTAGATTTTGATAATAATAATGTCATATGAACATGCCCAGTAATCGCAACAAGAAGAAAAACATTTTTCGAAGATCGGTAATCATAACATATATATATATATATATATATATATATATATATATATATATATATACCAAAAGATAATTTTTAGATGTCTTACTCCTACCAAACTACAAATGAATACGACATTGACCCCCTTTCTTTAATTTCGCGAACGATTTCATCACACAACTATGTGATCATTTAATTTATTTTTAAATTAGTCTCTTTTTTCGTTTTTTGTTATTTCCATGTGTATTACTCGTAAATTATGTCAGATCATCATATCTATACCGAAAACACGCACATGATATACATATTTATTTATATATATATATATATATATATATATATATATATATATATATATATATATATATATATATACATATAGAGAGAAAGAGAGCGAAAGAGAGAGAGAGTGGAGAAAAGATCATTGAAAACGTAACCAAGTTCTATTCCAGCCAATGAATAATCTAACGAATTACATGCTCGCTGCCCATTTATCATGCATTTTATGCGCAATCTATTGAAACAGTTTTCGGCGTATTGAACTTTTCAGACTTCAATATTGAGCAATCAATTAGACCAGCTACTTAGTTGACCTCCAAGGTGACATTCTCCGTTATTGAACGATGCTATGTCGATTTGATTTTGAACGTCATTTCATTTTAGCACCGAATTGTGTAATTAATTCTTCAGAGTTGTTGCTTCGGCATATCTAGGCCAACACACAATTAGATATAATTCGATAGAACGTAGACATTCTGGTTTTCAATTACTTTCCTGCAATGCGAAGTACAGGTCGAGTAGTTTACTAGCGAAAGGTTAGATTACATTTCAAGTCAGTATATATTAATATAATGTGGTTGTAAAGATTTAGAAATTGCATCCAAACATGATGCAAACATATTTTTGCCGATTCTTGATTTTATCCTATAATTGGAAAAATATATACATTTACTTCCTCCATCCGTGTTATTAGCATCGACGAATCACGTGGCTATGTAAGCTGATCTGCGCCATTTTGCGATGTAGAAAGAGTGTAATTCAGTGATGGTTTGACGTAAGTAAAACTGATTTGTTAGATAAAGCAAAGCAAGAAATATGTAATGACATACATATTTTTTTTACATATTCTAAAGATCATATAATTCAACAAAATATCTTAATTATAAAATTATGCAATTTAGCGAACAGTTTATATAACGTCCATTGCATGCTGTTATAATATAAAGGTTAGCGAGGACCGTGGCTGATTTGTAGATTATCGACCGTCAGTTGTTGTTTCGAATTTCGGTAGTGCTCGAAACGCTGAGTAGTGGTAGACGTGAAATACATGTTCGTAGATGATTATTTAAAAAATATATATACGGTCATATATGGAAGCATCCAGGTTAAATGTGTTCTTTTCGAAAACATATTTGAATACTTTAAATTAGCAAATAAAATACAAATAAAATTAATCGAAATGTTTGTAAGTCAGACAGA
>OY744527.1:119664369-119744369 GCA_963556195.1 Sepiola atlantica
ACGGTCGTCTACTTTTGCTAGGCGCCGGGTCAGAAATAAACGCTCACCCGCAAACCGATAGTGACCCTGTCATATTTCTTGGGTGTTAGATATTGCTTTTCTTTGTTTCGGTCCAAATATATTTTTAGTTAAAAATAAATATTTTCTATGTATTTCACCCCCCCCCCCCATTAAAAAAATTCACCCACGCCAACCCTCCTTAAAATATTTCTTTTTTTGAAGTAAAAAGAAATTCCTATTCTTCCCAATATTTCTTAACCTCCCTCACCAAAATAAATATATTTGATTAAAAAAAAATGATTTTCACCACCCGGTCAATTGGTTTTAAATTTCTCCCACCCAAAAGAAATATTTAAATTACAAAAAATTCCCGCTCCATTTTTTTTTACATTCCCCCACCCTCAAAAAAGTGTTTTAGTTAAAAAAAGAAAATATTTGTTTACCCCACCTCCACAAAAAAACTCTTCCCCCGTGTTGATACTCATCTTTAAATATGCTATTGGAAGCCCCTACTTCATATCTAAGACCCAGTTTTGTCATTCTTCCAAAATGTTCACCCATTTAGTAATGATCGGGATATGCGTTTCTAAACTCTTATTTACAACAAAACACCTTGTCTTAACGTAATGAAAATAATGAATAATAATGTGAGAAAATACTCTCACATTGACGTAATTTCCGGACCTATATTAACAAAAGTAGAACTATACATGTTGACAGCCAACACTGAATGTGTATGCATACACGGAACGCTTAACATAATGGATTTTGCTGGGTTATATTTTATTTAAATTTCGATTGTGATTAATAACTCAGCAACCCATTGCTACAACTATTATCTTCTATTTTTATATATAATGTTGAATAATAAAAGTGAATGTATAGGAAAATATCATGTTAAGCGCCAGGTATTTTTCACAAAGAATGTCATATATCCCATCTAAATATCATGGAACACCTCATCAAATAAGTACATGTAAACTGTACGAACCGCGAATATACATTAAACGTTGGAGTCTGATTTTGTATTTCCATTACATATAAGTATCACGTTATGTAAACACATACTCATCTCGTTTGATGATATTTACTAGAAAACCTAACTATTCACAGAAACTAATAATGTGTGAGAGAAAATAAATAATAAAGAACAGTTCATAAAACCACGAGGACTAAGGTCGGATTATGCTGCGGTCAAGTGTAGAAACTGCACAAACTACCGAGTGATTTACATGGATATCGAAAGTAATATTATGTATCGTTAGAACGAAGCCAATAAATAATGGTACCTTATAACATTACATAGACAATTAACACTTATTATGAAATAACAGTAGAATGACATCTCTATATATACTATATTTTAAAAGCTCCAGTCTGTGCAGAAAACGAGAAGCACATATGCACTATATAATACTCAACCCATGATGGCCAATATGACGAGAAGTGCCTTTTGGGTTGTGACACTGCAACTTCTACAGATTGTATTATACATGTTAACCGTCAACATTGAGTAGTGCATGCAAACACGAGGCGATTAATATAATGCATTTTGCTGGGTTATATTCTGTTTTAATTATGATTGTGATTAATACATCAGCAACCCATTGCAACAAGTAGTATCTGCTTTTTAATATAGTAGTTTGTATAATAAAAATGAGTAACGTATACGTAAGTGACGTAGTTTAAATAATGTATGAATATGAGAATATGACACAACCAACGAGATATGATAGAATAAGATTAAAGCTAAATCACCCGAGATGTTTAATAAAATATGCAACTCTCTGCGCACATCTCGAGTGAAGCCGTAAAATAAACGATGAGTGTATATCTTTCTCGTGATTTTTCGAGTGTAAACTCATAAAAAGTACACAGCATTTCCAGGAGTCTTTTTACCTTGGATTGTCTAAAATATACGTCGAGGTTGCGAGTTAAAATCACGATCTATATTAAATTCTCATTGTCTAAGTCCATATACGTGACTACAGGAATTACTACTTTGCACAGGTGTTATAGTTTTGGTGTATCGAAACCGATGGGATACGCTATACATTTCTATATTTGTCTTGATTCTTAAACCAGCCCCCTGATTGGTTAGTATTTTTATAGTAGAACGCTCGAAGCTGGACTTTTTACCTCATATTGTGCCGCATTATTTATATAGGCAAACCATCTTTGTTTTAATTAAATCTAGTAACGTTCTTTAGAATGTTTAACCATAATCGGAAGTTAATGTACACTCGACAAGTTGTTGTTTTATTTGGGTCTGGCATATATCCATCACAGTGAAGAGCCATCAATATATCATTTCAATTGCAGATACCATTTTCATAACTTGCTTCGTAGTCGAATTTTTATTACATAAATATACTATGCAAACCCACGAATACGTCAATTGTAATAGGGCCTTGCTTCTGATTTAGATATTTTGACTGATCTAACCGGTCACTCATCATTGAGAGTCCTAAACCATGTGTACTTTACAGTCGCTAAAACACAACCAATATTTTTTTTTAAATCGAATGTAACACTTATTTATACCTTCTTTGAGAAACCTCACATTCAGTATGAAACATTTAATAATATTAATAACCTTAAAACTATGTTCTACTGATTTACAATAAGCGAAACAATACATTTGCAGATCGACAGCAACACTGTATAAGAATAAATGTAGTAACAATAGCAAGCAATGCATGCATAATTATACAAAGAAAAATGAGAGAGGATAAAAACTAACATGTACGCTGCTTTTCCTGTATTTTTGTTCTATTGATTAATCAACATAAAACACAGCGATTGCAGTTCCAGGCTGAAAAAAACAATTGCAAAGGAATAATAGGTTTTATCGTGTGTGTTGTTCGTTGTGACTTTGAGTTTAAAAGAAAACGCTGCTCAGTGCTCGAAGAAATAACGTAAAATTATCACAGATCAATGATTATAATATGTATTATACAAAAAGGCCAAGGGCCATTCATCTCTGCAACAATACTTGATTATGAAGACCGCAGCAATCAACGCAGTTAAAATGCGAGAGTTGCGTGGAATAAAAGAAACGGGCGTGTCACAATTATTAGATTCGAAAATAGCTCGTTTTTGATATTTTTCGAATCAAAGGAAATGAATGCATTTTGTTAGATGCTTGACGAAAATGGGATCAATTGATCGGAATTGTTAGATAGGGTTAATCGCTGATGAACATTCCAATGTTGACGGGTAATGAAGTTATTTAACCATGGCAACATATGCGGTTTAAAAGCCTGTTATAATAATCAACAGAACGAGGTTATCAGCTCCGTTTAAGCTAGTATTTCCCAACCACTGGGCATACTATTCGATGTATCGATCAAACGTATTATAGGGCTCCAAATGTAATTGCATTCTAAAGTTATATATCATGACACCATCAACAACAAACATAGGCAGTCTCATATACAACATTTGCTAGATGCATTACTCATATCATCCACCCGCTTAGGTTTTCTTTAAATATATACGATGCCTCATCAACATCGACCCCACTTTAAAGGCTCAACATTTTCTGCTCTGCTAATTCTACGGAAGTCTTCAAAATTACAATGGTTAGATTAAAATAGATTTTTTGTAAATTATATTGAGCAATTGTGACTTTTATATGAAAACGTTGATTTAATTCCGATACAGATAGACACTGAGACAAATTCAACATGAATTACACTTGTAATTGACACGTTCTGAAGACTGAATATTTGAATGAAACCACTGAATAATTATCATGGCATGCTCTACATATTTCTCACAAGCAATGTCATATATTATGTCCAAATTTCATGGAACAGCCCATCAAATAAGTACAGGTAAACTGTACGAACCGCGAAGATACAATAATTTAACAAACGTTGAAGTCTGAGTTGTATTTCCATTATATATCAGTATCATGTTATGTTAAGGGTATGCTCATCTCGTTTTGTGATATTCAGTGGAAAATCGATCTTAACCGACGAACTTATAATTTGTGAGAGAAAAAACAATTAATAAACAACAGTTTATAACACCACGGGGTTTAAGGTCGGAGTATGCTGTGGTCAAGGATAGAAACTGCACAAACTACCGAGTGATTTACATGGATTAATAAAGTAAAAGTATCTATCGTTAGAACAAATCCAATACATAATGAATTATAACATTAAATAGACAATTAACACTTATTATGAAGTAACAGTAAAATGACATCTCTATACACTATATTGAAAACACTCAAGTCTGTGCAAAAAACGATAAGAAAGTATACACTATATAATACTTAACACATGATGGGCAATGTAACGAGAAGTGCCTTTTGGGTAGTAACACTGCAAATTAATAAATCAGCCACCCATTGCTACAACTATTACCTGCTTTTAAGTATAGAATTGTGTATGATAAAAATGAATAACGTATACGTAAGATACGTAGTTTAAACAATGTATGAATATGAGGATGTGACACAACCAACGAGATATGATGAAATAAAATGAAAGCTAAATACCAGAGATTGTTAAATATGCTACTCTTTTCGCACATCTTGAGTGGAGCCGTAAAACACACGATGAGAATGTATGTTCCTTGTGATCTTTTGCTTGTGAACTTATCAAAAGTACGCGGCATATCCAGGAGACCTTTTACCAAGAATACCTGAAATATACGAAAACTAGAAAGCACAATTTATTCGACTCCCTCAATATTTACAAGCTTTCGCACAGCCACTCATATTTTCAGGAGAATGCCTCATCGTATAAATAGCAGAATATTGAGAAATAGGAAACTGTAAAACGAATTTTAATCTAAACGCAAAATATAAAACTTGTAGGCAGCTTAACTTTTCTTAAATATATTTGAACATAGATCCGTTTCATATCGTTACTTGTAAAACACAATTATGTTCCGAACCGTTGATGTTTTTAATTAAGCTATATATATATATATATATAATATATATATATATATAGACGTGAATAATGTCCGTGTAATATATGTATATATATATATATATATATATATGTATATATATATATATATATATATATATATATATATATGTATATATATATATATCAATGATATTAAATCAATTTTACTTACACACGTTAGAGTATAGAGCGTTCGCTCTCATCAGTGCAGGGATGATAATCTCGGACGGTCGCACAGTTCGAACCACTGCCACATAATCATTCAGGAATCCGTAGGTAAGCGCTATAACTATTAAGCCACACTACATTACCACATTCAAAATTGGGGGGGGGGGAAAGTTATATATATGCGGAGCGTGGCATATCAAAAAAGACTGATAGAGAGTCTACGAAGGTTGTCGGAATCTTAATTATAGCTACGTGTTAGTCTATTTTTAAATTCCCCGAACAAGACTCAACTTTAATCTTGTTAAAGAGACTTATAACACTGTTAATTTTAAATAAATAATATTCAATTAGTTTACCTACATACGCTAGCGTTTCTAGCGTTCGCTCTCATCAGTGCAGGGAGGATAATCTCGGACTGTCGCACGGTTCGAACCACTGCCACAGAATCAACCTATACTCCGTAGGCAACGGTGTGACCATTTGGGCACGGAGGATTACCACATACAAGAATGGATAAGCAGGTTAAATATATTGTTACAATTAAGTTAAAACCAATATGTCTTTCCAAAGTTATCAGTAAACGGTAGATCATTATGAAAAACTAAATTGCGTATCATCAGGACTGACAAACATTATTATCTTAAAACTATTAATAAAAATAACTAAAAACTCATTATTGAACAATAATGGGGTATTTAAAGATAAATTCAGATTATGTTCGCCCATAACATGATGCATATTATTTTGAGCAGTCGTGGTGATATGCGCTCTAGCAGCGAAACTTTTAAAATAATTTACGTTCACTGTTCTAATAAACGTATACATACATATATATATACATATATATACATACACACACATATATATATATATATATATATATATATATATATATATATATATATATATATAATATAGTTAAAGGATAAAAAACATACATTTACATCCGTTTCAAGAATTTGACAGACACACTTAAGTTCGAAGTCAAAATATAGCATCCTCTGTTAGAGCAGAGTACACCTTGAATAAAGACAGACATTCTAGAAATGACGGAAGGTTATGTATATTATAATTATAATCTACTTCTATAGAGTATGCAAACAATGACACCAGTTTACGAATAAAAAAATAGGTGACACAAATTTCAAAAGTACACTGATAGACTATGTATACACCATTATAAAATAATGTTTACAATAAAAAGAGTTTTTTTTTTAACTATACTATATTAGCATTTAAAGTTAAATATGAAATAATTCATGACATTCTAAATTAAATATATATTTTTAAAAGAACAATTTAAGAACACTTAACTATTAGCCCATTTCAAAAAACATTGATAGACTAAAAACACATAAATCTCAAATTAAAGTCTAACAATTACACTAAATATAAGGTGATATAATGATAATCACAAAATACTTACTTTAAAGCTCAATTCAAATATATAGTAATTATAATAATGGTATTAAAAATAAATATAATAATCAAATAGTCCAATAGAAAAAATAATGATCAGCAATTAAAAATAATGATAAAATATATGAATTAAATCAAAAATGCTTACATATATTTACTGTAAAGCTAATACAATATTTAAGAAACAGTTATTAATAAGAATGTGTTCATGAAGAGGTTACATCCGAATGTAGATTAAATAAAATATGTTATATGAAAATTAGAACATTCTATACAAAAATTATTAATAATACAAGTATATATGGTTTATACTAACAAAATATGAGATAAATATTTAACGATATAGTGCTATACTATCACAGTCAGAATTGCATATACACGTGTAAACGTAAACAAACACTTTGTTAAATGTAGACTTACATACACATAGACATACACATAATTTCACATATATTTATATATCACTTGTAAATCTCCATAATCTCCCCAAATCAAGTAGGTATGCTCTTCCGTAGAGTCTTCCCAGGCTAGCGCTAAAAGTAGTTAAAGACTAATCAAACATTATCACACAACTAGACCCGGGAGAACTCATTAAAACGAGAGAATTACCCATTTCGTTAGGGTCAACAAACGTCTTCAGGAAACCGAAATAAATAGTTTTTTTATCGCATGTTATTCATAAATTAGTAATTTTCAAGTCACCGTTTTTGAAAAAACAATATCGTTTCACGATATAGTCTTAAGAGAAATCATTATTGTTTCAAAAATACAATATCGTTTCACGATATAGTCTTAAGATAAATCATTATTGTTTCAAAAAAACAATATCGTTTCACGATATAGTCTTAAGAGAAATCATTATTGTTTCAAAAATACAATATCGTTTCACGACATAGTCTTAAGAGAAATCATTATTGTTTCAAAAATACAATATCGTTTCACGATATAGTCTTAAGAGAAATCATTATTGTTTCAAAAATACAATATCGTTTCACGACATAGTCTTAAGAGAAATCATTATTGTTTCAAAAATACAATATCGTTTCACGATATAGTCTTAAGAGAAATCATTATTGTTTCAAAAATACAATATCGTTTCACGACATAGTCTTAAGAGAAATCATTATTGTTTCAAAAATACAATATCGTTTCACGATATAGTCTTAAGAGAAATCATTATTGTTTCAAAAATACAATATCGTTTCACGACATAGTCTTAAGAGAAATCATTATTGTTTCAAAAATACAATATCGTTTCACGATATAGTCTTAAGAGAAATCATTATTGTTTCAAAAATACAATATCGTTTCACGACATAGTCTTAAGAGAAATCATTATTGTTTCAAAAATACAATATCGTTTCACGATATAGTCTTAAGAGAAATCATTATTGTTTCAAAAATACAATATCGTTTCACGACATAGTCTTAAGAGAAATCATTATTGTTTCAAAAATACAATATCGTTTCACGATATAGTCTTAAGAGAAATCATTATTGTTTCAAAAATACAATATCGTTTCACGACATAGTCTTAAGAGAAATCATTATTGTTTCAAAAATACAATATCGTTTCACGACATAGTCTTAAGAGAAATCATTATTGTTTCAAAAATACAATATCGTTTCATCGAAAAAACATAATCATCAACTATAACATCAGTAAAATACAGAAAAAATATGTGAAACAAGTAAAATTGCATCATATATTTCGTTCTCGTCATTTTTTAAATTTTCATCATAGGATTTGTTCATGCATTAACAATTGTATGAAACAAACATAATCCGACTTTGTTTAAACAATCCATTATTGTTTAATATTTTTCTTTTTCCATTTTTATTTCTGCCTTTTTGCTGATAAAGTTTAAAAGAAATTGGAAATAAATAATTATCTTTATAGCAACGCGCATGCGTTAACAGTAAATAAACTCACGCATGCGCGTATAAGATATTTCCAAAAAATATGTCTTGAATTTCATTGATTAATGATCGATGATCTTTTCACTTCACATTAAACCGAAAATTAATTTTTGTTCGATTTTCTGTCGGGGTTAATCGATTACACAGATCGATCCTCTCCGGATTGTATAGTCTTTTTGGTCCACAGCACGGACAATTATTGTGGCTAATCGAATGCGAAAAGAGAAAATGAAATATCATTCTGAAGGGAAAATTAAAATATTTAAAAAGAAAAGATAACAAGGAACAAAAATGAAACACGCATTAGATTCATGGGCTTTACTACAAATTATAGATCACGTCGTGTATAGAGTTCGATTATAAACGCAGTGCTACTTGCGGCATTATACTTTCATTAGTTACTGAACGAGTCTAAGTGCAAGATTTATTTTAAAAGAGGGGATGTAAAGCATCACAGTGATATATTAAAAGGGCATTACAAAGAAGGAATCACCTCTGATGTACGAACCATGCTGGCGATGTTGTAGGATAACTATTACTGGCTTATCGTTCCTCCAACCCAGAAGATATAAATGACCATTAATATTATATAAGTGATATCAAGTATACGAATCGAGGATTAGAACATCCATGATATGCACGCTTGTACTCTAGGAAGGCAGCTCTTGTGTGATAGTTCCCGAGAAATCATCATCATCCGTTCGTTTGCAATATATGCTCATAGTGACAGATGTACTTGTTCATTCACAACATAATTTTCTGTTGTATATCAGGAACTCTGTGTACTGAACAGTTTTCGTAATACATCTAAATTCCCAGCTGAAATATCTATCTCACCAAACGTTCATACTAGTTATACATTAGTTTCACGTTTATAACGGGACAACATTCACAATAAAACTCTATTAAAGGAATACATAATAATTGCATATTAGTGTTTTTAAATTTAGTTTGAAAAAAACATATTGCTATAACAAAACAATATTATCTTCTATGATGTTTGCAATACTTATTTAAAATTTTACTTTTTATTATTCAAGTTATCTTCACATTGTATTATTTACTATTAAACGCACCACCCTTTCTGTCCTATGTACTGTTAACCTCAAATTGGCATTCATGATTGGAGGACTAATTACTTTAATTACTGAAGTGCTTATTGAGGAGAATAACAGCGTAAGCTTTATAACAGAACTAAGTATAATTTAGTAGAGTAGATACATCATATATGTTCGCCAACCTTCTTAATAATCTGTAAATTTCAGATTAAAAATAAAAGCAACACCATTAAAAAAACGCAAACGAAGAAATGTTTTTATCCGAAATATATATATATATATATATATATATATATATATATATATATATATATATATATATATATACACTGTTACATAAAGTCGACTGTTTTACCTTTCTTCGTATTTTAATGAGGCAATACATTATGTAACCTAAGTGCAACCAATATCCGACGAGAATCAATATAAAACACTAAATTACTAGTGAATAATGCAAGTGTAAGTTAGTTCAATGAATCAGATTTTACGTCCCACACAAATTATATATAGTATTTATGTAATATTGTTATTCTCATGAGTTATTATATATATATATATATATATATATGGGAAAATGAAAAAGGAAAACCAAAAAAATAAATAAAGACAGAAACGTTGATGTACACATAAGAAACATCCATTTTTAGGTTTTCCTTTTTCATTTTCCCATCACGTCGGATTACCTTCATCCTTCTCTTCCCATATATATATATATATATATATATATATATATATATATATATATATATATATATATATATATATAGTTAACGTAGTTCACCCAAAACAAGTCAGGCGGCCACTGTAGATGTAAGGGGCTACTGAGAAGAATAAAAAGGAAAGAAGGTTGGGGGGTCACTCTAAACTGGGATCTTCACAGCGAGATGTCAGTTTACATTAATTTTACATTTCTGCATGTCAGTACTGTCCGGGTAACAGGTGGCAGGGAGGAGTTCCGGAGGCCAGCAGCACGAGGAACGAAGATATTTGAGTAAAAACTCTCCGGCATCTGGGGATCTCCACAGTGAATGGATGGGATTTAGTTGATTGTCGAGTTGGTCTAGTGAATTTACGTCGAGGGGGCACCAGAGTAGCCAATTCATCGGAGCATAATCCATTGAAGTATTTGTTAAACAAGCACAAGGATGCTACATTACGGCGATGGGACAGTGACTGGAGCTTGGTTGACAATGAAGGACCTATTAGGTTGGCGACTCTTTTTTGGACCTTGTCAAAGAGGGAGAGAGTAGTAGATGATGCACCAGCCCAGATGTTGAAACAATACTCCATGCTTAGGCGGATGGTGGCTTTGTAGAGATACAGGATAATGTCATGTGTGAGGAGTTTTCTAGCACGGTAGAGGGAGCCAACTTTCTTTGCGGCAGTCTTGGCAATGTATTCGATGTATTTGTTCCAATTCATGTTACCTGTGAAGGTTAGGACAGGGAGTTTTAATGATTAACTCTCAGGTAGGATTTTATGTGCCATGACAATCGCTGGTTGGAGAGGTTTCTTGTTGTTCTTGAAGGAAAGGATCTTTGTCTTTGCCACATTACAAGTTACCAACCATTTATGACCCCAATCCACTACAGCTTGGAGGTCATTTTCTAAGAATAATGCCATTGCAGCGGATATGATCGCGTCTGTTTTGCCAACATGGCGAGAGTAGAACGTGGTGTCGTCAGCAAATAAACCAATCTCAGACTCTATGGCATAAGAGAGTTCGTTTATATAGATCAGGAACAACAAAAGCCCATAGATAGATCCCTGGGGTACACCAACATTTATGTAATGTTGCTAAGATGAACGGCCATCGAGGACAACCTAGCTTGTTCTTTTGGTTAAGAAGGATCTAATAATATTAAGTAATTGCCCAGTAATACCGTATGAGCGTAATTTCAGGAGAAGCCCTTTATGCCATACCTTGTCAAAGGCCTTGGATATATCAAGCGCTACTGCCCTAGCTTCACCTGCCTTATCGAGTTATGATACATGCGTTCTGAGATGACCATTAGGATGTCTGCAGTAGATCGTGCTTGTCTAAACCCACACTGGCGGTCGGAAATAAGTTTAGCATTAACTAAGTGCCGTATTATAGCTAGATTGATTAAGGATTAACACATTTTAGCAAAGATCGGCAGTAGACGGATTGGGCGGTAGTTCTGATGATCAGTTCTATTCCCAGAATTCTTGTAGACTGGAACCACAGAAGCAATTTTCCAGCTATCGAGGAAGCAAGATTCAGCTTGGCATTTATTATGGAGTTTGGAGAAAACAGGGGCCATATATATATATATATATATATATATATATATATATATATATATATATATATATATATATAGAGAGAGAGAGAGAGAGAGAGAGAGATAGAGAGAGAGAAACAGAGAGAGAGGGAGGGAGTAAGAAACAGAGAAAAATAGAGAGAAACAGACAGACAGACAAATAGAAAAGTATTAGAAAGGTATCATAATGCTAAAAACAGAAATAGGTTAGCCCTGCGAAGTGATTATTTAATATATAGTATTTCATATTTTTCATAGCAAATCTGACCTGATTAGGCAAAACATCAACACTGTGGTGTGATGTGTGTGACCGTGTTCTATAAGTTATTTCGAGTAAGACCACATTATCAAATTGTGGGTGTTTTACATCTCTTATAGTAATATCGTCGTATATATATATATATATATATATATATATATATATATATATATATATATATATATATAATGAAATAAGGAAAACTTAATTATATATACATCTACGTTGCAGCTTTATTAGATGGGTTCATCAGGACGGCAGATTGAAGAAAATGTTAAAAGATAGAGCTACAAGTACCAATGTTTGAAAATTTCATGTGAGTAAGCGCTCAGCAGTTGAAACGCTAAGACATGTGCTACGGCAGAACAGCCGATTTAAGTTTGAAAAGTTCACATAGGAAACAGAAATAAATTATTCGATTCCTTTTTTTGGCACACCCATTATATAATCTAACAACAAATTATGATGTAAAGTTTACCGCAAAACAACCCCCAGAAACGACTTACCAACGAAATAAAAACAGGTATAAAATTGTCTTTTTCTCACGGCTCCCAGATCTGTTGTCCCCAATATGTAGATGATAAAATTAAATATGTTACTAACTCTCTTAAGAAACTGCAATACCCCACCCACTTCATATAAAATGCTAAGAAGAAAACCCTACGTATATTCTCTAAAAATAACACACACGATTACTTAATACCTAATATTTCTCTCATAATTAGACATATTATTTTACCCACTAATTCCAATAGCATAATAATCTGCAACATACTCAATAGACTTGGAATCCCGAAATTACAAACTATTGAACGGACATTAAATACAACAAAACAATTTCGAAATAAAACCACTTATCACGCTGGTATATCCACTATGTCATGCAATAATTAAAAAAATAAACATACATAGGTGAAACTCAACGATAATTGATCAAGATACTTTGACAACAGAACATATATATATAAAAACTAACAATTCTTTCAACGCACTTTTCTCTCATGTAGTACAACATCAGCACTCTTTTAATTTTAAACAGGCTAATTTATCAAATTCGTCGTAAATAAGTCTAAACACATTCTCCAGGAACCAGCACTCATTACCATCAAACAGCGTAACGGTTTCTATTATCTGTCCCCGGTAATTAGAAAACTTATAGTATCCTAGCATAAATGTATATCTGACCATCTATTATCATATCTTCTACTTTCCTTTTTTGCATTATATATACACTTATTTCGTTAAACTTACAAATATACTTAACTTAGATAAATAATTTCATTATCACGTATTTTTTACAACTTCTATTTCAATATATTATAAATTGTATCTACTTAGTATTAATTATACATAATAAAATTACATTTCAAATGCTTACATTTATTGTATATATACATTTTATAAATTTTCTGATGATAAACAAAATTATATATGAATTATTGGGAATAGCAAATACATAATCATATAAATACATTTACATAATTTGTTCAACACCATAATACATATATATATGTATACTTATACATTTTCTCTTCTGCGATAATACATACATATGTGTATACTTATATATTTTCTCTTCTGCGATCCATACTTTTCTTATTTTTTATGTTTTTCTTCAATCGCCCGTCGTGATGAAACATTCTACATAAAGGGGACGAAAATGGATATTTAATTAATATTTTAGATTTTTTATTTCATTTTCCAGTGCGTAAGAACATGTTTCCATTCTTTATCATATATATATATATATATATATATATATATATATATATATATACATATATATATATATATATATATACATATATATATATATATATATATATATATATATATATATATATATATATATATATATATATATATATATATATATATATATATATATATATATATATATAGTCTCGGAAGTTTCTCAACCATTAAAACTATATTACCCCCTAAAAAAAACAAGTCGTTCAGTGGAAAATCACTGTGTAAGTCAATTTAATTTTTACAGTTATTATATTAGTTTGCTTCTAACATTATTTAAATGATCATCAGTTGTTTACATGAAAAACTGTTTCGGGAATTTAAAAACAAGACAGTATTTAATTTCATGGCTTTCTAGCAGAGTTGATCAAGCCCCACTTCCCTTAAAAGAGAAAAAACAGATACGTTCCATATACTAAACCTAAGTTTTGTTCCGTATAAATGGTTTGCTAACTTATATTAGTTATTTAAAAAAAAGAATTCCTCCTTACCTGTGTTGTTCGTCTGTCTAATACAATTTATCCGTTACTTACAAAAATGTTGCTGCATTTTAAAGTGTTTAGACAAATCCATTACACTACTTTTTAGATGATTAATGTATTTTAAGTTTTAGTTTTATATTAAATATATAAAAAATATCAACATATCCAAATATAGAAAAAAAATTCAAATAATATATATACTTTTAGTTGTGTTTTCTCCCCCTTCTCCTTCTCCGTCTCTTTCTTCCTTGTTGTTTAATTCCTTGTCATCAATTTCAAATAAATACTAATCTTCCTTGCCAACTCACAGCGTTCATTAGCTTAATTGCCGATTTTTTCTCTTTCTTCTTTTTTTAACTCACAGCGTTTCCAACCGGCGTTCATAAGCTAACTGTCTATTTTTTCTCTCTTTCTTATTCTTCTTCTTCTTTTTTTAACTCACATCGTTTCCAATCAGCGTTATAAGCTAACTGTCGATGTGTTCTCTTTATTCGTCTTTTTTTTTAACTTTTTAAACATTTCTTTCTTTCTTTATCCCTTTCTACTGTTTATTACACGTAACTATTTTTAAATATAATTAGTATATGTGTTATATATACGATTATACATATTCTACATTATTTTCATTTATATTTAGATAGCTTTGGATTTGCTCTATCAATTTAGTTTGATTAATTTGATGAGACTTAAAAGCATCAGGATGGCGAGTAATTGCCTTATTTAATTGTCTAAATTTTTTATTTTGATGGCCACCTTGTTTAATTATTCTTATTATTAGGTCAGAAATTGGGGGCATAAAATCTACCAATTTTAAGTTAACACAAGCAATCCTTAGAAATTCGGACATGATACTCCCGTAAAGTATATACACAGGGCAGGTACTATTTTTATGTGGCATCCGCAGTATACGAAGAAGAAATACATCTCTTTCATCAAACAGTTAATAGATAAATATTTTATCTTCAATTTTTATATCCAAACTAAAAAAAGTAGCTTGTCTCGGCTTATGTTCACAGTTTAATTTTAACTCTTAAGGATATAGTAAATGTTTAGTATATGCAAACTCATCGCTATCATTAATGCAAACAAGGTCGTCAATATATCGCCTACATCCATGATAACTATACGCTCTAGATATATCGTTTTTTTTAATTAATGATGATATATACATATATTCAAGTCTATGTAAATATTGATTTGCCCAAAATGGAGAAGGATCCAAACCCATTGGAATACCTATTTTTTGGAGTAGTACTTTATTTCCTATTTGAAAGTAACTCTCTTTTATAAAGTGACTTATAAGCATTGTTAGACTAGTTTTGGACACACTCGTCTTGCCATTTTTAGTTTTACACCAAAAGGCTTTAGATTTTGCAAATTCTATGTATTAACCTTTACCTCCTGCAAAAGCTAAATGTATAGTATTACATAATTCGTAAATAAGTTCTTTATGTTGTATTTTGTATATAATGTACTAAAATCATATGTCGAGATTGATTTAGCCTGTTTACGAGAATTAATACGATCTAATTTTTCTTTTAATAGATCTGAATTATTTACCACCCAAAATAGGTTTATATTACTATAGGATTTACTTTTTTTATAGAAATTATTTATTTGATTTATAATTAATGTAACAATTTTAGATACAGCCTTACTTAAAAGTTTAGTGATGCACATTTTTGAGGCAACAATAAAACGGGCGCCAACTGGTGTTTTATGCATTTTAGGTATCCAATACATACATAGAAAGTTTTTTGTACTTTCCTTCTAGTTTTAATTCTAATTTTCCTCAAATAATAGTATTGTTTATAATAATATTGTCGCCTTTACTATTACTTAATTCATAAGTATCTGAAGCTTCACCTATTATTCCTACTTCTAGCAATAAGCGTTGCATATAATATTTTTTACAGATCAAAGCTATATTATGTGTCGCCTTATTAATAGGAACTATTACAAACCTATTTTGAAGCATTTCAAACTCCGTAGTTATTTGTGGATTTCTAAGGAGAGGGATTCGTTTTTTAGGGTGTTTAAATTCTTTTAAACGTTCTACTTTTTTATTTACGAATCTAAGTACATTATTTTTCCATCCGTCAAATGTAGAGTGTAATAGTTGATGCGTTTTTACCATGGATGCAGTGAAATTATCTTTGGCTTTATTTATTTCCAAAACACATTTCGCATAATTTAAACATTTACGTTCTCTATAGTTCGGATTTTTACTTAGGAGTTTTTCTAATTTAGAATTTTTTAACTATCTCTTGCTTACCAGTAATTATATGCCCTATGTCAGTATTACATAAAGGGGAGGATTCACATTAATATTGATGGTATATACATGTTACTATTGGTTTCTGTTCCTCTTTTTAAAGTTCACTGGACAGTGACTGAATTATTTCTGGAGCATTAAATATTTTAGGCAGATTTATATCATCAAATCCTTTATTTTCATACAGGACTACACAAACATTTCGAGGTTTATGTTTTATACCCTCAACAGGTGGCTTGTATAATTTAGTATCGATAATACCCATGATATACTTATACCATTGAGGAAGTTCTTCTTTCCGATATATCATACTCGGGTTTTATAATATTGTAGATGCTATGTATGTTAATACCTTTTTATATGTTGTATTTTTAGAAGTTTTCTAATGTAATTAAAAGACTCGGAAATATTAGTCATGATAATCTCTTTAATTATCTTTTTAAATTCCTCGCATGAACCAGCAGAGTCTCTATTGTTTCTATGTACATGTGTTCTATCTCTAGAACCATAGCGAGGCAAAGCTGGATATAATCGCCCTACATTTTCTAATTCGTCTTGTAAATAATCTTTTTTTACATTTACATTTAGACCATATGGATACATAACTCGCATTTTCTTAATTATTTCATCTTCTTTATTTTGACGCATTTTAAGTTTATAAATATCTACCTTACCAAAACTATCATATCCATCATTTTTAAATTTTTCAATAATCTGTATTGAAAAAGACGATTTTTTACAGGTTCTTTCTTTAAAGTGGTTTGTAACATGGACACAGCTTTTATTACTAGTTCTATGTTAATTCATCCGTCTATTTAAAAGAAGAACTGTTTCGACTACATATTGTAAATTACAATTTGTACACAATATATATATATATATATATATATATATATATATATATATATATATATATATATATATATATATATATTAGTAGTATGTTTTTAAAGGTTGTAGGCAATGCAAACTCCGGGTAAGATTCAAGTTGTAAGGAACAAAAACAATAAATCGAATACGAAATATGACTTACTATTTATTTTTCCTAAAATCTTACATAACAGCAAGAGTGTTGTTAGCTGTTTGTGTGATGTCCGGAGTATTTAAAAATCATCATTTAATATTTCGGGAAAAGAAACTTACCTTTGTCAAAAATAATCAATACCAGAAGAAATCCCCGACTATGAAGAGAATCCGACAAAATAAAATGACTGCCAAAGCAGAACAGTAGCGAAAACCAAGCTCGCAGAAATGTAAATTAAAGTGTGTGTGTTTTTTTTAAGGTAATGTTATGGTGATCGATAAACTGTTGGTTTTAATAATAATAATGATAATAATAATAATAACTATAATAATATATATATATATATATACATATATATAATTTAATTTTGAATTTATTTGTTTATGTATTGTTTTTATTAAGTTTATATTTTGATTATTGGTTATATTTTCAGTGTGTTTTATCTTCGTATTTTTTCTTCTCTTACGTATTTTAAGAATTTTTAATGAAGTAAAGTAATTAATATCTCATGTTGACTATTCTAGATACTATTAAATTCATTGATTATAATATATTCAAGAAGTGAAATTAATTGGTGGTTTCGTCAAATTAGATTATCGAAATAATGCGATATGCATTTACTATAGGATAAGGGGAATTAACTTTGTTATGTAAATTAATTTATTTTATTGATTCAAGATGTAGGATTCAGTAATAGATAAATAGTTATATATATATATATAATACATATATATATATATATATATATATATATATATATATATATATACACATACATGCATATATATATATATGTATATATATATATATATAATATATATGCATACATACATACACAAGCAGATACATGTGCAACACTTATGTATCACTGTCTTTTTATTTGTTTATTTATATATTCTTAATTTTACCTTGTTATCATATTTCTTTAAGTAGGGTTTTTATACTAATATTATTTATTCATTTATTTTTTTTATATTTAATTTAATTATTTATCTTGATATTTAATTTAATTATTTATTTATCTATTTATTTATCATCATTGTTTTCATTTATTTATGTTATTTAATAGTTGTATGTTATTTGTATATATTTTATGAGCACAAAAGGTTTAATTTGCTGCAAAGTACTCTGCAAAAGTCTTGGATTTATAAGATGCTGGGGATATCAGCACAGAGCCATTAACATGTCGGAATAGAGGCTTTTCGTCTATTTTTGTAAGTTGTTATATTATTCTCATACACCCATGCGCACCAAGCCTTTGATCACCCACTCTAGATTGAGTTTACTCGACATAGAACTCCTTGGCGTTTCCAACAGTAATTTCGCAGTGATTTCTGGCATCATGAAATTTCCGGATCTGAACATTGGTTTTCCTATACTGATATGCAAAATAAATGCGATCAATTATTGATACGAGCTTTCTAATATAGTAAATTGTGCATTACGTTTTTGCAGACATCATTATTCGTTTATCTTACACCGTTAAATTGAAATGCGATACATTTATGGTGTCGCAAATGCACCCGAATACTAAGCGAATAGTCCTGAAACTTTGCAAAAATATAGGTAAGATATGTAGTAATTACATACAATAACTATCACATAACGCTAAAAATGTTTATCCAAATATATTATATTCTTAACAGTTGATATACATCATATCAACATTTTCTGAGACGATGTTAATAATGTAAAAATTGATTGAGAAAAATCTAGTTCCTAGATAAGCTTAATCCGTTATAATAAGGGAATATTCTCAATTATTTTTTACTGAGGGGTTAGATTAGTATGTAATTTAAGCTGATGTCAATTATATGCATCCATTTATTGTAATCGAGTTTACTTGCATTTCTATACTGAAAAATGGTAATTTTTAAATATGCCACTATTTTATTACGGGGATGAGGCTTCCATAATGGTGGAATCAAGTTCTTGCCTTTCACTTAATAAATAAGCCCGAAGTTATACAACTGTAGTTACAACTCGGAAGTATCAAACGCTTTAAAGATTTATCGGACCGTCTAGGTCGTAAGTACACAAGCATCCCGAACCTCTTGATCATAGAGGGCAAATTGGCCTCCATTAATGTCAGTCAGGAAATATAGACAGTAAAATAGAATGGAATTTTATAGGCAGCAATCAGTCGACTCTAAGTGGTCGATTTTGGATTTATTCCGTTAAATTATTAGTCATTCTGCTAGCATCTAAGCAAGTAATTGAAGATAAATTTCCTCTATAATATTATGGTCACTTACATTCTAGATTTGCAGGAAATAGATATAAACTCATTCATTTTCGGATCTAATCGAAATTACACAACGGCTATGTGATGGATATTTTCATCCAGCGGTATTAGAGACTTTATAGATGTAGGCAATTGGAGTTTTCAGTTAATGCGTTGAAGAAGAAAAACTAACAGAATCGTTGCGATTTTTACTCACATGATTTGTGAGAGTTTTCGTTAAAAAGCACGCCTATCTTAATCATAGTTTATATATTAGTAGCAAAGCTGAGATAATCAAAATGTGTCTCTTTCGTGTCTTTACTTATGTTTTCGCACAAAGTAAATGTAAAATTTGTCAGTTTTTTAGGATTAAGTTACTTATGAAGTACTGCCTTACAAATACCAACCTTCTCTCTGTAGATGTTATTTAACTTTACGCTCTTGTTCAATGCGTTGTCTATTAACATTGCTCAAGAACTCTTACACACTCTGAACTATATCTTCCTTTGCCTCTTTCTCTTTCGGAAAGTTGCGTGTTTTTTTTTACATGGGGAGAATAACGAATACGAATAATACTTCTAATAATAATTAGAATACGACTAACGATTAATAACAAGTGTAACATAAAAGTTATTAGGCGTAATATAGTAAAATAAGCTGATGTTAATCGTTACACCCCCCACACACATGTAATATATATATATATATATATATATATATATATATATATATAATAATGGTAATAATCCAGGTGAAAAATATCCACGGGGTGGTAATCCAGAGAATTTTAACCGGGTTTATAAATATATATATATATATATATATATATATATATATATATATAGATATATATATATATATATTACCTGTTTACATATTGTTTGTTTTCCACCGAAATGATAGAAATCCAATTTCAATTCTATTCACTTGTTCAGTGTAAATGCTTTCGCTTAAACAAACAAGCGCACAATAAAATAAAACAGTGTTTAACTGATTTCGAAGTTCCTTAATGTGTTTTACTCCATCAGTTGTCGATATAATTGCTCAAGATACAAGTCTCCGTTCAATGTAGTATACTGTGTCTGGCACTTTACAAACAAAACGATAAAAATACATTTAAAAAATCCGGCTATAGTTAGCTTGTATAAATACAGCTTGTCGAAAAAACATCTCAATTCCGATAATGATTAAAGAACTGCGAGGAAAATGAAAAAAAAGTTAATAACTGTTTTTTCTCTCGAAACAGCTACCATGAAACAAGAGACACTATCAGTTGAAATAAACTGGAAGCTATTATAATTCGCTGCTCAACAGAATATCTTTAACTTCAATATATGATGCTTTGACTCTGTAGATGTTACAAGATTTCAGAAAATTGTTATTACAATGGACAACTTGGGTCCGTTTGTTTTGCAGTGAGAACCTAATGAAAAGTGATATGTCTGTGTCGTGTTTCAGTGGATTTGCATGCCTATCGATGCTTGGACCTTAAAGTCAAATGGCGCGATTTACATTCTATGCAATGCTGCGTGTAGATTTTCGTCGAAAATGACACTGATTAGCGGACAGGATCCGTGCTTGAGAATATTGTTCGACTGTTTTAAGACAACCTACTCTGCACGACAATCTGGTTAAAGAAAGAAACGAAAATAAAAAACAGTAACGCACAAAGTTCGCATGGAGACACTGCCGCATATCTATATACATATATAGAAAGAAATAGACACTAAAAACGTGTCTACGGACATACACGAGAATGCATATATATATATATATATATATATATATATATATATATATATATATATATATATGTATATATATAGATATATATATATTATATCTATATATGTAACTAGATATAAATACACCACGCACACAGACACACACACATATACACACCCCCATACACCCCCCACACACACATATATATATATATATATATATATATATATATATATATATATATAAATTATAAACGGACACGTGTTTTGTTGTCAAGGGATCATCAGCGTATATATATATATATATATATATATATATATATATATATATATATATATATATGTATATATATTGTGGTCGTGAGCGTTTTTCTCCTAATTCTAGCCTGAATTTACGAACTGCGTTCGAGGACATGCGACCGCTGCAACACATCGACTCTACACTGATGATGGTAAGAGAGCTCGAAACGACGTTGTCTGTTAGTGAAATACAGTTTAATAATTTTGAAAAAAGTCTAAATTAAAAGCCATTTAAAGATATAATAGTCTTAAAAGAAGAGCTCTCTTTCAAATTGTAATTCTGCGATAATATAATTCCGCTCGAGCGTTGGACACTGTAGATAACATTGACAGTTCCGCCGACTCCCACGTAACTGTTTCTTAATTTAAATTACTGTGTCGATTACTCGGGGTGGCGTTGTGCTGAGGGTTCGCATCATAATTCTAGTTTTTAACCACGAACTGTACTCGAGCCTATGCGACCTCCTACAACCGCCACTACTAGACTTATCTGGTAAGGAGAGCCCGAAAAGACGTACACTGTAGATGAAAATAACTTTACTATTTTAAAAGAATATAAAAAGTATATATATATATATATATATATATATATATATATATATATATATATATATATATAGGTGGAAAGTGATAAATTAGTCAACATCTATTGAAATCATTGTATGTTCATTTCTAATATTTAATTCTCGACGAGCCCCCTCCCTTATTTCACCAAGATTATTGAGATAGACTGTGTACTCATTAGTTGATATATTTGCCTAATATTCTTATTGCAATTGGTAAAGTGATGTATCCAGTCAAAGTAATGTAGATGATTTTATCCATGGACATTGTGCGCGAAAGAACTGCCCACGGCAGTATAGTGACGCTGTTTATCTGAATCAAATTTACCTATACATGTATCGTAGTTTTAAAATATATAAAGTTATGGGGGTCTAATTAACAAGCAACAATCTAAGAGAGAGAAAGAATATAAAGGAAGGAGAATGACAAAAGGATAGATTTATATATTCACATTAGCCGCGTTGGTCGAAGGCCATCGTGAATCCCAGCTATGTACGGACAAATATTTGATGATATCCACGTGATGAAGTAAATGTAAACTTCGTCAGTTTTTTAGGATTACGTTACTTTTGAGGGACTGCCTTACAAATACCAACCTTCTCTCTGTAGATGTTATTTAACTTTACGCTTTTGTTCAATGCGTCGTCTATTAACATTGCTCAAGAACTCTTCCACACTCTGAACCATATCTTCATTTGCCTCTTTCTCTTTCGGAAAGTTGCACGTTTTTCACATGGGGAGAATAACGAATACGAATAATAATTCTAATAATAAATAGAATACGACTAACGATTAATAACAAGTGTAACATAAAAGTTATTAGACGTAATATAGTAAAATAAGCTGATGTTAATCGTTACACCCCCCACACACGCATGTATATATATATATATATATTACCTGTTTACATATTGTTAGTTTTCCACCGAAATGATAGAAATCCAATTTCAAATATTTGATGATACCCACGTGATGAAGCTGGAAATTAAATAAATACTGTGCAACTATTTTTGCGCTTGTTTTGTTTTCAATCAGTAGCGAGCATTTTTTTTTATTGCAATAGACTGGTTACTTTACTGTGGATCACATTTATATGAGACCCTTGTTAATACACTAAATATTTCTTGCTATAGAACATTTGTAAATGACTTCTTAATCATCAAATGTGATCTCTCTTCCTCTCTCTCTCTCTCTCTCTCTCTCTCTTACTATCTCTCTCTCTTTCTTACTCACTGATAGGTTATAAAGGTAGGTGTTGATAGGTAGGAACCTGGAACACATAATATCAAGTGTGTCATGACTCAAAGATACATTCCTGTACCAATCCTATTACACACTAACCTATTCATATTCTTCGATCATACATTTACATCTATGCAGAAAGCACACGTATATCCACCTGCACTTCAGAGAGTATTGGTGAGAAACATATGTCTCTTACTCTGTTTAAAAACGTAGTACATTAGGAAAATATGGTTTGTGTTATAATAGAGCAATCGTTTATCTCTCCCTTTACCATTACCCCCTTGGAGTATCGTGGTTCCTAACTTGAAATGTATGACTGTCTCTTTGAGAAAACTTCTTTATTTGATAATCGGTCATGACTGATTTTCACTCCTAAATTAAAATTACATGTTTACATCAAATGTGTTACTAAGTTTGCTGGAGTAAATGGTGTGATCATTCTCTCGCAATAGTACACATACGAAACTATATTTTTGTGTACATTTATAAGCGAGGTTTCTCACGCAATGTGTAATTATTTTACAGTTGACAATTTTTTTAAAATTCGACCGACCATTCGGATCCCGATGATTATGTGTTACAACTTGCAACCATGACTAGTCATAGTCTACGAACGACCTGATAATATGAGAAACATTTTAACATTTTAGCAAACGCTATCATATCTGTGTTACTCATACATACGTATAGCTAAATTATATCGATTTATATCGTGTTATTTTTAACATTTTTTTTGTAAAACTGCAACCGAGGACACACTCTCAGGTATATATGAAGAGCTCGAGTGCAAAACGCGATAAATCCAAATTCCTTTAACTTAAAAAGTAAACATTAAATGAACGAACACATTAATTCTATAGTTCGACTAAAAGCTTATTTTAATAGAAAAGAAAGAAAAAATATGCAGATATCCTTTTATGTAAAACAGGATTTTTGGGTGTGGTGGAGTGTTGAAATGCAACACTTTTTGTAGTGGTAGGTTCGCAGTTTCGAAAATGCCGTTTATCGCATTTTGCATTCGAACTCTTCATATATTTAATATGATATCTAAATGAAATATATGCGCGCTGAAATATGTTATAGTCAGGTTACTGAACTTACACATGCGAATATTTTATGTCTGTAAAAAGCACATTTAATATAAGGAATTTGAGTAGAAACATGATAATATATCATAACAAGCGTTTACCTTTTAAACAGACATGAGGAGTTCGTTTTCCAAGACTTATCTTGAATTTTCCAGGCAGCGACAAGATAACCCTCGGGTTGCTATCGTTAGTAGCTGCTGATTCATCGCCGATTACCTGAAGCTACTCTACGAGGAATGCCGACATAACGATTTAGGACTTTTTTGTAAGTACTTCTATACTGGTTTTAAAGGTTCATCTTATAAGTATTGAGGACTCACATTACATTAAAGCTCACCATTCTCTTACATATTGGTCCGATGATGTGTTCGTTAAATTAAAACATGCATCGTTTCCTTTTTTCTCTCGCGTACGTCATAATAAAATATTGTATTTTTTACGCAGGAAAAAAAGTTGTTATAGACAGACATATGGCGTGTATAATATTAGTTATTGCTGCGAATTCCCGGTGAATATTACAATTTGATTACTATTTTGCGAAGTTTGAAGGAATTTTGCTAGATTCAGAATAAACTTCATCTTATCTATCTTCAGTTAGTCAAGAAAATCCCTTTTAGACTGAGATTGTTTGTGTATGTTCAAATCAAGAATTTCACCCATTTAAGTTAAACTTGTATGTAACAGGGTGTCTAGACGGTGTGTCGAGAGGCAAATTAAAGGATACCTTTATGATTTTGTTTTGTTAGATTATATTAATGGTTTTACTTATATGGTGTGTTACCCATTCTTATATGTAATATAATTTGAAGACAAGTTACGTAACAGTGCAGTACTTATAATGATAACATGCATATGTATTAGTCATTGAGCAATGCATATATATTGACTCGTCGTTGTACACACATGGGACATCTATTTTATTTACATTTTGCTTTCGCTGTTTTACTATAATATTTTAGCAAATTATCTTTCAACCCTGAGTTTAAAAGTGAAAGTTCATTATAATTATATTATCTGAATTATCAACTGACAAACTTGTACTGAAACGATACCAAATTTGGTTGAATAAACATTGTTTTACTCATTATTGAAACCTGATTGAATGTACATTAATGAAAAGTCATTCAATCCTTCAATTCAGGCCGGTATACTTTGAGTTCAAAAGCAAATAATTGCTCTATTCGACAGTTTAAGTGCTTCAAACTTTCTTTAGATGTTCTAAGGCTCACGAATAATCTATAATTTGTTCGACTATCTAAATGGATGAAAAGGGTGACCTTTAAAGATAATCAAAATGCACAATGGCTGCTCATTTAATTTAAGTGGTAATTTAGCCGATGCCGTTTGTGTTTAATGGCAGTGTTTTATTGATCTCAATAAATACTCTATTAATACTGAATAAGAATGAGAATGTGTACGTTATGTAGATTCGCCAACCCACATATACACTAATGATGAATCTTCACGAAGTCTTAGTAATATGAAGATGTTATAATATGTGTTAAGATTTTATCTGTGTTGCGTCATTAGTAACGGTATGCAATCTCTGACAATATGTATTGTTCTGTTTGTGCTAATACAATGCATCGATTCCATTTTGTTGAAAAAATGAAAACACCACATCAATCTTTTTTATTTTCTATTTTATACTGCATTCCGATGAGACACAGAGTTCAGGGATGTGAATATAAGATCATTTGATACGGTAAATGTACTTTAGAGACAGTAATGCATTGAATATTACAATGATTTCATTCATGTTTATTGTATAGGACACATTAATATATCATAATCTTATTCAGTGGATATGGTATCAAATAGATTTATGATGTGCCTATTTTATATGTGCGTTTAACGATAGCACACTATTCAATAATTAACAGACGGACGGAAATACATCATGGTCATCAGCGTCAAAATATGTTAAATAAGTTCACACATAATAATGGATTACAGATAAAAATACATTTTTATATAAAGTGTCACCTACTTATTGAAATATTTAAAAATGTAAAACATAGACGGGCGAGTCGATTAACAACTCGTGTCGTATCCGACAAGTAGCCTAGTGTGTGTACTTTAAATACTGTGGCGTTTTAAATTCTCGAAGACTGACAATAAAGAAATGAATGCTTATCTTATGAGTACTATCAGGCTAAACCGGGAAAGTGTTGACGAATGAAACAGACTGAGTCGTTATTAAATGAAATTTACAAAACAAACACTTAAATGATTTCAAATCGATTCATCGCACATTTCTTCGGATACTCATAACCCAAATCATCAGTGTGATGAAATAGAGAGGCGACCTTCATTTTCTTAACTATTCATATTTAAAACCGGATCTGCACGTTTCTTTCCTAATACATATTCTTGAACCTTACCGATGATCTCGTTGCTAATGTGATTAACACTTTTCTCATATTTTTGTGTTCATAAGTTTTTAACACACGGTTTACCTATTCCGTCAGACTGCTTCGAAGTAAATTGAAATTAATGATCACACTGATGTACACTAGTTGAAATACATGACGTTCCATATATAACAGTTACAATTTTGTCATACAGTGACGCTAATATTTCTGCTCAACTATCTTCGACGTTCCTGGTTCTTTTGGAAAATATTATTTGATATGTTAGTATATGCATGCGTATTTTCGTGTTCATCAAATTAAATGCGCCATGTTTGCCCTTATTGAACCTGACTTCTTCTAAACATGATTATCGAAATATATAATAAGTAATAACATATTTCACAACACGAACACCCTTGGGTGAGAAAAGAATCGACAATTATGCATGACTTCATGAACAAATCATGGTCATGGTTATCTATGTGGACACGGAATTGATACACAACCAGCTTGAAACCCGCCAGTTTAAAAATAAGGCTACTGCTCGAAACACGAGAGATCCAATTAATCATGACAACTCACAACTCCTAAACAGTTAAGGGGCACACAACTTACTGATTAATGCAACACGGTACTTAAACTATTGTTTAAGCTTGAGATCGTCTCGTATAAAATGTAGTGACAATTAAAAAACAATTCGATTCGGATATTTGTGTGACGTTTTAGAAGAATCATTTACTATGAGTGTTTTCGAAACAGTGTTACATATCCAAGGCGTGTATAATGTGCTACAGAAAGTAGTGACCTATCGTATCGGAAACTTTAAAAAATGTCCTTGTGAAATTTTTTTTTTTTTTTAAACACATCAATAACTGATGTTCGACGTACTTTTCACATAAGGTTCGTTTGGACGTGCATCAGTTTTGTATTCGTGTTTAATAACTACATTTTAAATACGATATAAGTAAATGTTTGAGTTTTTGTATTCATAAACAAACATGAATTCTGTCAGTTTCCGGAAGTTGCCTACGTTAAGATTAGATCTGATTACACTTCTATGTGATACCATATGTTGTTTGAAAGAGGTGTTATTTCTGTGTGTGCGTTGCATTGTGTCTGTGATTATTTGATATAATTCCACGATTACTAAATGTTATTTCTGAAAACATGGTCTATGTCAGTGCATTTAACTTATGAATATTTGTATTCGTTTACTACATGTACTTTCATTATAAAGATATTGGTTCCTCACATGTTATTCAAAGGCGTTCGAATGCCTCTGCTACTAACACAACCTCAAACAAAATGAATACACACATATGCATATTTATACATAATTAACTCATGGGTGTATACTTAATTATATATATATATATATATATATATATATATATATATATATATATATATATATATATATATATAGTGTACAGAAGCTTTGAGTCATTAAAAAATCTACAATGCAGTTTAAATTCCCAGACAAACTAACTAAATCCAAGATATTGCAGACTTAACTTTCGTTGGAAAATTAATAAATGAAAAAAATATAAGTAAAAAAAAAGGGTGGGTTAATTATCTAAGAGTGAAACAAAAACAGGAGACCTTAAGCGTCTAATATTTACACGGGGATCATCAGCTGTCTACCATGTAACTGTTTTGGAGATTTAAAAACAGGACAGTTATAATATTCATGGCTCTCCAATGGAACTGATTATACGACCATATATATATATATATATATATATATATATATATATACATTTATATATATACATATATATACATTATATATATATATATATATATATATATATATATATATATATATATATATATATATATATATATATATGCCAATCTATTAGGGTAGCATCCAACACAAAGAAACAAAACCTACTAACATATAATAACGGCAAAACATCAGACTCACAAATACCAATGTTGTTCGACTACAATGTCAACACCAAACAATTAATCGTCCCTCTCAAAAACATATAAACACAGCTACAGAAGGACTTCACGATTAACAAAATATACAACACACACCTATCTGCGCAAAACGACAGTCCCCGAAATTACATGCTCTTTTCACATCCACCAAGATGCATCACAATCTCGCACCACAGGGAAACAACAAATGCAACATCCCCAAATGCTAAATTTGCAAATACATCACAACCGACGACACATTCACACCTCCAGGCACCAACATCAACTTAAATCCCGACTCCTACCTGTTATAGCGTCAAAGTAGTTTACTTATTATACTGCACGCGATGCACTAAAAGCACCTACGTTGTGGAAACAAGCCTTGAGTTCCGCAAATGCTTCAACAACCACAAATACACAATCAACACCAAGCTCAAAGAACACCCAGTAGCCGAACATTTGAATCTCACAAACCACACCATAGACAATATAAAATGCATTCTCCTAGCCTCCAAATTCTAATCACAAAAACACAGAAGGAAATATGAGGTCACACTCATCTTGAAACTAAACACCTACACATTAGGACTAAATAGAGATATGGGACTTCTCAGCAAGTACACTTTTTTCAAAAACGCGAACTAACCAACACCATTTTCCAACAGTAGGTTGCATCCATTAATCTACCTATCCCTTCTC
This sequence comes from Sepiola atlantica, assembly GCA_963556195.1. Lineage (NCBI taxonomy): Eukaryota > Metazoa > Mollusca > Cephalopoda > Sepiida > Sepiolidae > Sepiola > Sepiola atlantica. The sequence goes on from OY744527.1 coordinate 119,694,070, forward strand.
TCTCTCTCTCTTTCACACACACACACACACACACACACACACCCACACACACACACACAAACACGCCCCCCCCTCTGCCTCTCTCCATATATATGTGTGTACACGTATGCCCTTGTGGGCGAGTGGGTATGCATGTATATGCTTACACATATAAATAGGTGTGTGCACGTACGCCTTTGTGGGTGTGCGTGTATGCATATATATGCTCACACACATATCATTGTCTATGCCTCACCCTCTTTGCACATTAATGCGCGTGTGTGTGCGTGGATCTATTGTATTTTTATTTGGTTTATTTTCATTCACTTTCATTTATTTTTAATTTTTGTATTATGTTATGTTTCAAAGTTCATGCATACTCCGCGTACTAAACTTCACACACCTACTCTAATTTTAAATTACTCCAGACAATTTATCTAGTCACCACAATCTCTCTTATCCCGTCTCTCTCCCAGGCTATGTGTTTGTATCGAGGTATGCCTGTGTGGGCGAATGTAGGTGTGAATTGATGGGCGCGGGTCAGTGTGCCGGTGTGTTTGTGTGTATGCGTGGATATCCATCTGTTCACACCATCATGTCAGGCCACCATGGAATAAATGTATGGTCTACACGATCATAGAAGCAGACCTCTGTGTGATCATCATTTCACTGTTTTTTCCCTTTTTTATTTTTTCTCTCCTACTTCCACCACCCACCTCCCACCGTCCACCCAAAATTCTCTAATACACTGACGAAGGCCGAAGGATTACGGCCGAAAATGTTGTTCTCCTTGCTTGAAAAAACACTTTTTTCTATATAAGGGAACATTGATATTCCTACAGTCAAAATATAGAAAATAAATTGTGAAAATATCTAAAAATATATTTTCCCATTGATTTTGATACACACACACATACACATACCCACACACACACAGACATGTATATATATATATATATATATATATATATATATATATATATATATATATTATAATATAAGATGAAATAATAAAATAAGGTGTCAATCAAATTTTATTAGAATTCAAAGTTCATGCAAAGCATCCTTAAGTCCTTAGCTCATGAGTTTTCAAAGATAATTCTTCTCTTCAGAGGACCATTACCGCAGTTATACTACTACAGGCAATAAAATTACGCTTTGAAAATATATAAAATTATATACACAAATATATAAAAATACATAACATCAAACATATCAATCCAAAAACATACTTTTGTTGAATTCATACAGTCCATCCAGGTCATACAAGTTGAGAAGCATAATCAGGAAGGACATTACTCCAAGATACAAACAGCAGTCCAAATATGTGAAATTGAAGGGGCCGGCAACTCTTTTTATATATTTGTGTATATAATTTTATATATTTTCAAAGCGTAATTGTATTGCCTGTAGTAGTATAACTGCGGTAATGGTCCTCTGAAGAGAAGAATTATCTTTGAAAACTCATGAGCTAAGGACTTAAGGATGCTTTGCATGAACTTTGAATTCTAATAAAATTTGATTGACACCTTATTTTATTATTTCATCTTATATTATAATATTAATGCTCTATCCAGTATATTGAGCTTCAGTTTTTTTATCCGGATGTTTCACTAATTATAAGATATTAGTTGACGCTTATATCTTTTGTTGGATTGCTTCATATATATATATATATATATATATATATATATATATATATATATATATATATATATATATATATATATATATATATATGTGTATATATAGTATGTTTTTAAAGGCTGTGGGCAATGCAAATTAAGGGTAAGATGCAAGTTGGAAGGAACAAAAACAATAAATCGAATACGAAATATGACTTACTATTTATTTTTCCTAAAATCTTACATAACAGTAAGAGTGTTGTTAGCTGTTTTTGTGATGTCTGGATAATTAAACAATCATTATTTAATAATTCGGGAAAAGAAGCTCCCCTTTGTCAAAAATAATCAATACCAGAACCCATCTCTGACTATGCAGAGAATCTGACAAAACAAAATGGCTGGCAAAGCAGAACAGCATCTTACCCGGAATTTGCATTGCCAACAGCCTTTAAAAAACATACTACTACTATATCCAGCAATGCTTTAAGAACACTACCATTCTCTCTCTCTCTCTCTCTCTCTATATATATATATATATATATATGCACAAGGTACACTAAGCTCATTAATGAATTATTATGCATGTTGAAATATATTCTAGGCAACTCAGTATATAATATGAGAACTTTATCGTATGTTATAATTTTAATATTAAGGGTGTATATATATATATATATATATATATATATATATATATATATATATATATATATATATATATATACAATTTTATTATAAACCGATCATTTTGAAGTTTAAAATATATATTATCGACAACCCGATAAGTAACGTTGGCAAATCTGTATGTAAACTATTCCATTAAGAGAGTAGGCGCTTGTTCGCAATAGTCCGCAACCCGTTTTTCCCATTTTTTTTACTGACCAAATCTTATTCTTTTTTCAAGTCACTAGAGAATTCTCTGTGTTGTGAAAAAAATTGAACTATTTTAGATCTTAGTAGGTAGATACGTATCCTAAATAAATTCACTGTTCACTGATCACCGACATTTTCACCATCATAATTCTTCCAAAACTGTCTAAAACAACCAGAATTATCCGTCCGTAAAAAAGGTGTAATTATGGGTGAACAACCAACGCCCAAAACAAAAACATGCAAAACAGTAAAAAAAATAGATCAGTTTACGTTAAATGTATATAGACAACTGATTCCCCGTATTAACATCTAAAATCCCCCAAAATATTCAAAAAACACTTAAATGTCTAGCGACATGATAGGAAATTGTACACCGACAAAAAATGGTCAATAAAACATAGGGAAAACTGGTGTTGACAATTACGAACAAGTAAAACAGATTGTGCCCTTTTCCAAAGTTGTTCTTTTTTAGATACAGGAAAATCTATTTTGTTAATAGTAAAAAAGAATTGTTGTACAACGAACTTTGTGATGTATTAACTAATACTGTTTTATAACCAACGGTACGCGCGTTGCGTCAATTATTTGTATGTGTTTTGTAAAATGCTTAAGGATCATTATTAATTATGGGAGTGGTATACTAGGCAGCAGTAGCATTAACGTACCTACATCGTTTGTTTTTCTATAATCTTTCTGGTTAATATATATATATATATCCATATATATATATATATATATATATATATATATATATATATATATATATATATATATATCTATATATATATATACATATATATATATATATATATATGTATATATATATATATAATTAATGATAGACTCATCAAAATATCGATAGTATATTGTGATAACCGCTTGTACTACAAAGCTAAATCGATAAAATAGGATTATGTTTATAATAATATAAAGTGAATTTTCCCTTTTTCAGGGGTAATACAAATATTTTCATTAATGCTTTTTATGGATTGAATTGTAATAGTTCCGGTACGAATACAGTCAAAGCACAGTTGCCGTCTTATCTTTTTCTTTTTTTATATTGTGAATTCACTGTAACTGTTGAAATAAAGATAACAATATTTATGTGTTATTTTGACTTCATCACAACTTTTTAAAGGAAAGGTAGGCTATCACTCTGTACAGTATTACATATTTTCAAATGCTGAGGTCTTTATTGCCTGTCGTCTGCGAGGCCCGCCCACGTAAGAAAGTGGGCTCGTACAAGGACGTGTTCGGCGTTAATTTTCTTTTATCTCTCCCTGGAAATATTAACAAGATTTTACCGGATCTGTTTCACTCTACTGAGCGAATTGTGTCTGTCTTTTTTTTCATTTCTTGTTGTATTGTCATCGGTTCGTATCAGGATAAAAAGAAACATTGTGCTGATAGATCGTGATATCATACTTTCAAAAACTCATTAAAAGTATTTACCATCCCGCAAAATGATTGTCTCTACGTAAGAACATTGTTTCGAATATCCATTTTAGTTTTTTAGAAAATGATAACAAAGTTTGAATATGCTTATTAATTAAATATTTAAAGAACCTTAACATTACACTAAATACGCCCAGCGCGCAAATAATAGAAAATACTGGTTTAAGCAAAATTCGACTTCATTCATCGTAGCTTTTTTTCAAAGATGAACACCGGATTCTAATGTGTATATAACAATTTCATGCCTTTTCATTGTAGGACGAATTGTATTTAACTTCAAAATACGCACAATATTGTGATATGACTTTCATTAGAGCAAAACTTCTTTCAAGAGCATTCTTTCGGCTCTGCAAAAAGTCAGCAGTCGCAGGGGGTGAGATCGGAAGAAGAGTGTAAGTAAGATAGCAATTAGAAGTACGATTCTTTTTGCTTTGGGATGGTTGCGATCGACTTGTTATACGGTTCATTATCTTGGTGAAGGATCACTTAGTTATTCTCCATTTGTAGTCGTGCTGTGGCGATTCGTTTAAAAAAAGCATAACTGCTCTTGACAGTGTTTGTCAACGAGTAAGCGCCCGGATAACACGTATAAAACCATTGCTTTGCTTCACCAGTGTTTTACCCATCAGAATACACTTCATTAGTAACACACCATATTTAAAGGGTTCCAATTGTTTATGAATTGTGGCATCAGCTTCACTTAACTGACTGTAATGTGTTAACTAGCAATCAGATTTTCTACAAATGTCGACACCTGTTTTGTTCAGTATAATAAGCATATGGCTGTAGTATTAGTAGTGTCATATAAATGAAAGATACGATATTCCTCGAGTGTTGGATAACAATTAATATGCACAACTAATATAAACATCGACTTGAATATGTATATAAAAGTAAGAAGTGTGTCCTTCAATTTTTCCGGGTAATGCACGTGTATTGTTTCGCTAGTTTATATTTATATAGTATATGTTTATGTGTAAAATATACACGTGCTGGTCCAAAAAATAGAACATATGTATAAAACTGTAAAAATCATTCCGTTTGAGATAATTTTCGTCTTTTAAATTGTGTAGGCGAAATATTCTATGTGTAAATAACAATTACAACTATTGTTAATCATTTGTAATATTTGCCTATGTCAGACTTTATTGTCACAGAGTAGTTTATTGTCACATTGGGAAATTCAGCGTTTCAATTTAATAAGAACATTATTCGTTGAGTAATCTTAAACTCAAAATAATTATGTGTTTAAAAAGATTTTGCAAGTAATTTAATCATAATCTCTCATTATGGGTCGCTCTAAAGACATATCTTTGTTTAAGAAGCAGCGAATGTTCGATTTGCGAGAAGTAGGAAAGACGCACATGGTAATCGAAACCTAGGTTGGATGTTCAAAATCGGTAGTGATCAAAGTGCTTCAGAAAGATGTCAAGGGTGTTTCCAACAGCAATTGCAAGAAATGCGGACGAAAGAAAAGCACCACTGAAAGACAAGACCGGGCACTGGACAATGTGGCAAAGAAAAGTCGATTCCAGTCAACAAGCCACATTACTAAAAATGGAAACAGGCTTTTGGTGCCGACGTTTCACGAAGCACTACCTACCGAAGGCTCCGGCAACTGGGATACCAAAATCGTATAGCTGCCACCAAACCGCTCCTTAACAAAAATCAGATGTTGAAGAGGCTACGATGGGCAACTGCTCATCAAACCTAGACTACAGACGAATGGCGGCGTGTGATCTTTTCAGATGTGTCTCGATTTTGTATTTCCTTCGGCGACCAAGGGCCACGTGTTTGGCGAAGATCCACGGAACGGTATAACCAAGAATGTGTCAAGCAGTCTGTGAAGTTCCCGCAGTCTTGCATGTTTTTTTGGCTGTATGAGTGCTAAGGGTGTTGGTAATTTCTGCTTCATCAAAGGAAATGTAAACGCAACAGTGTACCAAAATATCATGGAAGCTAATTTACTGTAAGTGCTGGATAATCAGTTTGACAGTGACGCCACATACATCATTTTTCAACATGACTTGGCACCGACACACTCTGCCAAGTCCACAACTTCCTGGCTCCGAGAACAATCGATCCCTGTTCTTGAATGGCCGGCGAACTCGCCAGATTTAAACGTTATTGAAGCCTTGTGGGATCAGATGAAGAGGAAGCTTCGCAAAGAAAAACCTACTACCCTTGCAGCCATGAAGATTGCAATACAGAACACATGGGATTCGGTGTCTACACAGTATTGCGAGAAGCTTGTTGATTCCATGCCCGGCGAATTGATGCTGTTATCAAGGCAAAAGGTGCTGCTACTAAATATTGATTAATTTTTATATGTATTTAAGTTAATAAAAACAACTATTTTGTTTTCTTAGCTGTCTTGTTCTATTATTTTGAAACGCGAAATATTGAAAAACTGACATTGCAATTGATATAAAAAAAATTTCTATCGTAAACCAACTATTTCAGTTAGTTTAGCATTATAGAAATATTTTAGCACCAATTACATCTCACAGATTGTCCTCAATAAGAATGAGAGATTATGATTAAATTACTTGCAAAATCTTTTTAAACACATAATTTTTTTGAGTTTGAGATTACTCAACGAATAATGTTCTATTAAATTGAAACGTTGAATTTCCTAATGTGACAATAAACTACTCTGTGACAATCAAGTCTGATATATGCAAATATGACAAATGATTAAAAATAGTTGTAATCGTTATTTACATATAGAATATTTCGCCTACACAATTTAAAAGCCGAAAATTATCTAAAACGGAATGATTTTTACAGTTTTATAAATATGTTCTATTGTTTTGACCTGCACGAGTATATCTTTATTACAAAATATGTTTTTTACAACTTTTTTATTTTAAATATTATTGAATTGGTTGTCAGATAAAAGTTTATATTATGATCATAAACTAAAATAGTAATAACTTTTTAACAGAGGAGATGCCAACACCTCTGGCAAATGGAAGCTAAAATTGTGTTAGATAAAGTGTATCATAGATACATTTAACAAATGTTAATACCCGTTCTTCTATACATTAATTGTATTACACTTCTTATGTTAGTAATGATACACATAGTGTTTGTTTTTCTTTTTTTAATAACAACCGTGGAATGTTGTTATTTGTTAAACTATAAGGCGTTACAGGAGTGTGAAAGCGGAAGTAACAACTTTTGTAAGCAAAGTGGCGCCATCAATAGATTCAGTTCTTGGTCAGATTCTATGGAATCTTGTCGATGCGTCTTTTGAATATAGAAGAATTCATAAGATACTTACTTCATTGTAATGCGACGATCGGATAAATGAAAGAACACGGTGTCTATTTTTAAATCTTTTCCGAGTTGATTGATATATTAGAAATAACAACCGCCATTGGGGTATTTCCTACGGCAAGACAACATTTTTTAAATTTTATTGTTTCTCCCTGAAATAATTTCAGGTAATATAGATATTATCAATATTTACTAAAGAAGTGTATCTCTCGAATACGTAATATACCAACACAAAGTTTATTTACGACTTTGTAACAAGGTTGCTCCAAATACGGAGAAAATGTTACATTCAGTGCCTAAATGTCACATGCTGACATGTATATGTTGACACACATAATTATAGTGGTTTACTCTATTTATATCGATTATGTGTACGAATTTATTTTCTAAACTATACTACGCATTTACATATATTTTATACGAAATTATATATGTTATACTTGGTTAACAATGAGTTAGATTTACGTTCAAATGAAGTAAAAAGGAAACAGTGTATATTCTTTTGATCCTAAAATGTACTTGTCTGCGTTGGTTCTTATTATTACCTGAACTGAAAACGGAAAGTTTTAAATGAAAACCGAAGTGATTCGATGTACCTAGTAGATAATGATAAAGATAGAGAATGTTTACATGTTCTCTCTGTTAAACAACTGATTACCCATATGTGTTTCGTTTCATTTAGTATTCTGGACAGAGATACAAGCGTAAGTGTGTAATGTATTAAATAACATCACACTCAATGTAAGAGAATTGATTAGCATTAAAGGTAAATGTAAACTACCATGTTTTGGGTAATTATCCCGATGTGTTCGCAAATGGATTTTTCTTTAAGTACCGTTGGAAATATCCAAGTTTCCGCTCAAATCATTTTGAGTGTGCGATGTGATTAACGTTGGAAAATAATTGTTCTATGAACTCTGTTTTACATCTATGAACACTCGATATTGCGATGCCTACCACATGAGCTAAATATCTTATGAATTATTGTGTGGATTTGCAATCTAGGAAAATGGTTTCTTTTGCGGATAGATGGATTGTGTTATCGTCAAAACATCAGGCATCAATCTAATTGTTCCTGTTGTATCTCTAATGGTAGGAAGTGCACGGCACGGCTGAATATGCATGTAAAATTATTATGTATACTTCATCACACCAATGACGATTTTGTACTTCCTTTATCAAATTATACACTTTTTCCTATTTACAAAATCAGTCATACATACGGAATTATATCCGGTTAGTTGAACTGTCACCAAACTATTAACACATGAGTAATAGACAGTCAATGAAGACCACATTTTGATGCAAACGTGTATATCTTCTGTTAAACAATCATCATTTTTGCCTTTCGAACCATTACCAGACGCAATATTTCATTATCAAATAGGCATGTGGGTTTTAATACCGATTTTCAATTAATGTATGAAAGTGCGGCCTAAAGTGTCAGTACAGTCTTGAAACGCTCGCGTCTGGAGGTATTAATAATTTTATATTTGTTTATAAATATTATACTAAGCCCCTTAAAGAAATTGAAGTTGAGCACTCTCGGGGATGTTAAAAATAAACTGTCAAAAAAGCTCTAATGCAAAGTTCCGAATACGTTCGTCGAACACTCTCAGCTAGTCTTCTATCTGAGCTCGCTTCTAGGTACATATATATCTTAATTTCCCTTAATTACGTGACAGTTTACGTTGACCGAGTGGATATAGTGACTGCTTGCAGAATCTAGGCTCACTATGTGAACCGGGTTCGCGCGTCCCGACCGTCTGAAATTGTTACTTTCCTGCACTGATGAGAGCAATAAGCTTGAAACGCTAGCGTCTGTAGGTATTAATAATTTAATACTTGTTAATAAATATTATATTATATATATATATATATATATATATATATATATATATATATATATATATATATATATATATATATATATAGGTATTGGCTACTGTAATGTACTAGGAAACATAATTTGATGTAGATATAATAATACTCTGCATTAGTTATAGACGGTGTGTACGAGCTTGCCATAAAGATTAAAGAACAGGGTTTGTGGGAAAAGGAATGTTATGCTCCCTTTTATATTCATATAACTAACGTTGGTGTAGCCCCTTGTCGAAGGTATGTTAAAGAGAGCTGCTGATTGACTATACATATATAAAATGGAGCCGTTTTCGTCGATTGGCAAACTTGTCTACATACTTTTAATATCTGTTTGATACATACGCCGCTGTTTTACGACTGTAATTTGAGTGGCCCTTTGCAAATGTGTATTATTCTGCACGCTGACTACCAAACCAAATCAGGGATCACGAGTTTTAATTATGTTAATATCTGCCATCTCTCTTACACAATTCAATTTGATATATCCTCTTGATCTTATCGTGTTTCTTACACGTTTACTTACGCAATTCGTTACGATTTATCTCTTTCGTCTTATCAAAGGAATCCTCTTGCCCGAAGAATATCTATGCCAGCACGAATTGCTAATTTTATGAAATCATGTATATTCCCGTTATAACCCAATGTATCCTACGGGAAAATGTGTAATATTGATTATGTCTTGTAAGTGTTGGATCTACTGATAAAGGTATATAGTTCATGTATCTTGAAAGTAAAAATACAAGTGTACTCTCTGTCTGTAGACGTTTTGAAATTATATTCTTTTTAACCTTTTATCATTTTGCGTAACAATTTTAAACGATGTGTTTGATCGTAACAAATATTCATATCGAATCCGTGATATCTGAATGTATATATATATATATATATATATATATATATATATATATATATATATATATATGTATATATATATGGTACGTCAATGAAAATTAATAAGACCTGCAAATAGAAGCAAATCGATATCTTCAGTTGTTCAAAACAAGGAGCAGTTTACTTAATAAAAAAACATTTATTTTTCTTCTCTTTCATTCCTTAAACCAGGCTTTTGCTCTATCCAGTATATTGAGCTTTCCTTATTTCACAATAGGTCCAACTCTCTAAAAGTGTACCTTTTAGTTATAATTTACATATATATATATATATATATATATATATATATATATATATATATATATATATATATATATATATATATATATATATATTAGTCTGTGAATTTCTGATATCTACAACAATAGATATTCGCAAGTTGTTATAAATTGTAATCATTCTGGAAACCTAGGATATGACTTCAAGCAGACCATCTTTGTCGGAATGAGGTTTGATTTGGCTTGGTGAAACACTTCCATTTTTTACAAGGGCTGATTATTGTTGATAACACAAAGCGACCCTGCCGGTGAATGCCGACAGTCTATGCATGGCTTCTTTTGCACTTAACAAGGATGCCTATTCGAAGGAACTAGTTTATTGACATTCTAGATTCTTATAGGTCATGCTGCCGTGAGAAGCAAGTAAATACAAACAATATATTTTGCTCATGTGAGTTCAAACTTTATAGACTCGTTTTACTATTTTGTAACCACTATCTAATCAAGCGAATTCAACTTTGCATGAATATTCAGTTCCAAAGTAGAACTAAAATAATTTCCTTCCAATTTTAATGAATAAACTTTAATAGGAGAAAGGTATAGGCTGGGCGGAGGAGAAATAGTAGGTTGTAGAGAAGGAACGGACAACTAGGAGAGATGGAAAGAGAGAAAGATAACGTGACGGATAGAGAGAGAGAAAGAGGAGAGAGATAAAGGTGTGTATATGAAGATGGCACACATGCTATTTTACTTCTATTTTTTCCTGGAAAACACCGGGTAGCTCTGCTAGTTTAACATGAATGGATTTGAAACAGATAAAACACACACATATTTTATTATGAAAAACTTTCTAACGAAAAGCCGTTACTGATTGACAATTTATCTGATTCATTCATAAGGATTTTATAAACACAGTTAATTTTAATTCATCTTTATTTTATGTTAATAATATACGCATATATTGTGTCGATTAAATATTTCTAGAATAGTTCTATCCAACAATCCTTGTTTAGACGCTTATTTTGCCAACCATTGAAAATAAATAATTAAAGTGCAAACACATTTTACAAGAGTTATATTGTTTTATCATGCAAACGTTTGGAGCAAAAAAGCATGAATTCTCAACTATGATAGAAATAGTGTGGCCAAACCATTAGACTCCGGTTAACCACATTCCTGGCTGGAAAAGTAATGCCACTAGAGAATATTCAGGAAATCGTCAGTTAGGTAGACACCGCATGAATGCAACTTGCATCCATCCAGGATATACATCAGTAAAGACAGCTCGACTATGAAACACTTAAATGATTGCGGATCTTCAGTAAGCAAAATACAGAGAAATGTGTTTGTCAAATAATGTTTTGCGCTACGTATATAAGTTTACTAACACGGAACGGAACTTACTTGATACATTTTTGGGGAATGACAATGCTTTTTTCTGAAAATCAACGAATGGAAATACACATTTGTGAAACGGTAATACACAGACTCAAGTTTACTTTCAATAAATTGTCAGACATTCGATTGACTAGTATTTCATTAAATGTGTATCGTTTCTGCTTATTTCAAAAGTCACTCTGCAATAGTTGAATATAAATTGCAGTTTTTTAGAAATAAATGACTAAATAAATTAGAACTGAGTTCAGAATTACAAATATCCAATACGATTGCTAGGTTGGCTGTATAACCTATGCCAAACGCTAAACACTTTCATATGTATCAATATGTAAATAATATATATATATATATATATATATATATATATATATATATATATATATATTAAGATGAAACTAGCCCTGATCTTCGTAGTTTTAGATAGTAAAATCAAGTACTAAAGTTTTATATTAAATGACAGGTACTCTCGTATACATTTCTGTGTTTTCTTTTTGCTCCTGAGATGCAATTTCAACTTTCAGCAAAATTCGGTTTCACGGTTGAATGTCTAACATACTAAAAAACGAAAAGTAATAATAGCTGAGGTAGACAGACAAATAGGAAATACAATCTTGATATGCTACTCAATGCTTAAATCCCCATCACCTTTCTTTCTGGTACCCCTTTCTGTTATGCTTCTCTTTTTACCTCTATGTATTCATCTGTTCGTTTGACGCTTTTTAAGCTCTAATACAAGGTCTCAGTTATCTCCCAAAATAGTTTTCTGCCAGAGATGAGAGGCATCGGCCCGCATGCTCGGCTGGCCACCCAATCATCTGGCGACGGTGAACGGACCAATCAACCATTCTGATACCTTCCAAAATGGCGATCGATCTTTCTGTGAGTTCTTTTCGCCCGCCCGCTTTGCTGAAACAAGAATTCATAAAACAAAGATGACATTAAGAGCCTTATTCCAGTTTGTCAGTTCTTTGTTGCGAATCGCCGATGGCGGCTTACATTTCAATATCAATTTATTCGCCTTTACGTCGAAACGGTTACTATTAAACAAGAGAAATAAGCCAGTGTAGAAATATTTCGGATACATTATCAAATTGCTTACAAAGATATAAGAACGCAATGAACATATGAAAACACGTTATTCTATATATAACACGCAAATACACATACATACATATGATAATGCTCTGTTATTACGCAATTTCACGGGTAAATATAACATTCTTATTCGTATTTTCTAATATATGGTTTTAATATATTGCTGAAACGCATTCTTACAATGAACGATAAAATGTGTGATTCATTAGCACACAGGCATACGTTTCAAAACCTTTCTCTAAAACATTCCATTTATTTTTGTATATATGTTACTATTTGCAACATGCAATATTCATGTTGTGATTCGATAAATAAGATTTCAACTAGTAAATGTGTGGTTCATTAAACCACCTAGACACAAATTAAAAGATTTCTCATAAGAATGAAGGTTGTTATATATATATATATATATATATATATATATATATATATATATATATATATATATATATATATATATATATAAATGAAGGAGAATGGAAAGGAATTAGAGAAAGCAAAAGCCAAATCAAAATTCAATTCAAAAGTTCAAAGCAAGGTATATTCCGCAAAAAGGCAATTTATTCAAGTTAAATTTTCCTTAAGCCAGGCTTTTCAAAGATCAAAATCTTATCATCAGAGGAAGTCGCTGGGATAGATAAGTTGGCAATGGCCAAGATTTAAAATTTGAAAAAATAAAATAAAAGTTGTTTCTACCTGCTCTATCCTGGATATTGAGCTGTATACTCTTCACAATAGGGTTTTACCTTTCCTAAAAGTTCGCTTTTAGTACACCTCTTTATATATATATATATATATATATATATATATATACGGCTATTTTACTGGATCGAAAATTAAGCTACTATCATCTTTAAAATCGTCACACCTGAAATATCAGTAAATAGGATTAGTTAGAACACATATACACATACATACTCTTACATATGTTCGCCTATTCAAGGGGGTAACTCTTATAATGAACTAATATCTACTAGAATTAACAAGGTATTCTTAAGATTGCATTTTGACTGTTATTTAGTTATATATGTTGTAATAACTATTCACGAACAAAGAAACATCAATCTTTTAATAACATCGACAATAAATCCGATTTTAGTAATTGAATTTACAGAACAAATCCAGTCACACAGAAATACAGCGATTTTTATTTAATTAACTTCATTTAAATATTTATTTTACTGTTTACATGAACACTGAATAAAAAGTTATCTTCAAAAACATTAGTTCGTTTATATATTCGGCGTTTTCCTGGTTGTTGTAATTCATTTGTTGTCTCCGTAATAAACGTATTTTATTAAAGTGTTAACAGTCAATTAATAGTATACATTTACTCATCATTCCTAAACAACGTTTTAAGATAATCTACTTAACTTATTTTACTCATAGTAATCATATATATATATGTATATATATATAAATATATATATATATATATATATATATATATATATATATATATATATATGTATATATGTATATATATATGTATATATAAAAATGCTAATTAATTTCTAAGTATATGTTTAAAGTACAGGCAGTTTCACTAACCACCGAACCCGATCAAATTATAGTAATTATTGCAACTGAGAACATATGGATAACTTCTAGAATAGCTGCCTTCGTTAAATGAATGTGGTTTTAGTGTATTTACTTTACGTCAATAATTTAAAAAGAAGATTCTAACATATAATCTATTATTCACACCTATGTTATTTTGTATTTTTATAATCGTTTACTAATGGGAATTCGCATCCAATTTTAAAATCCTTACAATATCGTGGGATATAAATCTCGAAGCGAGATTAATCCATCCATTACTTTTAAAGTAATCAGGTCATAATGTAGTATTTAATACATGTTTAACTATAATTTATTTACAAAAAATCACAACCCTTTTATAATACTAGTGAAGAAATAAATTACAAAGTGTTGTGAAGTTGTTCCACAGTAAATAATAAATAAAGGAAGTCAAGTCGAGGGTTGGTTTAACAAGTGTATTAACAAAGTAAGAAAGTGACTAGCTATTGGCTAGACAGTTACAAGACTGTGCTTTGTCTTCAGTGTCTCTGGTGACTCGCACTATTTATAGTGATAACCGGTGTAGTTTCTCCTGTGTAAGAACGGCCGGTGTAACACTAAGTTTTCGGTAAATTCTCATGACATTACTCATTATATAATTAACTTGTATAGGAGTCTACTTTAATGTTGCTGCGACGATATTATCGACTGCTAAATCGCTTGAGCCTTCGTTAGCTGATATTTTCGTCTGTGTTTTTTTTTAACCAATTGTTTTCTAAAACTACCAAACTGGTATTTACTCAGGAGAGGTTGACAACAGTGTCGATTTATTTCCATCATGTTATAGAGCATAGCAGTTCCTTAGAATTCGTTGTGACTTGCGTGTACTGTTGCAATTGAACATGGATGCCCAAGATGAAACCCCCTCACATTCTTGAAAGTGTAGTTCGTACGGCATGTTTATCATTTGAAACTGCTGTGTATAGAAAACATCATCGTCGAGTACGCTATAAAAGTTTATTTTCGCAAAACCTTAAATCGACAAAATATAATCTTATTCGCACTTTAACCCATCGATCTCTTTTTATCTTTGGGCTGAACGACCCGGGTTCGATCCCACTAACGGCATGCGGATTTTCGGGTCTGAAAACTCCCTTTATCCACCCAGCAGTAAATGGGTACCTGACTAAAACTCAGGGAAGGTTCAAGGCAGCGGAAGGAGAGGGGTAGGCTCCGGCTTCCATATGCTATGCCCTAGACACGGTGATTCGTAACAAATCACCGCCGCTACGGCCATGGGCAGTGTGCGATGTCGGCAACGACACTCGTGCGCGTCCAGGCTATGCGACCTTTACCTTTACCTTTACCTCTTTTTATCAGCCCCAACAACAGACTTCATGGGAGGGGGGCTTTGTTAAATTACTGATATGTTTTTATGATGCATACTTCATTACTATTAAGAAAAGACTAATTAACAATAACTACAATATGTTTCAGTGCTAAATGTATTGAGTGGTCTCGTTACTATATATATATATATATATATATAAATATATATATATATATATATATATATATATATATATATATATATATATATATATATATATATTCCCACTTCCCAGTGTTAAGACGCCTGCCAGCGATGCCACTGTGAACAAATAAGGCGCTGTATCCCTATACTATGCTGAGAGTCGAATACACAACTCGAACCTTCTTTTTATTTCCTATGCGAAATGATCCTATTTTTATAACTCAAAAGAGTTATGTAATTAATTAATATATTGGCCAGTTCTTTATGTAGGCATGACTACTGAAAAGATTAGAATCAGAATAGCTCAAAACCGTTGTAGGTTAATTTGCACGGAAATTTACCGTTGTTATTTTTTTTGCGTGGTACAAACACCCATTTCATCAAGTATCCCGATCTCTATTTTACAAAGTGTTACCTCGAACAGAATACTCAATATGTTTGACACACTTGTTGTTTACACTTCTCTACATGACTCACATGGACAAAAAGTAGTGAATAATAAGTTTGAAATATTCCACCCCACACTTCCATCTACTTGATTAAAGATTAAACTTGACTACTTTTCCACTTACCTCTCAATTTTTTATGTCAATTATATACATTTACACTCTTATTCTTATTTGACGCTTGTATGTGTTCATTGTAAATATTTATCACATCTCTGTTATGAAGAGTCTAAGACGAAAACATCTTGACGAAATGATTTTCTTACACTCATTATTATTCTCCGCCGCATTTTCTATGATAAAATAATGCTTCCTAAAACATGAAATAATCTTCTGTTGCACTAGGGATCTGTCCATATCTTTAACTTGTTATCTATCAATCTTACTTGTATTATATATACATATATATATATATATACATATATATACATATACATATATATATATATGTATATAACGACCTACCTATCTACTTCGTATCCTCTCCGCTGGACTCTTCGACAATCGGACATTTGCTTGCACCCTGGCACAGTTTTGCCCTACGTTTCCTTCCCTACAATTTTTATTTTATTTCATTTTTTCAAATTTTAAATCTTGGCCATTGCCAACTTATCTATCCCAGCGACTTCCTCTGATGATAAGATTTTGATCTTTGAAAAGCCTGGCTTAAGGAAAATTTAACTTGAATAAATTGCCTTTTTGCGGATTATACCTTGCTTTGAACTTTTGAATTGAATTTTGATTTGGCTTTTGCTTTCTCTAATTCCTTTCCACTCTCCTTCATATATATGTATACATATATACATATATTAACATATATATGTATATATACATATATATATATATATAAATATCATATTCATATACATATATATATATATATATATATATATATATATATATATATATATATATATATGCGTGTGTGTGTGTATGGGGATGGGGGGTGTGTATATATGTGTTCGTGGGTATGTGCATTTTTAAGCAGCATGCCATCATTTATACACATTTGATTAAACACCACATAATTTTAAAGTTAGGTCATTTCTTTAGATGTTTTCCAGACATGTCTCAGTCTCTGATACTAAATCGTACAGTATGTTATTCAATTTTATGTACTTATTTTTACTAGTTGTCTGACATTCTGCGGGAGAAGAGGAACAGGGTTAAATAGAAACGGTGTGGGATGTAGTCTGTAGGTAATATATGTATTGGTGTTGTTAAGTTTTAATTTGTTTAGTTATTTTATTTCTTTTAGTATATTTCTTTCTGTATTATTTTTATATGGAAAGCGTTTAATATGTTAGTACCGTAATTAACAGCTATTCTCTTAAAATCGGTTGTTGTGTTTATAAATAGTGCTTCTAGTAACTTCAATCGGCGTGTACAAGTATTTCTACTGTGTAATTTAGTGTTCATTGTAAGTATTTATCTTTATTCCGTTGACTAGAGTGTATTTATGTATGAAATGATGTGGTGATTAATATCGCTGGTGTCTGATAAATAATATTTTATACGTCTGGAGAGAGTTATTGTTGTGTGGGAAATAACTGTTCTGTTCGTGGTGTATATTTTACCCGCCTAAACATTTGTACACTTCTTGATTATATATATATATATATATATATATATATATATATATATATATATATATTTCTTGAATGTGAGATGATATATATAATTATTTCCACAATCAGACAACGCCGCAGCCCACAACCTATGAAAGAAACAAACCGGAAGTCCTAGACTCGAGTTTCGCCCTCCTTTGGGCTCATCAGTAGAACACATCCGAACTCAGGATTCGAAACCCGAGTCACTTGCATGTGACTCGGGTTTCGAATCCTGAGTTCGGATGTGTTCTACTGAAGCCCAAAGGAGGGCGAAACTCGAATCTAGGACTTCCGGTTTGTTTCTTTCATAGGTTGTGGGCTGCGGCGTTGTCTGATTGTGGAAATAATTATATATATATATATATATATATATATATATATATATATATATATATAGATATATGTACATGTGGGTGTTGTGTGTGTCTATCATGCAATCTATATTTTTCTTTACACAAAGTCATTGGGCAAGTCTCTAGAGGCACAATAATGTAGAGTTTAGAATTACAATTTCTAGTGTGCCCATAGTGTTACTCTTCCTTACATAGTTATAAACACATTATTACTAGTTTTACATTTTTATGAACACATAATACTAGTTTTGGAATGCAGACGCATTCAAAACTATTAATATGACTTATTACTTAAGTCATCTATATACAGTACACAAGTATGTTGAAAGTTGCAAATAAAATGCTTTTACATAGGTTTTATAAAAAGCCGTAATGCATTATTTCGCTATAAACCTGTTCATTAAAATATCTGTTTTGTGTACCGCTGTTTCATGGTTATAGCTAAAACAGCCATTGGAAAATAAATTGTTTCATGGCCGTTTCATAAAATTAGCACCTTTCCTGAATAAAGATAAAATAGCAAAATATGAAACAAATAAGAGAAACAACGATTATCCGTATCTGTGAGCGGCGTATCCCTTAAATGTTCCGTTTGGAAGATATTACGGGATTGCAAAAGCATATCTATATTGTTTATGAAGGAGATAGAAGAGAAAAACGTATTTTGAAAAAAAAAGTAAAAACAACAACACCCGGGTTCGGAACGTGGACTGTCTTCTGTCTCTTTCAAAAAAGGCAAACACGCAAGAAACCTATTGCATAATAGAGAGAGAGAAATATATGTTATCTTGAAAAATCAAAACAAAAAAAAACGTGTAAATATTTTTTTATATCTTTTTTATTTTCAAAAAATACATAACTTAACAGGTATATAAATAAAATAAGTCCTAACCCAATACGAAAAAATATGCTATTCGTTTACGGAAAAAAATTATGTAACTACAAAAATAAACAAAAATCCTGACTTTTAATTACAGGGTATCCTTTTTTATTATCAAAAATAAAACTTGTACCTTCGTAAAATTAGGAAAACCAGAATGTATACCATTAAAACAACAAAGAACAAATACGATTTTAATTATCTTAATTGATCATTTTTTTTTGACATCGAATCAGAGAATGAAAACAAACGAAACACGCGGAATTCGAAACAACTAGAATGTGTTGTTGACAACCTTCTAATTATTGTTCGTATAACGTTAATTAAAATGGTAAGTTATCTTTAAATATGTTATGTTTATTTACTTAAACAAAGGAAAAGGAAATACACATTTTCCTTTCCCGACCCTCGGGCTTCAATTAATCTGTTGAAGCTGGTCTGTCCTATGTCAAATGATAAACCCACTTTGAATAAGCAATATTAAAGTTTAGTGCAATTCAGTGTGCTCTTTTGGAGGAAAATGTGTGACACTTTTGTTGGATACCTTCTTCATGTATGATGTCCTCGCGTGGAAGGGCAACTAGTGAAATACTTGATGCTATAGACATTTGAAAACAAAATGTGTTACGTAACACACTAGGCATTTGAATGTTTCTGTGTTATGGCAGAGAATATATTCGAGAAAATGTATTGCTCTATTATTAGTCGCAATTCAAAACAGGATAATTTATTTAGTTCGAACAGCTGCTACTCTAGTGACGCCGCTGTAGCGTGCATATAACGCAAACCAACAGTGGAAGGCAAGATACAACCGTTTCAGCCCAGCAAGGCTCCGATGAACAGGGTTAGATTATTCCAATAACATTCAAAAGTCAGGTTAGTATTAGGTCTGCACTGAATCAATAACACTCTCCACTGGAACATGTAATAAACTTATGTCCAATCACAAATGTATATGATCCTGCCAGAGACAACATAGTTTTACTAACATAACTAATGCTAAAAACACCATATATTACACGCCGCATGGTTTTATCAATAATGCGCTATCTTCTGTCATGTAATATACATAAGACTTACCCTGTTTTACTCCTATAGTGACATCTGTTACATAAAGTAATATGGAATTTTGACTACTTAATCAATTCACAAACACACTATTAATAGTTGAGATATCTTAACTATTACCAGCAGATGTGGAATCTTCATCCCCTGTTCGGTCTGATGTCAGTACACACATATAGGGCACCGTCAATATCCGGTTCTAAACTGTCGCAATCTGTAAACTAATCTGTACAGTCGCAAAGCTATCCCCACGATATTTATCTAATCAGTATGCTTGTCAAAGCATGTAACAACCCGTGAACCATAAACCACAAAAAATAGAGTGTGGAACTTCATCTTTCTATGGGAACACAGGAAACCGTGTCATGGTCACTTCCAACCAATTGTTCTTTTCATTTTGCGGCAGGAGCTCTAACTATTATAAAGCCATCATCTTTGCATCACCGTATGAAAAAGTAAGATTGTCATTACCATTGCTTTTACTTTCACGATCTTAATATTCAGAAGTGTATGGCAATATCGCATGGAATGAATATTATTTAATAACTCACAATGTCGGCGAGTTGCACGAACGAGATTTTTGTAAACAAAAGTTACAATCCATCTTCTCTTGTCGTGGTAGGTACTCTATGTTACCTACATCACATTTATCCACAATGGTGTTGCCATAACGACTGTGCCCATCGCCATCATCATCATCATCATCATCATCATCATCATCATCATCATCATCATCATCATCGTCATCAGCAGCAGCAGCCGCAGCAGCAGCATCGTCATGAGAAAAAAACTCCTTCCCATACTATCATACTCGGTCTCCTTCCCATACAACCATACTGACTCTATCCCATCCAATCTGAGACTAACTTCTTCCAATACAATCCGATTCGGACTCCTTCCACCAGATTCGGTTCGGACTCCTTTCCATACCATTCAATTTTTGCCTATATCTACTGACTCCTGCCAATACCATTCGTCTCCTTTACATACAGTTAAACTCCGACTCTTTCCTATACGATCCAACTCTGATTCCTTCCAATATAATGCAACTTCACCTCGTGTTAATACCATGTGACTCCACCTTGTTCCCAGTCCATCTTACACCGCCCCAAACCATCTAATTATGTCCGATATCATCAGACCTCGTCCGATACCATCCGACTCTGACTCTTCCCATACTAACTGACTGATTGTTTCAAATACACTTCTACTGACTCCTTCCCATATCAACCGACTTTTACTCATCACATACCAGCTGATTAAGACTCCTCCTCATACCATCTAACTCGGTAAGCCCCATACTATTCAACTGTTTCCAATGCAATCCGGCTCGGACTATTTACCATACTATGCAACTAGGATTCCGTACCAGACGCCGTACTATACCCTCCGGCTCTGATTTTGTGCTGAACTTCAGACTCTGACTTCAACCCGAACTACAGGCTGGTACTACTACCTATACTGTAAGCTGTGACTTCCTCTCCCACCGCAGGCTCTGACTCTTCTACACACCTTTGGCTCTGACTCTTTCCTAAAGATCAGGCTCTGACTCTTTCCCGAACCTCAGGTTCTGATTCCTACACGAACATCAGCCTCTAACTCCATCCCCATATGCAGGCTCTGATTAATTCGAGAACCTTAGGTGTTGTACTCATTCCCAGACATATGTTTTATTATTCCGCGCAATGCTGCGGTCAAACACGTTTGCTCTACCTAGGATATTGAGAACTATTTGATCAAACACCCACTCTATCTATGATAATCAGTACTTTCAAAATTAAAAAGGCCTACAATGACTTTTTCTTCTTTGTTTCCCAAACATCCGACTTTGACTCTTTCTCAGTACCTCGGACTCTGACCTTTTTTTCGAATCTTCGACTCTGGCTCGTTCCCAAACCTCAGACTTTGACTGTTACCCGAAACTCAGGAACTGACTCTCAGCCGAACCTCAAGCTCTCCTTTACAAACCTCAGGCTCTCCTACTCAAACCTCAGGCTCTGACTAATTCTCGAACATCAGTATGTTATCTCAGACAATGATGTGTGTAAACCCAACTGCTCTATCAAAGATATTGAGTACTTTTCTATTCAAAACACATTTATCTAGGATAATAAACACGTTTGAAATAAAGGAGAATGACTCTGGCTTCTTTTTTCTCGAACCTTAGACTCTGAATCCTACCCGAACCTCAGGCTCTGATTCATACCCGAACCTCAGGCTCAGACACCTTGCAGAACATCAGGCTCTGACTCTTACCTCAACGTCAGGCTCTGATTCTTAGCCGAACCACAGGTTCTCTTTCCCGATCCTTAGGCTCGGAATCCTACACAAACGCCAGGCTCTAACACCTACCCAGACGTCAGGCTCTGAATCCTACCCGAACTGCAGGCTTTGACTACTTCCCGAATCTTAGTCACTTACTCGTACCCAAACTGCAGGCTCTGACCCTTTCTCAAATCTAAAGACCGACTCCTACTCTTTCCCGAACTGCACGCTCTGACTACTTCACGAACCTAATCTACTTACTCGTACCCGAACAGTAGGCTCTGACTTTTTCTCATATCTAAAGAACGTACTGCGACTATTTACCGAAATGCAGGCTCGGACCCCTTTTTTAAACTCCGGCTTTGACTGTTTTTTTCTTAAACCTCCGACTCTGACTCCTTCGTTGACTTCAGTTTTTTCGGTATCCCTGGCGATGCACCGTTTAAACAAATCTTCTTTATCTAGGATATTGATCACTTTAAAAAAAAAGCACTTTTATATTTGTAGAGATATTCTCTTTTTATTTCTAAATGATGGAAAAGAAAAAAAATGTGTAAGCCACCTGAGTACTAATTACAACCTCAATTAAAATTTAGAGCGTTTTCCATAGGGGCGCAAAATTGCACAAGCTTCTTAAAAACGTATTCCATAGAGGTTCTATAATACACGAGCCGCCGCAAAGTGTTTTCCATAAGTGTGCTACACTGCACAAACCCCCGGAACGCGTTTTCCACAGGGTTATACCACTGCACAAGCCACCTAAAAACTTACTTAATAGGAGCACTCTACTGCAGTAGCCGAAAATAAGCGTTTTTCATTGGGGCGCTATACCGCACAATCCCACAAAAATCGTTATTCAGAAAAGCACTATATTGCACATGCCCCGAAAAGGGTTTTCCATATCGTGCGCTATACGGCGCAAGCCACCAACAAGCTTTCGGCGTAGAGCCGCTAAACTGCACAATACCCCTAAAACCGTATTCTATAGGAGCGCTATAATTTACAAGCTGTCTAAAAACGTCCTAAAGTGCACACGCCCCTTAAAACGTATTCCATACGGGTGCTGAACTGCACAAGCCACATATATCGTTTTCGATAGGAGTGCTAAACTGCACAAGCCCATGAATAGCGTTCTCCATAAGGGCTATATACTTGAACTTTCAAGTACTGTATATAATGCTCTACAAAATTCAGTGCATTATTATCCTGAATTGGGAAGGTATTATACAGTGTGTATGTCACACTCACTGAGTTGATGTATCTCGTTCCATTATGGCACCAGGGATTGGTAAACACGGAACTTGATTACTTCTCAATTAGAAACACTTGGGTCAGACTATAAATACTATTGATCATTGAGTGTTGGCCTCTTTGCCCTGTTTCAACCAAGCAGACACAGGATTGTATCTTCAGTGATCGACGCAGTCGACGGTAGTCGCAAGGAGCCGACCCATATAGACTTTACCATTTATGTTACCCATAATACTGGACCATATTTGACGACAAAGTTCGGATTTAGTCATCACTAATTCCAAGTATTTTAGAAGTAGTTCTTGTCAGCCTACATTACCCCCAAAAATCACTTCCACACGAATAGAACCAGACTCAATGGTGTTTTACGTGCACGCTGCTACTCGAAAAACCATTAAAAAGACAAGGCCTCGCGAGCCAAATATTCGAAAATATTACATAACTTCAAGATTTGATTTTATCATACGACAATATTTTTCTAGAATTTACACTATTTGATTCGATTTTCTTTATCTGAATACGGTATTAAGTGTAGATTTAATACAAATAGGTATTCACTGTTACTGTTTTGTATTGCCTAATTTAAAAGTTGGTTAAAATATAATAATTTTTTGTCTAAAATATTTAGTACCGTTTAAAACATAAAAAAAATCCTCATATGATTTGCTCTATTGACAATCGGGTATAAATACAACAAATATCAGGATACTAAATATACGAATGCCAGCTAGAGTTGTGTTAGTTTGTATGATATTTAAAAAAATATATTTTAGAGATTTTCCATGTAAGATGCCGTTACTTTCTAATGGGTGACGTTTTAATGTATGTTAAATATTTTTTTCATAAAGACTATTCATGCTATTATATCTTAAAACTAGCAAACGTCTAGGCATAACACATGTCAACTAGCAAAAATAGCAGTTAAGAGGAAACAACTCAACCTTGAGAAAATACGCCATGTTTGCTCATATCAGAAACTTAAACGAGTTACCGATACATAATTATGTCAACAATATCATAATTTATTTATTCATTTATTTTTGTTAATATATTTCAGTTATTTAGGTTAGTCTAACTATCTAAAATATCTGTCTGATTTTGCTATATAAATATTACGTGTAAATTAGGATTTGTTTTCTGTATTCAAAATTATAGCCTCATATTAATTTTTGTAATGATGCAGTAGTTATATTTTTAATTCTATGGTAGATGATCTAAATAAAATCACTTACACATGTCCTATAATGTGAGGGCAACTAGTGTTGCATTTATTTCTATTGGGGACATGATTCGGGTTATATTTACTGAGAATATTTAGGTAGTAGATGAGTTGGAAAATAGTTACGAATAAACATCTAACCTCTAAGCCCAACTTATCCTACTGAATTTAAAACACCCCACATCATTCTACTATTATGTATTCATAGATACTGTAGAAGTGGTTAGTGTAGTATCCCACTTTATGGTTCAAGCCTAGATACACGAACTGGTGGAGAATACCTTCTCTATTGTTTAGAATATATCATAATATGGGAAAGCTAGAGACAGAAGATCATTTTAATACTATTTAAAAACATTCTCTTCTTCCTCCAGTATTTTTGTTCATTTGCTTTTTACACCTGACGATGAGTCGACGAAGAATCGAAAACGTTTCTGAAACCTGTGAAACCTATGGAACATTAATTTTGCTTTTCTTTATTTTAATGCAAAATATAGCATCAGAAAAATTGATAAAATAAAAAAGGTATAATTAAAAACACAAATTCTGTTATTTTTAAGAATGTCTGCATAAATACAAACCAAACACACACACACACACACACACATATATATATATATATATATATATATATATATATATATATATATATATATATATATATATATATATATGTGTGTGTGTATATATGTATATATATATGTATATATATATATGTGTGTGTATATATTTTTATATATATATATATATATATATAAATATATATATATATATAGTTACAGAGCCCCTACTGGGAATTACAGTTAAACGTTGTTAGCCTTGTAGCTGAACACTCTCAGGAAAGATACCTACGACACAAAAAAACATTTAAACAGGCATTCATCACCGAACCACTGGGAAATGGAAATATGCACGCTGGGATACTCAACCCAAAATATCCCAACCCTTAACAACATAACATACACCAGGATGCTCATAACTAACATGGTGGACGACATTGGAAGGATGAAGTGGAAATATTTGAATGCAGAACAGAGTCAGACCGAAAAAACACCACGGTCTTAAATCTGCTATATATCCGCCGAAAGTAGAGGCTTTAGACAGTTTCGAAAAAGATCTGCTGAGCATAACCCAAAACCTTAAATTGATGAGTATGCAAAATCCGTTCCAGAAGACACTAGGCGCCGACAAAACAAATTAAAAGAGAAAATGGTGCACTGATATTTTACGACAAAACCAAAAGCATATATAAAATGACAAAAGGGGAAAAAAGCAGCTCTAACCATTAGCTCTATTATCGATAAATGGTAGTTAGCTAATACGAATACATATGATACCATTAATAATGTAACCCCTGAGATAGCTACTAGATTAGGTGTTCAATACATAACTAACAACCAAGCAAAAATGGAAGACCGTTGTTACTTTAAAGGACACACATATTCACTCAGGAATTACCATTTCTGCAGACTAATCCACCCAGCTTAAAGCGAATTAGGACTAGCAAGTAACTAGTAAATACAATTACGGAAAACACAAGTCTTAGTTTGTTGGGCAATACAAAATCAGTTCTAAAGTAGTTCCATAATATACAGGACAACTACAGATGCAAATTCACACAATTAGATATAGTAAACCTCTATATAGCCATAACAAAATACACCCTAGATAAAGTGTTAACCTTTGCACTTTCGCACACACACATCAGTGAACTAGAAAGGGATACAATATTACAAGTTAGACACAGTCTATCTTTATTTCGAGGGAAGGGCCTGGGTTAAACAATCTAACCCAGACGACCCATATGTTGTTGCAATAGGGGCTTATGACAGTGCAGACATCTACGAATATGTCTGCTTGCTTATATTGGATACGCTCCAAAATGGATTCTCAGACGATCTTTTTGATGTTTACAGAGATGAAAGACTTTACCTGTCACGCAAGAACAATGAGAACACAAATACCTTTCAAAAACTCGAATTAAATATCACCATAAAAAAAATATAGTTCAGGTAGTTTTTTTTATAGATACCAAATTGATCCTTACAAACAACACACTCGACCCTTTCCATGAACCCAATGAGACAGTCACATACACAAAGGTATCCTGCGACCCCCACCTCCTAGGGTGTTTACACATGTTGTCAATAATATCAGCCAAATAATCTTAAAACCTCTAATCCAGTCCCGACATTGTAAATCACGAAGAACCCTATTACAATAAAGTACTCCGCGACAGCAGATTCAAAGAGATCTTATAAATTTCCACACGCAACCAGCTACGGAGGAGCTGCAATTAAACCAACACAAGGGTAAATACCGACACGAGGGTTCGTCACCTTTTCCTCAACTTACCCGACAAATACTTCTCTCTATACACAACTTACACAAACTCTCGAACATAAATACAATTAAGGTTCTATACTCCACTTTCCCATAAATAAGAAACATCATCTCTGCATAGCCCAAAGCAACAGTAAACAGCGGCTGTTCATGCCAGGACAAAAGTAATTGTGCCCTTGAGGGGAATTGCAAAATTGTTTCCCTCGTTTATGAAGCCATTGTCACGAACCAAACTAGCGGCAGAGCTGAACAATATAAAGGCATGCCACAGAGAAATTTCAAGCAAAGATTTTACGCACACAAAAACACCGTCCAATAAAAAACAAGGACCACACGGCACTTCATACTCGGATATTGGAACTTAAAGATGAAATATATACACTTTACAATCATGAAAAGTAATAGAGAGAATACTATCTCTTGCCCAAGCCATAAATAGATGTCTTCTGGGTGATGCATAATAATACAATATAATAAGGACCATGTTTTACACAAATACAATCTGTTTGAACATTATAGACGACCTCTTTAGAGGAAGCATCCACAGGAGACAAGCTCTACCGCTAAATTAGACTTACCGATACATAGAAAAGCCTAGCAATGGCATCCTCTCTGCCCAAAATATAACCCCATAATTGCCCCACAAAATCCACAAAATCCACAAAATCCCGACTTTCACTCCAGAAAAACCTCCAACTATCCCCACATATACATATACATTTTAAACAAATATACATAACACTGTAAAGCAAATAATGTATGCTAACCATGATTATACGTAAATTAGCATTTTTGTAACAGGTGATAACATAAGCCGACGAGAGCCGAATGGTTAAGTCCTTCTTAAATTGAAACCGACGATACTGATGTGTTACTAATCTTTTTGTTCCAATATATATATATATATATATATATATATATATATATATATATATATATATATATATATATATATATAAAAGTGCGGTTAGCTAAGTTTATGAAAATCATGAAAAACCAAGTATTTTCAAATGCATTTTATTTTTTCTATAGCTACTTATATTTATTTTATATGAGTTTTAAACTAACACGAAATGTTATGGAGTAGTAACATCATTGTAATTTACAAAAAATATCTAATTGATAAAAGAAAACAAATTTCACTGCCAATATTTATCAACAATAAATTTAAGTTATTTGTCGATTGAGAGCAAATGTGTCAATATAAAATGATAAAAACAACAAAATGCATTAATGTATACAAGACGGGGATAATAACGTTGCGATATCAGAAAAAAATCAAAAGACAGATTTCAAACGAAAATCTTGCATCATTTACTGCACTGATGGATCTTTCTTTTCAGTAACTTTTACAGTATATTATCGACAACCGATGTTAGCTTTACTATTGCAATAACTGATCAGTTTACTGCGTGTCAGACTTCATGTTTTTTGTTTAACTGTCGACTATTTGAAAAAATGTATATCTTTATGCTACTCTGCAGTTTCTCAATTTGATGAAAGCCACATCTATTGGGTGGCCAGTCCATGCATGACTCCTCTACACACACATTTTTGTGTCTCTCTTTGTTTGATAATTTGTAGCGTGACCTCCTGCTTAATCTTGCATAAATACTAATAGTTTACGTTTGAAACACGTATGGTTATTACACCACTCAAAAAGAGTTAGCTCTAGGTAAATTATAGTAACTTTTAGAGTTCATTTTAATTCGATCCTGGTTTTTAGTTTTAATAAAAAAGATACTAGAAATATATTATATAGTTGATTGTCGTATATAAAACTTAATGGTTAACATAATAAAAGCCATTTCTTTACGGGTAAGGTAAAATTGGCATTTCCCCTTTAATTATATCAATAATTACACACTGCTTTTAATATTATCCAGTAAAAGAGACTAGCAAATCCGGCAGCATTTTTTACATTGAAATTTAACACGTTCTAGGCGCTTGATTGTGATAGTGCTCTCTAGGCCTTCATTAATTTTAAAAGTGACCATTATCCTATCACCTTGTTTAATCAAATATTGTGCAATATTCTAGATAGAGCAGGTGTGTTTATACACACCATTGCACAGGATAAATAAAACTGAAGTTCGGGGAGCAGTTATAGTCAAACGTTTGGGAAACAGACAAGCTGGAGGTTCGGTAAACAATCAGAGCCTGAGGTTTGGGAAGGAGTCATCCTGCGGTTCTGAGAAGGGGTCAAAGCAGACAGTTCAGGTATTGAGGTTAAGGAAGCAAGCAGAACCTCAGGATCAATATCCTAGTGAGAGAGAGCAGGTGTGTTTAGCTGCAGCATTGCCCGAGATAAAGAAAAACAGTCAAAGGAAAAAAAAACAGTCAAAGCTGGATGTTCGGAAAGAGTCAAAGCTTGCAGTACGTGAAAGAGTCAGTCTGAGGTTCAAAAATGAGTCGGAGATGACTCTTCAGGAAGTAGTCAGATCCTACTGGTTCGGGTAGGTGTCAGAGCCGGAGGTTCTGGGAAGGATTCAGAGCCTGATGTTCAGGAAAGAGTCAGGGCCTGTAGTTCAACGCTAATGCTATATTACGGTGTCTGAGTAGAATGGTATTGGAAGGGTCCCCATTGTTAGCACTAATATGTATATTCATATAAAATAACGTCTCGATCGGTGAATTTAAAGAAAAAATATTCTTCCCCATTGATAGCATTAACATTTATTATATTCATATAAAATATTGAATCGGTGATCGGTCTAGGTTATTTCATCCAACATACACACACATAAAATAAGTAAATAGACACCATTATTATCATTAACAATGAAGACTGCTGCCAGAGAATCCTGATCGAACTAGGTTATTATATCTAACATACACAGGCATGAAGAAGTAAATAAACACCCTTATTAACATCAATAATGAAGACAAATATGGTACTTTTAATAGATATGTTACATTTTTGCTCCAGGGGATGGAGAGGTGATTCAAAGTTTAGGGGAGACTGAAGATAGTGTAGCCAGTGTGAATTGGCAACCAAGTACGTGACATCTTTTTCTTCTGGCAACTGTAGAAAGAGATAGACCTGGCGATGACAACGCAGACGAGACAGCTTTGGCCGAGGGCAACGGGGGTAGTCCTCAATGGGTTGAAAGAAGGTAACTGGAGAAGAGTTATCCCCGTGCAACGCCGATAGGTAAGTGTATAGTATTGCACCGGGGCGGCGATAAGTACGTATATAGTGTGTGCACCGGAACGGCGATAGGTTAGTATATTACTATATACTAACCTATCGCCGGGGGACGATAGGTACGTATATACTATGCGAACCGGGGCACAGATAGGTATGTATTTAGCATTCGCACCAGAGCGGTGATAGGTACATATATAGTATGTGCACCGGGACGCATATAGGTACATATATAGTAGGCGCACTGAGGTGGTGATAGGTACATATATAGCATGTGCACCAGGGCGGCGATAGCTACGTATTTAGCATGCGCTCCGGGGCGGCGATAGCAACGTATATAGCATGGGTACAGGGGCGGCGATAAAAATGTATATAGCACGTGCACCGGGGCGGAGATAGGTAGGAATTTAGCATGCGCACCGGGGCGGCGTTAGGAACGTATTTAGCATGCGTACCGGGGCGGCTATATGTACGTATATAGCATGCATACCGTTACGGCAATAGGTATACGCCCCAGGGCTGCGATAGGTACATATATGGTATGCACACCGGGACGGCGATAGGTACATATTTAGCATTCGCACCGGGGCGGCGATCGGTACGTATCTAGCATTCCCACCGGAGCTGCGATAGGTACGTATTTAGTATTCGCACCGGAGCGGCGATAGGTACTTATGTAGTATGTGCACATGGGTGGCGATAGGTACGTATATAGTATCGTCACCTGGGCGGCGATAAGTACGTATCTGGTATGCGCACTAAGGCTGCAATACATACGTATATGGTGTGCGCACCGTGGCGGCGATAGGTATGTATATAGTATGTGCTGGGGTGACGATATATGCGTATATAATATGCGCAATAGGGCGGCGATAGATACATACATACGATGCACACCAGAGCGGCAATAGGTACGTATATAGTATGCGCACTGGGGCGGCGATAGCTACGTGTATAGTATGCGCACTTATATAAAATATCTACACGCAATTTATATATAATTTGTGCATGTATGTTTTATACACTGTCGCGCATAATATACACGATTTTTAATTCTGGTTCAGCGTGTGTACTGACCCTTCTATTAATACAGTTTTGGTAAGCTTTGAACAAATATCCTTCCGCATCTGCACCATTCTATTGTTGTTATTATTATTATTATTATTAGTAGTAGTAGTAGTAGTAGTAGTATTCTAAATTGTTGAGCATAATTAGGTTCGTAATTTAGCCGCAAATGTAACTGTTCCCAGGGGAAGCAATTTGGCCGATGTATGCAGACACTTGGCTTGCGCTTAACGAAAAGGTCAGCCATCAGATTGTAATTTAGACAGACGTTAATTACAATCTCAGAAGATAATCGATATGAAATGTAAACTAGTTTGTAGAATATACATATTCTAGCAAATTATCTTTTAAATCTGTACGCCTTTCATTAAGCATATATATATGTATACATAAACATATACATATGTATATATGTATATGTATATATGCATATATATATGCATATATATACATACATACATATATATATATGTATATATATATATATATATACATACATACATATATATATATGTATATATATATATATATATATATATATATATATATATATATATATATATATATATATATATATATATGCATGTATATCAGTATTCAAAGTATGTTAAAATTCAAACGGCCACTATTTATTTGATTTTTCTTACTAAACATTTGCAAACTAGATACATCTTAATGCCAATTATTTTACAGATATGTTCGCCTAAAGTAAATGAACAAAGAATAGTATGTCAAGATTTGATCTGTTCAACTCAAGCTCGTTAGAAAAGTACATAGCATTTCTTAATGAGGAAAAATTCACGACACAGTGTGACATCATTGACAGTACTTCAGAAGGACATGTTTGGACTCACATGCTGCTATCTTGAAACGACAATACAGAGTTCGCAACATAAAGCACGAAACTTATTTCAGCAATGTTAGTTTACTTCTATTTTTGCAAATCATGCTTATTCTTTATCTGTAAAATACTTGAATTAACTCAAAGAAAACATCTTCATTGTAGTATTTACTTCATTAATAGTGTAGCCATATACTTAATTGAATTTAATAGTAAACTAAATGCGGAGTTAATACAACTTTGTTATGTCATTTAAATGTTTTTTTTAATTGTTGTATTCACTTACTTTTACGTTGCTTATAATCACATTTTCTTTACTATTCAAAATAAAGTACATTTTCTTACTTTTATGGGACATTTTTGTATTGTCTTGCACTCTTCACAATAGAGTATACTTTTATAACATGTAATTATTAACATACGAATGTCAGCATAAGTGTGCAGGGTATATGTGATATCTATAACGAAAACAACCCATTTAACATAATTTTTTGTCAAATACTGTTACTTACTTATAGGTAACGTTTATGCGTTGAATGAATATTTTTTCAATAAAGAATATTTATTGTAATACTTCTAAAGACTAGATAAACCATTGTATATTAGCTCTCTAATTGTTCTGAACATCCAATATTCCTTTTAAAATTATACTATAATTAATATTAGGTGAAGATAAGTGTTTGTTTTTGGTATCCATAATTAGCGCTTCAGATTAAATTTTCTTCACGTTGTGTTCTTATTTCAATTTTATGCTAGATAATCTAGAAAACAAATTGCATTACCATCACAGTTGGATCAACAATTATTGCATGTATAAGTATTAGATTAAATGATCGGGGTTATTTTCTTAAGAATATCTAGGTTATTTATCAGTTTTAAAAATAGTTTGGATTCAATATCGGTCCCCTCCTATCAACCCTACAATTTCTCAACTACTCTAAATAAAGAAAATCTTAATCTATTTGTATGCATTGATAGATACTATAAGATTAGTTAGTTATTAATCCACTATATGTTTCAGGATTCGAAATAAAAAAGAAACTAATAGAGAGTACACCCCTCCCTTTGTGGAAGAGGTTCTATATTTGTCTTAGCTGAAAATGTACAAAAATAGTGTGATTCTATTCGGTTTTTTAAGTCGTGATTACAAGATACATCGATAAATCAGTAACACACGTAAAAGGTTCTTACATATTACCCCTACTCTAATAATCTGCATACGTCAAGTTATGTATATATTTGTATGATATTGTATTGCATTCAGAGCTTTATACCTCCCTATCTACATATAAAATTACACACTAGCTGTCTGTAAGTTCCTAAAAATCATTTAGTTATTTTAATTGCCGACTACACTCTATTTCACTTTTAACATAGGTCAACCTCAATTACGTATACGTAAGATTACTTGAACCTATGAAGCTTTTCTCATCCATGTTGTATGTTCTCACATCCATATTTAGTATCTCATTATCTGCGATATTCTTGTTTGTAATCTACTACTATGTGTTCAGTTTATTTTACCTACCTTATCTTAAAAGTTCAGTATATAGATGATAATTATTTACGTTTATGGGGAATTTGTACTTTGCCTCTGTACAGATATGTGACGAGAGATAATATATGCGCTTCTATGCTAACGATTCAGAAACACCCCACTCGATATATTTAAAAAAAAATGACCTTATACATAACTATATATTTAATATTCCACTTTGCAAGGATTGCATAACTTAGACGTGTAAGGTTTGTACTTCCCGGTGTTTCATAACATAGATCATTGCAAGCTGAACTTAATATCCAGTAACATATTCAGCGAACGTTGTAGATGTCTTAACCGATTCAGTACTAGGTTCCTAAATGAGCGTACACGGTTTGTAAACGTGTCTGTGAAACCAAATCATGTCGACTCAATATATGTTCTAATGATATTTCTTAGTATGAGTTTCATTTATATACCTCTGAGATAAAGAATATCAGTCATTTTAATTTTCAAAAATTTCATCGGGGGTTATTGTCTTAGAGTTTTACTTCAAATCTACTTTGATTCATGTTTATTTTTTTATTATTTTCACATAATTTAAACCTACACAAGTTGATGCTAAGTTTATCGATGTTGAGTAAGATAGTTTAACATCATTTTTATTCATAATCTCACCTAATCTGCAATCTCTAGGAAAATTCTCTCTCGATAATTAGTTTGTTGAGTATGTGTATTAGGAATATAAGAACGGATTACCCTAATTGAATGTCTATTTTTTCTTCTAGTGATTTGTATGGTATCCGGCATATTATTTGTATTTGTACAATAATTTTATGGTTTAGAATTACCTATTATCATATTGTATCATATTACGGGGTGTGTTTTTTATATTTCTAGTACAGGTCACATCATGTTCCTCCTCATATAGCTTATCTAACCAAAATGCCGAGACACACCTAGTACTTCCTTATATATATATATATATATATATATATATATATATATATATATATATATATACATGGAGGCGCGAGAGCGCTCTATCCCTTAATAGACCTCACGAATGGCCTATGCTAGAAATCTAATTTCTTTGATCAATCATAACTCAAAAACCAATAAACAAAATTAGTTAAACTTTGCGCAACATTTGTATTTTATAGGTTCTATAAGTGTGTAGAATTTCAGCATCATTAGTACAGGCAAGCCAGAGATCCAGAATGTTCAATCATGAAATCATGTTATCTGTGTGCACGTACGTACGTATGTGCTACCCTGTATCTAATCAACTATTTGATGGATTCAGATGATTTTTGCCAGATATAGAGGTTCTAGGGTCAAGTTTCTATCATTTTAATTTCAGTTTACCATATAACTTAGGTGGGCAGAAAATTCCAAAAAACCTTAAAAATGACCATTGTATTGAGGCATAGTCTTTACAAAAGTAGTGACACTCCATGATAAATGCCAGTATACTGGAATAATATGCGCTTAATAGGGTTCAGATGAAAATTAACATACACTAAATGTAAAAAAGCAAGGAAATTCCCAAATGTTTACACTTTTATTGCTATTAAGAGTATGCGAGCACAACAGGGCTATGCATTTTACTTGTAGGAATTTTTCTTCAGAACACCTCACACAGTTCATCCACTCATGCATAGAGAGTTATACTATAGTGATGTGATAATGAAATGGTTTGGTTGATATGTAGTCATACCCTTAATTAATGACAATAAAATGCATACATTTAAAAATTTCCTGGCTTTTGTTCATTTAGTGCATATGAATTTTCATTTTAACCCTATTAAAGGGCATATGTTTTCTGTATATTGGCATTTATCATGGAATACATGATCTGACACACTTCAGTTTTTGACTGAACTAGTCCTCAAGTAAACGCTCTGACAGTGCCTGAATGCATGCATTTTGCATTTACAAATATTGCAAGGAACATTTTGTGTAATTGCAACTAGTAATCCCGGTGTAGTAAGTCCCTGGCAATATAACTTATTCTAAATCTTCAAGTTACGAGCCATTATCTATACGACATTTCCGCTAGATTCTACAAAGAACAATTAAACATCATTACTTGAATAGATTATTTGCTTCTGACTTTTATTACAATAAAAAGCAAACACTCATAACACAGGACTGCCTTCACTTCATACATCATAATAGCTATCTATCTATCTATCTATCTATCTATATATATATATATATATATATATATATATATATATATATATATATATATATATATATATGTGTGTGTTTTAGTGGGTGTGTGTATATATATACCTATGTATTGAGTCTGTATATTATCGCTATATGAATATTGCTCTCTGAAATTATTTCTGACTTTCCATTCTTCTACACATATTTACATTTGTCCACTGTCTATATTTCCTTACATGCATCTATAGCTGATGAACCATTTTTGGCGAAGTAAGAAAGCTTTAACAGGAAAGCGTTCCCCTCTATTTCTATTATCTGCATGCTTATTGTCTGGTGTTGCCTACTGTTCGAATTAAGCGACCCCATTCGTTTGTAGATTCCATTATTGTCTGAACTATCACAGCCCACACGGTTTATTTGACTTGGCCTTTTAATAAAATAGACATTGTTTCATTTGAGACAACGAAATATAATGCACGATACCAATACAAAATAGATGCATCCTGTGAAATACGGGTATACAGATGTGCTGAAAACTACGAAGAAATAAAGTTGCTTACACGATCTGCGAAATAGGTGACAACAAACACATTTGGCGGTGTCACGTTTTTATCCTAATAAAATCTTAATAAGTCGTATTGTACTCGTACTTATATATCGGTATGCATATGGGAACATGATTGCTGTAATTGTCGTATACTACGGGATCGAAGTGGCATATTTAATCCGTAAGTTATTGCATGCCATTAACCAATAATGTGGTAAATGTATGCACCCTTTTACCTACTGTCTATCTATAATTAAAATAGTTGTGTACTTTATTCATCACCTGTACGCTCCTGTCATGAAACACTCTCGCCATTTCAATTTGACACTGCAGGATCCATCTTCATGCTTCCAGATTTACAGAGCGCTGCTATATTGCATTTACGCGCATTTACCTACAAACGTTCTTGTAATAAAAAGTGCAATGACCATCTGCCAAATGTATTATGCAGCTTCACCAATCATCGGTCGGACTTTTCCCGGTAGAAGTACAGTTTTTGTAGGCCATCTATTTTCTTTAATTTATGTAGAAATGTAGTTGTACTTTCTATTTTATTTTACGAGCACCGTTAACCCTCTGTGTGCGTATATATGAGAATAATCCCTCACAACGTAATATATTGGTCTATAATAACCTTTGTTTAAATTTACAGCGGAAAAATATACGTTGTAGCACAACTCTTACGCAGAGTTGACCAAAATATAATTCGTAAATTTTCATCAAATTCAGAATAAACTCATATATGAACACATAAATGCACCCAACTTTCCAAAGTAAAATCAAATATATTTCAGTATAATAAAATAAGGCTGTAACGATGCCAGATATATGGATATCTGGATCCGATGTAAGCTGATAAGCTCTATATTCTCTCACCAATGATCACATTTTGGTTTAAAGATATACAGTAAACTATGCACACTTGTATGTTTTGGGATGTCATTATTTCCAGACTACAGAATGTTAAACACCTGAGTTTTAATTCAACATAATTTTACTAACTTTGTAAAGATAGAAATTGATGATGAATGTGTGATAGATGGATGTTTGGTTCGTCGTTTGTGATACTAATGGAAGCGCTCCTAATGAAATAACTCATTATTTATAAACAAGAAAAAATACATAAAGCACTTTATAAAAAGGGGTACTTTATTTTACTATTGAATGAAATCCTACAAAAGATCAAATAATTGAAAGAATTCAATGGCATTCACATTAATTATATGTATTGTTCTGGATAATCTGACTGCACAAATTCATTCGAACTCATATATGCACCCACTACTCACATGTCGAACATTGGTGAATTATGTCTACAAATGAATAGCTTCATGTATTTTGTTGCATTTGTATGATATCACAGTTTTAGTAGTTAATTAGCACATGTAAACAGAATTA
This sequence comes from Sepiola atlantica, assembly GCA_963556195.1. NCBI lineage: Eukaryota > Metazoa > Mollusca > Cephalopoda > Sepiida > Sepiolidae > Sepiola > Sepiola atlantica. The sequence goes on from OY744527.1 coordinate 119,731,911, forward strand.
GTAGACAACATACACAATTAATTTAACCAGTTCTTAAATAATAAGTAATTTGCTTGAGAAAGAAAATGGCTTTCACAATTTGTGACTGAAAATTGTATACAAATGTTGGCTTGTATTACAAATCTTAATAAAAAAGGCAACAAATGAATATCAATCATTGTTACATTTGCACACAACAAGAAAATGTGAGCATTAGACAGTGATTTGAACAAATGATTGAATCGAATGTCAAAGTTCTTGAAGTAATTAAAGAAAATCATAATTCACCATGCACTATGTGTATCAATTGCTTATCTTCTAATAAAATAGGAAACATTATTTCACAGGTGTCAATCACTGGTCTAGAAGTTTCAACAAATTCTTAAAGATAAAGAAAAACGTAATATCTATGAACAAATATTTATACAAAGGCCCAACTGTTTTATTTATGTGATCAAACACATCTAAAAATACAAAGACCATTGTTTTATATGTTGCTTGTCATCAAAAGACTCGCAAAACATTTATCAACTCCTATAGACAGATTCTAATGAAAGTGTTGTTGACTTATTTCCAACAAAAACAATAATATTTTGAAATCATTATTCAATATGCCAACTTTTTTAATGTAATTTATTGGCTTAAAGAGCACAATGCAATTTACAAGGACCCTGAATGCATGAAACTAATGATCACTATGATAGTGTAGTGTCTACTTGACAGAACTGCACAACATATTCTAATCATGTGTTAACACATTTGACCATGAAAGCTGCTGAATCATTTGATGAGCATCAAGCTGTAAAAATGTACCCATCTTTACCAAGGGCAAAAGTCATTGACATTATTAGATGAATAAATCTGATGAAAATTTATTAAAAAAACTACAATGCAAACGTTGATTTAAATGTATTTTCTTATTTTGTTTCCTTCTAGAAAAATGGAATAGTTCCAGATATAAAATGTGTAAATGTCAGACACAGGCTTAAGCATTCTGACTCTAGATTTAGAAAGAAACATCTCATATATTTTTTACAATATTTACACGACAGACACAAGCAGTTACCATGCTGGAATTTTCCATGATGACGTCAATGAAAAAAGGCATAATGACTTTCACAGAATTCAACCATAAATTACAAAATAATCACATAGTACTAGAAATCAAAATTCCAATGCGGATTTCAAATGTCAGGGGTTCAAACAATTTCGGAATAGAAAAGAATCTCATTTTATGCAATTTATGAAAAATTTCCCTCCACGACTCTGTTCATAACATCATCTCATGCTGAATATTTCTGGCTTCATTTGATAAAATATTTAGAAAAAAAGTAATAGTGGCATTGTAATTGTCAAAACAGCCAACACTAGAACACCTTGTGTAAATGATGTTGTTGTTAGTGAATTATTGTACTATATGCTGATTATACTCATGAATGAAGTTGTTTAATAAAAATCATTCAATTTTTTGTAAAGTTTCACATCATTTCTAGACTATTGTCTACCAGCAATAAGGTGCCAGATACACCTATCAGAACTCATAATGTCACCTGGCACCCATTTATGACAAATCCCATCCAGAAAAAAATCAAGCTATTCATCGAGCAACACATAACATTCATAATGTATCGTTCTGTATCATGTCTAATATTGCACAATTTAAAAGCTCATATTGATCTAATATATAAAGTAGAGACGTTTTTTCCCCTGTACCTTCTCGGACAATAGGAAAATAACCACATGCATCACGGGCTACTGACCTCACAATTACATTGCACTTATTCACTCGAGCGTGTTTCAGTATATCTCTTACTCTTCTTTTCAAACTAACACTGAATATTACATTCGGCCCGGCCGCCACGACTCTCCGAAATACCAACTCCATATAGGTGGTAGTAAAAACTTTTCTCCCTAGCAATTCTGTACTGTGACTACACTCATCGACACCGGGAACTAATAAACACAGTATAATTTTCATAAAGCACGCATTGTTATTTCGTATATGTCTGGCATTATCTTACTACATAATATTAAGCAATACACAAAAACTTAACAACCGCTCCCTTACACTCCGATGATTATTCGCGAATATAAGATTACGTTCTATCTAATTCTACCTTCTACATTTAAATTCATTCCGGAATTAAGCGAATGAAATTAACGAACACAGTTCCTGCAACATTTAATGATTCAACATGGCGGATAACATTTCTTGATCGAATCGACTTCCTATTTCATTCATTAAGCACTAAGATACTGGTAGACGCGGATACATTTACATTTTAAAAAACATACACCTTAAACACGCATATTATAGAAAAATTGCCCAAATGAATTTACTTCATCAAAAAATGACTACACCGCGTTATTCTTGAAGTTTCCATTTGGTCGGCAGAATGTAAATGTTAACATAACACGCATGTCAATAAACAAGCATAGCGTTATTAGCCTATTTTCACATTTACTTTTAAATCGTAAGCGTGCCGCCGTGGTAAGAAGGGAGGTTTAATGATCTACAGTTTCGGCGTTCGATCCCATTCGACTCTGCTACTTTTTTTTTTTAATTTACAACATTCGCCAACACGGTATAGGGATGGACAAAGAACTATAGGCCGTTTTTTTTATTCAACGTCATGCAATAGGTACTAATTTCTCCCGTGCAACGCCGGGCGACGGGTTCCGCTAGTATCCAATAAATTGGAGAAAATAGCATGATTTTTACAAGATGTATGAACAGTTATCTAATAAAAACTCAGACACATGAAGCTGATGATGTTTTGTAAAATTTGAATAGCATTAGATCAAAATATGTAAAATACAAATCAACTGGTTGTCAACTCATTTGAAAAATAGATATAAAAGCATATGAGTGTGCAAATACTTTTTAAGTGCAACCTTTATGTGGCTCATCTAATTAAGTGTTCTTGATTTGTGCTGATATTGATTGCAATAGTAGCCATGGGATCAGATGAAGAAAATATTGTAGAAACTTATTATTCTAGTAGACTACTGTTCTTAGAAAAAACTTAACAACATGAAGTTGCAAATCATTAGGAAAACGTCACATATCAACCCGCCGAGAAGGAAGTAGCAAAAATAATGTGTATGAATAACAATACAGATTTAAAAGAGATTTAAAAAGTCAAGCAAAATGTTGGCAGTACTCTAAATGCGCGTATAGACAAAGAAAACAAAGAAAACTATTCCCACAATATGATTATGTTTTTTACGTTTTGGATACATGAAGAAAATTAATTTATTAAATGGTCTTAGTTATTGTGAAGAAGCATTTCCAAATTGTTATTAAAAACTGACAGCACTAGCTCAATATAGAAGTATTAACGCATAATTGCTGGATCTATTGAATTGGCAAAGAAATTGGAAATTGAAGGCGTAAAAAAGGTAAACAAAGTAATTGATGAATTAAATAGTGAAAATAAACTGTTGATGTTTGTATCTAAAATCAAATGAAAAGGAATGTTGCTGATAAATCAGTAACTGAAAAAGAAGCTTAACTCTATGCAGCAAAAACGAATTTACAATTAGGTTATTTCTATTATCAGACAAACCAGAGCTGAATCAAAATAAATGCCAGCTACTACTTCGCCCAGATGTTAAGAATACTCACATTTTATCGAATTAGTTCATGGGGGGGGGGGATCAAAAGTGTTTTGTTTGACACATTGTCTGACAAAATAACTATTATGACTAATCCATCTAATGGTTTTCCTGACATAATATGTGGACTAAAATACATGAATGATTTTCAAATAAAAGAGAAGTACTCCTACATATAACTGTAATGATTGGAGGTCAGCATTGAAATGCCCCAACTTACTAGGGGTTGCAGAGCGTAGACTCGAACATTTTACGCTACACATATAACGAGCGAGACTGTTCATAATTGATAACATTGGCAGTGTTGGTCATTTGATGATGGAATTTATTCAGAAAACGGTGAATGATTTTTTTGGAAATTCAAAAAAAAGTAGCACATTCTTTTTAATGTCGAATTGTTTAGTGATTTAATGCACATGCCACACATCAATGAAAAAAACAATGGTTTACTAGAATCAACAATATGATGCCAAAAAGAAGAAATGTTCATCAGTCGAACATAATTGTAAAAATACTTTGAATATGATGAACTAAGCATAACTATGAGACAGAAAATAGACAAAAACAACTATAATAGTATTTTGGAAAGAATTAGTATTGGTTCAGCATAAGACACTGATATTAGCATTCTTCCAAAAAAACATGCGTATTTTCTGATATAAAAAACAACTGTTAAAGAAGGTGCTTATATTGCTTGGAATGTATAATACACCTGAATTTAATTTTGTTTGCATTTTGCCTTTAAATGAAAGTGTTTATAAGTTGAATAATAAAATGATAAGAAATGCAAAAAAAAAGTGGAAACTGTTGTTAATTAACTATTATGAGACAATTAAACGGAAGAAGAAAGAAAACTGTTTAAATTGGCGAACACAAGGACACATATGACACTGCTGGACATGAAACATTGCTAATTGTATTAACAGGAGCAAACGTGATGCTAAAAATAAATATGTGTTGTGGGTCAAAGAGTATGTCATTGCTTCATTTATAAGTTGTTGAGATGATTGGAAATGGAAACAATGTGGATTAAATCTGGGTGTGTTTTGATATTAATAAAAAACAACCTATATCTATAAGAAGAGTTCAATCAAAATATTAAATTTCTCCTGATGTGTTTTGCAATAGAATACACTTTCCATTTACACGTGTTTACTCTACAACAATGCACAACTCACAAAGAGTTTATGTAGATGGAATAATTGTGGATCGAGCCAATCACATATTTTCTGATGGTCAAACTTATATTGCTTTTTTAAGGGTCAATACACTTTGCAATGTGTATCTTTGTGACTGTGACACTTGATCATTAGTCATGGTTAATAAATCAGCATGCAAGAGTACAACAAAGTACGGAAAAAACACTGGGAGATTAGATTTGCCTTTTTTGCTACATTGCAGGAAAAACCTACTTTGTATTGCAAATGCAACTAGCATGTCCCAAAAACGAAATGAAAGACTTACATATCCATATATATATATATATATATATATATATATATATAAATATATATATATATATATATATATATATATATATATATATATATATATATATATATATATATATATACTGAGCGAACACAAAAGTGATATACTGATATACCAAATCAAGCTGCCCTGTTGCTCCCTGAGACGAAATTCACCTACATTGACGTTTTTTTTTTTTTTTTTTTTTTTTTGTAAAACTTAATTATGTTCTACAAAACCAAAAACAAAAACAACAGCCCCTCTCCCTTTCTCCCTCCCCTTTTTTATTTTTATTTTTCCTACCCTACTCCCGGTCCTGGATATGACCTTAAACTACATCCGATGGTAGATCCGGCTTACGGACTTTGGGGAATGTGGAGCCTCCTCTTAATTACCATTGCTCCCAGGTCCACCCTGACCCGGAGTGGTAGTACCTGTTAGGGTCTCAACTATGGGTTAAATAGAAACAGATATTAAAAGGGGAAAGAAACAAAAAAGAGAAGAAAACAAGACCAGATTCGGCATTAAATAACCCAAAAATAGTTGATATGCCGTAAAACAAAACTACCAAACCAAAAACCCTGATTAAACATTTGAAGATATAAAGAACTTGAAGTATAAAAACTTTCACTATAATGACCAGATTCGGCATTAAATAACCCAAAAAGGGTTGATATGCCGTAAAACAAAACTACCAAACCAAAAACGATGATTAAACATTTGAAGATATAAAGAACTTGAAGCATAAAAACTTTCACTATAATGACCAGATTCGGCATTAAATAACCCAAAAAGGGTTGATATGCCGTAAAACAAAACTACCAAACCAAAAACCCTGATTAAACATTTGAAGATATAAAGAACTTGAAGCATAAAAACTTTCACTATAATGACCAGATTCGGCATTAAATAACCCAAAAAGGGTTGATATGCCGTAAAACAAAACTACCAAACCAAAAACGATGATTAAACATTTGAAGATATAAAGAACTTGAAGCATAAAAACTTTCACTATAATGACCAGATTCGGCATTAAATAACCCAAAAAGGGTTGATATGCCGTAAAACAAAACTACCAAACCAAAAGTGATATATAAACAGTAACTCAATCAGTGCACTTTTTCCCCACGTATTAGAACACGATCATGCCTTTGAGTTCTATCATGCCAACATCATCAAACATATTTATAAAAAAAGCTCGGCGAAGACTACTTGAATCAGCACTCATCACACACTCAAAAACCATCAGAGAAATAAATGGATTCTACAATGTATCCCCCTAATACGCAAACATATCCTGGCCTAACAAAATAAAACCCAGATCATGGCGAACCTTTCATTTTTATCGTTCTCACTTGCACATACAACTCCCTTCATACACACTTATGTGCTAACTTCTTAGCAGATATGTATTCATCAACGTAATCATGGCTTACTTACTATAAAACAAATCTATTTAACCACAAATAACAGCTTAAAAATAAACACAATTTACACATCCTTACACATATTTAGATATGTGCACCCAATTTTTGTTAGCTTTACCCTCAAACCATCAACACATCCTGAACGAAAACACATTTTACTTATCAATCCCCTAAAATTTAAATATTTTTCTTTCCTCTCATGCCCACCCAAACCCCCTCGTCTCCAGCACACTTCTAAACATTTTTTCAAACACACATATGATCACGCATTCCTTACAAAGCAATTTGGTCAGTTCCCCCTCCCTCCATACCTCTCTTCAACCTAAACAAATGTCACACTTTACCACAACAATAATCGCATCTAACCCTTTTCACCTCTCCCACACTTTTTACCATGTATATCATATTATAGCCCCGATTGTATTAGTTGTCTTCGGTTCTCTAAATCTTTTTCCTACAACTATGACACCACCTACATGCTTAACACAGATTGTTTCCCACTCCATCCTCTTTCCCCAGCCTCCCAAAATCGATGCCACACCTAACCACGACAAAAATCTCAGCCCCCTTTCACCTCTTTCAACTTAATGCAATTTTAATTATATTCTCACCCCCTCCCCATTTCATAGCTATCTATATCGTATATACTCAAAGCTTTCAATATTAATTAAATTTTTTACCGACCATTGACTTTACCCTCATCTCTCCAGCATGTCAACACGTGACATCTATGTACTTGAATGACATTTTACTTCAAATTATCATCGTTAGGATGTCTTAGAATAAAGACGAAACGTTAATCAATATATAAAAACTATATCTTAAAAAAATTTTTTTTCATTTCCCATTACGTTGGATTACCCCCGCCTTTCCTTTCTCATATATATATATACATATATACATATATATATATATATATATATATACACATATATATATATACATATATATGTATATATGTATATATATATACATACACACATGCATACACATAAATTAATAGACGCATTCATAGATATAGATTTAAAAGTATACATCCACTTACACATATGCATACATATATACACATACAATCAATTGATACATCACCTTTTCTACCTGATTTGTTCAGCAGAATATATTGCAATATATATATATATACATATATATATGTATATGTATATATATATATATATAAATGTATGTTTGTTTTGTCATTATTCTAACGTTTTCTTTTAATACACTTTGTATGTTTATCTGTGTGTGTATGCATGTTTATATATATATATATATAGGCATGTATATGCTAATATGTATGTATATATATGTATATATATATATATATACATATACATATATATGGGTATATATGTAGACATTCGTGTATGAATATATGCGTATATATTTGTGTTAGATATGTATATATATATATATGTTTATGTGTGTACGTGTGTGTCTAAAGATGTGTGCGCACTGTGTATTTCACATGAAGATCAGATATTTATGCTTGAAAATGTATAATGTAGATTAAAACTTTGAAGTGATAAATGGAGAAGAAGGGAATCAAAACTAAGTGGGTAATAACAAATAAAAAATTAATAGAAGGGGCGGTAGGTAATAAAATGATCAACTGAAAGGCTTAACAAGTAAAGAATGTAATCTGATACTGAAATTATACACATATCTAATCCCCCAAAAGGATTTACTTCATGGGTAACTATTCCGAATTTATCTCGCTTCCTTGTCTTTTTGATCAAAAGAGGTTTGCTTCCTGTGCAGAGTGCTAGTGAAGCATGTATACACATATGTAACCAATAATGTTTTTATTAATCAAAATGTATACTAAAGAACAACTCTACTTGTTATTGAGCACTTTCTATGAACATTGGAGTTTCAACATATTTACATCTACAGAGACAAATACAACACGTGTAATATATATATATATATATATATATATATATATATATATATATATATATATATATATATACAGAGAGTGAGGGGCAGAGGAGCAGACACACACACAATCATACATACATAAAGACAGACAGACATATAGACAGACACGGGAAGAGATATCCTATATCACTTGCTCTTATATCAGGATGCCTGCACAAAAACCAATAGAGCTATCTATTGTTGAAATATCATGAAATGAATTCAACAATGTTCTACATTAATGCTTACCTCGAAGGGTGAATCCAAATTCTCAACCAGTAAATAACCAGACCAACAACAGTCTACACTGTTTTATTAAATGTGTAACTATACATACTAAACAGAACCACGCATCTTATATTAGTATATAGAGTAGAATTTCCATTAATAACTGATTTTCTATTCATATAATTAAGGTTTCTTATCATATGCAACCGATATCAAGAATAAGTAGAAAATGTGCTCGAAGCGCTAGACACTTTGCATATTATACTCAATTACTGCTGAAATGATTAACGGAATACAAATTATAGCCATATCCTCGTAGATACCAATCAAATGGCTTTGACAAATAATTACTTTTCAGCAAGTATACGTATTTTCTTAGAGACAGTGGGATGACGAACCATCATTTCCTAACGTTGGATTAATTATATTGAAATTCAATTAACCTCATACACTAAATAGCCTATTTAGCTGTAAATAATTCCTATGCGACTACGCTAAGAAGCACCATCGCCAATATATTTTCTAAAATCACTAAAACTGTAATTTCGGATTTTAACACCTATACATATATATATATATATATATATATATATATATATATATATATATACATATAAAAAGTGTAGAACTAAATGCGAACTTTTAGGAAAGGTAAAACCTATTGTGAAAAGTGTAGAGCTCCATATACCGGATAGAGCAGATAGATAGGTAGAAGGATGAACGGGAATTAGAAAAACAACGGAGGCAGTTCTTTTTTAATTGAAAAAAAATGTGTTTTTGTGGAATATACCTTGCATTGAACAACTGAATTGAAAAAAGATCTGTCTCCGCGAATTTCTTATTACTTTTCATCCTTCTACCTTTATATATATATATATATATATATATATATATATATATATATATATATATATATATATATGTGTGTGTGTGTGTGTGTGTGTGTGTGTGTGTGTGTGTATATACACATATACACCCACACACACACATATATATATATATATATAGTCTCGGAAGTTTCTCAACCATTAAAACTATTAAAAAAAAAAAAAATATATTAAAAAAAACAAAAAAAACTTATAGTCTCAAGTCTTCCAGTGGAAAATCACTCATGTAAGGCAATTTATTTTTTACAGTTATAATATTAGTTAGTTTCTAACACTATTTTAAGGGATCATCAGTTGTTTACCATATAAAACTGTTTCGGGAATTATATATATATATATATATATATATATATATATATATATATATATATATATATATATATATATATATATATATATATATCCTTAGGGCGGTACATACGCCTGCATATATAGATAGACAAATATGAATGCGGTCATATTTTATTAATATAACGTTTGAGTGTTGTGTGTCGTGATTTCTTTAGTTTTGCTGTAAATTTATCTGCGACGTTTTTTCCCGTGTATACGAATGTACTAGTTATCTTTCCGCTCATATATTGCTACATTCGTTAATATGTGAAGAAACACACTGTCTTCTGTTCTCTAAAAGTGTTTTTATTGCTCTCTCGTAGTTAGATCGTTGTTGAGTGCTTAGACGTCAACTGCACACAAGGTTTTGCGTTGTGTGCATCTGTGTTCCCATACTACATTTTTAGAGGGGATGCTCAAGTTTTTTTTTATTATTGTAAATACTGTTATGTGATGTGAACATGATAATAATGTTAGCTTGTTATCACATCACAGACAACATGCATTTTTGCATTAACAATTGTCGTGTGTTACGACTGAGTTTATATTAAGTCAATAGTGTCTTTACTTTTTTCGGCGTGCGTTTTTACACGTTACAAGACTAAAGTATTTTTTTGTAATTTATTGTTTCGGTGAAGAAGTACTGATTTTCAAGTTATTCACATTGATAGATTATTCGTGCTATATGTTGATACTTAATTATTGTTTTACTCAGGTGTCCGTAGGTATTTTTGAGTAAGAGTGTTTGCCACTAGTTGTAGAGATGTGTTTATCGGTGATTCCTGTATCTTTTATCAAATTGTTCTGAATATCTTATATTCATATGATTCAGTCATGTCTATCTGTTACACTAGTTATACAATTGCGTGCTAATGAGTAAGTCATAGATTTTCAGCAGATCTTTGCGTGATCGTTCATAACATCCTGTTACTATTTGATGGATATACGTCTCTGTTTATTTTTAATTGTGATTATGATGTATTGATATGGTTGCTCGTAATGGCTATACTCTTAGTTTAATTTTATATGTGAGTGCAGATTTTTTTTTAATAGCGCACTTACTAGTAACAGCTGTGTTGTTGGTTGACTGAAGTTTTAAACTTGTATTTCGCGTCAAAGGTAGAATAAAATTAACATGATATGTGGTGGCTTTTCATTTACTAATATACACTTTTTCATCTTGCAATTTACAATAAGGTGTGCCATCAGTATAAATGTATATATATATATATATATATATATATATATATATATACATATATATATATATATATATATATATATATATATATATATATATATATATATATATGGATGTATATATATATATATATATATATATAGTCTAAAGAAGCTTTGAGTTATTTTAAACAAAAATATAAAAAAAGGAAACTGCAGTTTAAATTCCCAGAGAAACTAACTAAAATAGTGCAGACTTAACATTCGTTGGAGAATTCATAAATAAATAAAAATATATGATAGTAAGTACATAAAATAAAAAGGAGGAGTAAGTATCTAACAGTTGAACAAAAACATGAGACCTTAACATAGCATCTAATATTAACAGGGGGATCATCAGCTGTTTACCATGTAACTGTTTCGGAAATTTAAAAACAGGACAGTAATATGCATGGCTCTCTAATGGTACAGATGAACCTACCATTTCCCCAATAATCAAGTGTCGAAATAATTCAGCTTTAAATTTTACTTATATATAAATAAATAATAATAATGATCAAATAATAATAATAATAATAATAATAATAATAATAATAATAATATACTACCCTAAAGACTACCGTGTGATATGGTAATTTACATATCAAATAAAATTCTTCATAACTATATATATATATATATATATTTATATATATTCTACATATCATAGTTGCGTATGTATTCACACCATCATGCGAATTACATATGAAGTTTCTATAAAATGATGTCCCTTGAAAATTAATGTTGATAAGATTTTTCGAATGTTTTTCACACTCTGCCATTGTTAATAAATAACTTGTTATAATATTATAAATGATTAAAATACTATTAATATCTTGAAAACGCTGTCTATATATAAAGAAATATGACAATATTAATTGCAATTACATGAGAAACGTCTTATATGATTAGTATTAAAAAAATAATACCTATACGTGTATGTTAGTGTCTGCACCTTACCTTATACACAGTATAATTAATAAGCATATACACTTAAATAGGCTAATGCAAATTATTATATTTTACACATTGAATCATTATGTTTTATTAATTATCGCGTAAATTATTAACATACCCTTAACGTATTAAAATTATTTCAGGATAACATTGAAAACATTTTTATTAAAATAATTATTTTACAATATTTGTTACATATATACATATATATATACATATATATATATATATATATATATATATATATATATATATATATATATATATATATATATATATATATATATGTATTGCATCAGGTATTCTTCATCAAGTTCGACAGTTCGCGTTAATTCTTTTATCTTATCATAAAATAAACCGAGATTACATTTTAATAACAATTAACATTGGCGACACTATAGAATAGAAAAGGCATACATACATAA
>OY744527.1:119746869-119806869 GCA_963556195.1 Sepiola atlantica
ATATATACGCAATAGTGGCATGGATAAGAACTCGGCTGATGTTGTAAAGATGCCGAGATACTACATTTTGAATTATGTACTTCCAATAAATATTTTTTTAAAATATATAAAAAATAAATTAGGCACAAAACCATCATATGTGTGAGGTAAAATGTGTGATGTTGTCATCCTTGGTTTAAAGTGATAACACATGTATATCGTGTATATCGTACTAATAAAAATAGTCATATTAGTTACCACAATACACTACATACACTAGAGACTGTCGTACGTATCAGGACACACAATTTGGTGCATTTCTTTATAAATATAATAATACACTATTTCATACGTATAAAACGGCGATTAGGAGCCAGACATCTTGTTAGTAAGACCCTCCCAACCCTATCTAATTAATAGACGGCGCACTGTTTCCCGTTTGTTCAGAACCGGAAACAAGCAGACCGTTCTCTAAATGGAGTTGGAGAAGCGGTGTACTCTACTAAGATAAATTCAAGTCTGCGGAGGCCAAGAACAACACATTTCAAGCGGGAAGTGAGGATCTTACAGGAGTTCTATTACCAGGTGTGAGTAACTCATTCACTCAACTAGCTAAGAATAAACACTTATTCGAAGGGATGGGGTCCGAATTGCCAAACCGATGTGTGCGCTATGCTCAGACTAGGAGCACGTATTGATACTTTACTCCTATTCGTACACACATGCTCGCAACTGGTATCCACTTTCTTTTCAAACAGCGAAGAAAGTAACCTATTGTTTATTGCATATGATGTCGACTTTTAGCTGGTACTTCACGAAAGCGATCAGATCATTGTAAAACGAACAACAGAATAACCGAACCCTGATTTATGTAATCTATTGTGTATTGCATATGATGTCGACTGTTTGCTGGTACTTCACGAAAGCGATCAGATCATGATCTTTCAGACGACATGCACATTTTTCACTCAGCAAAAAGGTCAAGCAAGTATGAAACTATATTTTATGACTAGGTATTGTAAAACGAACAACAGAATAACCGAACCCTGATTTATGCAATTATTTTATGATTTGTATGGGGATGAGTAATGTAATATCAATGCTGTCATCATGAAGCCGCCCTTCCCAGAAAATACCCCTTCTTTTTAAGCGTGTGTGGAAAAATCCTATCAGGTATTATATCCACTTTTGAACGAAAGGGTAATGTAGTGTCCGCTCTATAGTCAGTAGACCATATTCCCATGCACTATATTCGCCTTTTGGGAGTGTTGTGTTGTGTGTGTCCCGGGTAGTATGTAATGTTTATATGATAGCATACTCGACGGCATTACTTATACCTTATATGGATGTGTCGTCACAAGTATCGTCTCCTCTTTTTTGGAAGATGTATTTTAGTATATGTTCTGTTGTCACCATACCATACTTCTAGAAAATGATTCCTTCTTGTAAAGATGTGGTGTAGTATATGTTCGTACGTCTTGATACACTTCTCCTAAATATTACGACCTCCTGTTTACTTTGAAGAAAATAAACTTTCAAAGTTTTATCAGGTAATTTTGGGGAAAAGGTAGTATATTTTCATACGTCATGATACATTCTTCTTCAAATAAATTGCATCTTCTTTGAGGAATCAGTACAGTATATACTCGTACTCCTTGATACAATCTTCCCAGAATCACCTTATCCAAGTCTAGTTCCTAATCTGTCTGCGTGATACTATCCTTTTAATACTTTATATCCACTTTTAGGTTCGTTCATCATGGTATCATCGTAAAAGCCTAGCAAAGTATGCGACCAGAGCGAGCGTATAATATCTCGCGATAAATGCAACGCACATAATTAGCTTGAGAAAAGTATGCAGGCTTGCAGCATTACCAATAATCAGAAGTGTATCTGATATGCATCAATCGTAAAATGAGCCAGAATAATTACCAATGTGTGTAAAAACGTTCTCTAGTTCATTTGAATAAAAATCGTTAAATATAATTCCACGTCTATAAATACTGTCAGCACGTTGTGGATTTTTTTCAGCATAATATATCAATATATGTATCTGATCGTTACTCTTTCTTGAAATAATCTATATGAATGAAGATATCTCTTGAGATGTGAGGCTACACATTGCTGTTGTCACCCTTACATTACTTCAACCTATTTACTTACGACCTATGGGTGTTCATGATGCATATAGATTTATACAGTATAGCGTGGTTTCCTATTTGTTTATCGTCGCTCAACTCCCAGAGATAATTTTCTTTTCAATCTCCTGAGTAAAACGCGTAGAAATGTCTACTGATTCTGTTTCATGTGCGTGTTTTACGGAGTTGCACCTTTAAATACGTCCACACTTCCTTAAGACAGTTTCTCATTGTTAAGTAATTACACATAGTTAAGTAGATATAGAACCAACCATACTACTCTTCACGTAAACAATCTTCACGTTTGTGTTATGACCCTGCTGATTATGTACTCTATTTCGTTAGAAAGTAAATTAAAGACGACAGACAGTGTTTCCTGATCGACAAAGAAAATATAATGAAATAAACCGTACATAATCCCTAAACAGCATTTCGTCCGAACAAGTAACCTTAAGTGCAATGGCGTGGAAAAATCTAATAATATTGGACAGAAAAAAGCATATTAAAGGATTGGTGTGTGTTCGGACATTTCATTCTTCTAGAATGTAGGTTTTCAGATGTGTGAGATTACAGTCTAACCTACAATTGAATTGATTGCTTTATAACAAATCGATCTAGCAGAGTGTTTGCTTAAATATATTTGTTAAAGTGATGCACGTACACTTGATAAGATGCGAAAATGGCAGTCTTACATTCTCATCTACCACAGTTACTACTACACCATCATTACTACGAATACTTCTCGTATTCATATTATGTTATTATTGGTGATTGGACAGTTAATATCCTTTTATTTTCTTATCAGTTCTTATTGTTTGGTGCTCATTACAAACTGACATACCTGATCTAGTCAGAATACGAAACGATAATACCGTGAGAGAAATCAGGCAGATAAGCTTAGGTTTATAGGATGACAAATTAGAATGAAATAAAGTAAATTTCATCGCAACATAAGTACACTTACAAGCCTGAAACAATTTACCCTCTGTTAAACTTCTGCGTTTTAATATTAAAGCATCCGCTCAGGTAAGGTTACTTGAGATTATCTCCTCTGTTGTCTAATATAGCAGACAGGGAAACAGATGCATTGGCATAAAATACGTTTTTATATATTACATTTAATAGATAATTACTTAATTTGGCTGCAAGAGTAGTGAAGTAAAATAAGAACATACAGACAAAAAAATGGAGTAGTTGTATAAGCAAACATTCCATTTTTATCTTTTCAATAAGGCACGGCCATGGTATTATTATTTATTAAATATGTGGGACCCGTGGGAATTCTACAGTTGTATATTTTTATATTTTGTATATTTCTGCTGTATTTAAAAATATTCCCATTCTATAGACGTCCAGCGCAAACGCAAATTCCACAATATATTTTATTACCTTTCTTCAAACTGAAACATACTTATCTAAATACACCTTCTATTTCTTTATTTCGTGAAATATTTCCCCCTCCCTCTCTCTCTTTATCTCCCCACCTCCATCTTGATACTTCGTTCTCTCTTTAAAACAATAAACATCGTTTCATGTCTCTCACCGCGTCTCTTATAATTTACATTAGTCTCCCTCTTACTATTTAATAAAATAATTTAAAAACGAACTGGGCACGGTAGCAAGAAAGACAGTCAGATAAAGACATTTTTGGTAAACTATTAAATAGTCGAACTTGAATCTACATTTTTCTATACAAATATTGATTCGCATCAGTATCACAAAAATAAGCACTTTCGTAATGATAAGGTCACTAATTAACATTATAGAGAGGTGTAAACGAGTGACCTAATGGATACTATTCTACATTTGATTTTTCAGATCCGTAATGTAACAATGTAATTAATGTATGATATTCAATAAATATTGTCCTTTAACATTACATGAATGAAAAAGTAGTGATATGCCGTAAACATGACAAATAACCCATTATAAAGACTAATCTCTTAATAAGGGACATATATGTTCTCAAAATACAAATTAATATGAATTCTACACAATATATTTTGTGCTTTGGAATTAAGTACAACAAGAAGGTTTAATCGCCGTAAACGCACAAAGCGACTAAATCGGAATGCAAAAGCGAGAACATGACTAATCGAAGTTTGTGTCGATTTGATTAGTAAAAGCCCAATAATTTTTATGTACACGATGGCGTAGCAGATAATCATAACGACAGCGTCTCTTGGGGCGTAATGATTAGCACAATCGCCTTGCTTGGCTGATTTGCCTGTTCGGTGATTCTAATAATTCGTTAAGAAAATTGCACAACACTCACCCCTTTACTCTACACTTATGTATTCGTAATAAATGTCGTGCATATTCATGAGTATCAATAAGATGTTATTATGTGTACTCTCTCATTGAATATATCCTATTCTAAACGTCTCCTAACTGTATCATCCAGAGTTGCACAAAATACCCAATGGTATATAATTTAGATATACGGTAAACACCATTATTGGAAATAATTACAGTAACGTTATCATGAATAGCCGTTTAGTTCGTTCTATTG
Source organism: Sepiola atlantica (assembly GCA_963556195.1). Lineage (NCBI taxonomy): Eukaryota > Metazoa > Mollusca > Cephalopoda > Sepiida > Sepiolidae > Sepiola > Sepiola atlantica. The sequence continues at coordinate 119,751,499 of OY744527.1, forward strand.
GCATAGAAAGTGGCAATCTACAGTGTATTACTAATAGCATTACTACTACTACAGCGACTACTATTACAACTACCACTTAAATAATATTAACTTTTATTGTTTTAATTAATTAGTTGTGGTACTCATACTAGTATTTATGAAAGCTTTTACGCCGATAACGACTGGGAATTGAAGCTTTAATATTAGTAACTATGGGCTAGTTTAATATTCCAGTATTCACCTTCACATGTGTGGTGTAAAAGTGAATATTCTATAAATGTTTTAAATACTATCCGCATCCCCGTGGCGACGATAGTTTGATGTGATTTCTTTAAGGGGTATTCGTTTCGCTACACATCATCAGTCTTTATATTAGTTATGTCAGCTTATTCGTGTTCATTGTGGTTGCTGATATTATTATTGTGTATTCATTAAGAACTCTTATAGAGGACCGAGCTGGAGAAATATAATATATTTACTGAAGTCTGATAAATAATAAGTATTTCAAGATTTACACTGTTTTGTCCGTTTTCATGACAGTTGCGAAACAATCTGTGTTCTTACTGTCGTCCGAAAACACAAAAATGTCTCTCTTCTGAGGGCACCCAATCCAACCCAAAACAGTCACTATTCCGCAAACACCAACTTGAACTCCAACTTCACTCTTCTGGCAGCACTAAATCCGACCTCCACCTTCACTCAATCCGGGATGAACCAAAGAAGAAGTACACACATTTCCTGTTCTCTTTATGGGGACTCCCATCATGCAATGCAAAATAGGTCATATGATCATTTGGTACTTCCTTTCTATAAAACCATCCATTTGCTTTAACTCTGTTGTTCCACATGGCCTGGTCTGGTATTACAGGTAAGTCTTATGTTTTTTTTATTTTCCACTACATGCCCCGTGATCTTAAAATTCAGCCCTTGTGTCACCATTCAGAGTACTTTCGTAGCACCCAACTTGATTTTGTAGTATTGGCGACTCTGAAACCCAACGCCATTCAACCGTCCACTTATCTCCATCAAAACTGTCCTGAAAGTATTTGTCTTTAGTTTGGCACGGTTCCGCCTTTTTGAGTTTAACACTCTCCATTCCTGCTAATCCGACTGGGCGCTCGCATCCAAATGTGATCATGCCCATGCTAAACATAGCACCCCCTAGTCGATCGATAACATCCAAGCCCAACACAACATCAACACCTGCAACAAGCCGCTCCATAACAATTGCCCTCACTTCAAGTTCGCTTTCTCTCACTATTATTCTCACAGTGCACTTCTCTCGGTACATAACCCTACGGCCATCAACCGCCCTCACACTGGTCGTTCCATGCCAAGATTTAGCAACATCCGTCGTCACCAACGTGGTCGTGCAGCCGGTATCAACCAGGGCTTTGGCTCTCTTCCCGTTTGCGGTGACCTCTACCTGTGGTAATGCAGTCCTATGCGCCGTCACTTGATAGGGGGTAGCCACTGGCGCTATGGCACCCCTCTACTCGTTTCCCTGTACCGTGCAGGGTCGGCTGATATGCCCAGTTTGTCCGCAACGGAAGCAAGTTATGCCACGCTTAGGTTCTCGACAGTCCCGTACAAAATAAGGCCCCTGACATCCAAAACATTTCACTGGGGATTTTCCAGGTGACCGCCCCCACGAGAGATTCTCCTTAACTGCGGACTTCCCTCCCATGAGGCTTACACACGCGGTTGCCTCCAACTAGTGACTCTTCTTTGTCAGCACACTGGCATGGGTCAGCACTTCATCCATGTTCATGCTCTCGATCTGCAGTACTGTGGACACACTATCAGGAAGACCAGTCACAAACGTCATTTTCACCGTTTTTTTTAGACTCATCCATGCATAACCCGCCAGTCCCGCTAGCCTCCGGATCTCCGTCGCAAAGACATATACTGGCTTTCCTGTCCATGTGAACCTGCGCATTTTGCTATAGGCGTCTTTAGTCTTGCCTCTATAAAATCTGCGTCGTCTTGTTCAGCGTCATGCATTCCCAGGTAGACCGAAAATGCATTTCCATCCAAATATAATGGAATCAAGGTTGCCACATCCTCAATCTTCTGCAATCTTGCGACCATCTTCAATTTAGACAGCCATCGCACTGCGTCTCCATCACCAGCGTACGCCTTCAATACTTCACTGCTCAATTTGATTATGTCACCCATCCTGTTATGTAGGTAGGCTGCCGAAATAGCTTGTCGTCCGAAAACACCAAAATGTCTCTCTTCTGAGGGCACCCAATCCAACGCAAAACAATCACTAGTCCGCAAACACCAACTTGAACTCCAACTTCACTCTTCTGACAGCACCAACTCCGACCTCCACCATCACTGGTCTCAATCCGGGATGAACCAAAGAAGAAGTACACTTTCTCATTTCCTGTCCTCTTTATCGGGATTCCCATCAGGCAATGCAAAATAGGTCACATGATCATTTGGTACTTCCTTTCTATAAAACCAGCCATTTGCTTTAACTCTGTTGTTCCACATGGCCTAGTCTGGTATTACAGTTAAGTCTTATGTTTTTTTATTTTCTACTACACTTACCACAATAGTAAACTATTAGTGTCTCACAAGTGGCGGTCGTTGGCCTCCTCTAAAACAATGTTTGAATAAATCTTTTCAAGTAGTCCTTGTACTCTTCTTGTTTACGTCTGGATGGTATTCGACCCCCCCCCCCCGCGGTCCTTTAGTCTTAACATCTTCCTTAGCGGTCTATAACTATTTTTGTAGGGGCTTACAAGATTATATATATATATATATATATATATATATATATATATATATGTATATATATGTATGTATATATATATAACCAAGAAGTATTACTTCCTTTGCATTTGTGCAATTTTATTTTATATTATTATTATCATTATTATCATTATAAGTATTATTAAAATTATTATTATTAGTAGTAGTAGGAGTAGTAGTAGTAGAAGTAGCAGTAGTGGTAGTAGTAGTAGTAATGTCATTTTTCAAATTTTTATTATTATTGATTTTATTGTGAAGAATGGTAAATTACAGTGTACTTCGGTTCATATGTATTGTATATTGCGATTTATTTTGAGTGTAGCACAACAAATCAGCATATATCAACTGTGAAACACTTTACATGAATACATTGTCGACGTTTTTCTCTCATTCAGAGCAAATCAAATTGCTAAATATTTGTGTTTTTTTTGTTAAATAGAAACGGAAATTGATGCAATACTAAACTGTAAACAACAGTGTCTATTCTTTTGAATAATCTCTGATTATGCTCCATAAAACTTATCATCCTCATCGGAAACGATGCTATGCACTGCTGAATATATTTGTATCATTTATGTTTGTCTTTAAACCCCTCTGAGTAGATTCTACACATTATCATTCCTAATAATTATCGTTTATGAACAGCCGTGGTTGTTGAGCATGTCTTCATGGAGCAAACGTACGTGAATAAAATGATTGTTTAGCAACCGTAACTTTATTATCAGTCGGAAACTGTGGGACGCTAAGGGGTTTGAGCAGATGGACGTTCGTCTTTCAAAAGAGGATATGTAAACAAAAGCAATAAACATGCAAGTGCTGCAGAAAGCGAACATTACATGCGTATACCTCTAATATATTGTGTTAGCTGATACACAATGTAGCTATATGTTCTCTGGTAAGCTGCTCCATTTCAGAAAGTAATAAATACAGTAACATCCAAGAAACATACAATAACATAAACTAACAGTAATTAAATTATATTTTTGCTTACAAGCGATTAGCTGTAACTAAGCATGCCATTCACCTACCCCATTCCTAGCATCAGCCACATTTTCCTCTGCTAAACCGTCTCCCCCAACATCCCTAACCTTACACTCTTCTCCCAATTTTACTGCTCTTGTATTAAACCACAAAATGCTCTCTTAGACACTAGGTTCGATCGGAGTAACTAACACTTCTCACCAGTAATTGGGCCTACTTAAATTATATACAATATTTTAAACTCAATTCCTATTATCACTCGCGGTCCACGAAATTATTTTAAAATGACCCCAATTCTCCCACTTACATCCTAATAAGCGCTTTTTTTAACTGAACATCATTCTGTTGGATTTACTAAAGTGTGATTATCTCTAACGCAGTATCCACGAAATCCATTATTCATTCCTTAAATATTCGTCACAGGAAACTTTGTCAACGGACATTGACCCAACTGGACAGACTCTATATTTTGATAACCTTTTCATGCACACACTTTTACTTTCCATTAATTTATATTGTTTCTAAATTTTTTTAAAAATTTGAATTTTGCCTATATCCCTGTCAACTTACCCATCTAAATAATTCCTTTGATGATAAGATTTTAATCTTTAAAACGCCTGGCTTTAAGAAAGAAAAACAAACATGGTTTTATCAAGTACAACTTGCATTGAACAATGGAAGATGAAATAGATTTGTCATTCGCACATTTTATCTCTCTTTCTTTATTTATCGTTATAATTGCTCTATCTCGTATATTTGCCATTAATCATTTCACTATAGGTTTACTTCTCTAAAAATATGTTTCCTCTCATTATTTATGTATATATATATATATATAGAGAGAGAGAGAGAGAGAGAGAGAGAGAAAGAGAGAGAGAGAGAGGGAGACATCCAGAGATACAGAGACAGAGACACATGGATATATATATATATATATATATATATATATATATATATATATATATATGTGTGTGTGTGTGTGTGTGTGTATGTGTGTGTGTGTTTACGCCCCGAAAATATTGCATGAACTTTTAAGAAAACGATGAATCATGTTAATTCGTATTCACTACTTTGTGGCGAAAATCCTATGCGGTTTTTTTTTTTAGAAGTCATATTTTTATTAATCGAGCTGAGTGAGCGAACATATATACAGGGTGATTCATAAGTCCCATAGCTATTTATTTTTGAAATGTTTGGACATGAAAAAAAAAAAGCCAACAGCTTGAAGGGTTCGTTGAACGCAGCTATATGATGTTGATGACACTTGAGCAGCCTGGCGAATTGATGTTGAAGGTTTTGTTTCAAACAAGGTTTGGATTTCTTCTTCTTTTGCATCATTACGTTTCGGAGCACCTGGTTTTTGAGCATCTTGGACGCTTTCAGTTTCCTTGAATTTTTAAAGAATTGCGCGCATGGTGTTGTGCGAAGGAGGGTTTCTGTTCACATTACGTTTCCAGTGCCTTTTAACAAGTGTGAGAGATTCATCAAATTTGGCCATATGAATAATAATAAAAATTCGCTCTTCAATTGTAAATGACATACTGCCTGAAGAAAAAGCACATATGATGAGTTACACAAATTTACATAAATAAAAAAAATATATGTAGAAACAAATATATAACCGAACAAATTTATAATAACAAATAGCAGTAATTAGAGAGTAAGATACAATTATGAAAAGTTCATAGTATGTTTGGTCTGCATATGGTAATCATTTTAAATAGCTAAGTAACTTATGAATCATCTATGTATCACAAGATAGGAAATTTCTTCAAAATATTCCCTTTAAAATATACACATACGTGATGTATAGTGTGAATGTTCTTTTACACTGACGTTGACAGAGTTTAATATAGAGTATATTGCCAAAATACAACTCCCAGTATTAGTTTCTATTTCGATATTGTTCTACCTACTATCTATTTTGCCGAATAATGTTTGTAATACCCAACTACATATAAATTACTAAAGTAGTATATACTATTTAAACAATAAGTGGGGTGGATAGATGAGTATATACATTGCCCACTTGAGTTAGTGAAATTGAAAAAATAGCAAATACAATAGTTGTTGAGTAGTAATCCTACCATCGGAATGACGAGGCTATTTACGTATATTAAGCAGGCCTGGTGTTATTCCTTAGTCATATAATATCTTATTCAAAGTTAATTACAAGTTAATCTTCAATCTAAAACTCAATATAATTTAGACGATATGTTCATCAATAAAATCCTGCAATAAAACCTAATACATTTCTATGAAAGTATTTTAACCGCAACTTGATACTGTATTGATGGCTTTGGTAATTTATTTGATTTAATTTTAAATCCTCTTAATTAGGCGGTTTACATAAACATTGCCTCTTTAGTCTGAAATGTAGTTCCATTTCATCTTAGCTTTATATTTGAAGATTATTGAACTATTGATCATACGTTTTTTATATTAATTCATGGCTTAATTTATTTTTGTATGATACTTTTTTTAATTACACTAAACACTAGTAAATATTCCGCTATCATTTAGAAATGTCGAAGAACTGATGTACGTTGTTATGCTAATCAGTCGATCATAATTAATTGTGAAATATGCTACTGCATATCTTTGAAAATTAACTTTGGAATAATATAATCATGCCCGGCGTTCTATTACGCGCATGTGTATCATAGATGCATTCACGAAATTACAAAAAAGTCTTCCCCTGTCTGAGAGCTTGGGTAAGAAAATAGAATTGATACATAATCTGTGAAACTTCTTTTTCGTAAAAATAACATCCATTTTGTTGACAATCTTTTGTCAAATTAACTGTTGCAGAACATGCTGTTTCTCTATACTGAATATATGACAGAAACTAGCTTAATGAAGGAAGAATAAAGCAGTTATAGGAATCAACAATCGACTGAGTAATCTTGTGTTCGCGTTGTTGCTTTTTTAATGTGTGTATTAACTGTGTGCGCATCAATTCTGCGTCTGCTAACGAATCAAAATCAGAGTATCTTTTACAATAACCATATCACTGTCATACAAATTAAAAGGAACGTGTGAGTTTTACAAGGTTACATGGAGAAAGCGAGTGAAGATTAATCATTTTATAATAGATATGTTAATCTATCGTTCGATCTGTTGTCTAAAATTACTATGTTCTAAATAACATATGCACTTTCACAAGCGCAGATGGAAAATACCTACATTCATGATATGTGCAAGATTTTGACATCAACCGAAGTTAATAATAACTTCCATCAGTTTTCCTCCTGCCGGAAATATATATTTTCAGCATGAAATACATATTCGCCATGAGTATTAAATAAGAACTAAATAAATTACGAAGGCAATATAATAAATTTAGTTCTATTTGTATTGTTATAAAACAAATATTTTTGACAAGGCATATGATGTATTCCCGTTAAACACGTGTACAAATCGTGATATATATATATATATATATATGTATATATATATATATATGTATATATATATATATATATATATATATATATATATATATATATATATATATATGAGAGGAACTTTTTTCTAGAGTGAATCGAATTTGAGTCAAGCAGGAATATGCAGGATTACTCTCCCGAGTAAAATACGGTGGGGAAAAGTGGTAAAATATAATAGATGTAGTTGTAAAAGTCGTTGGTATTGAAAAAAAAATCAATTATGTAAAACAGAGTAAATAGTAATAATAAATCCGAGCTAATACGTCATGGAGTAAAATATGACGTCCTAAATAGACTTGCAATTTTATAAATAGCAAACATTGTATTAATATTTGAACTTTAGCTTGTATGTACACGAAATACAATACCTTATGTTTAGTTATGGTAAAGCTTGACACATTCACTATGATGACTAGATGTGTATAAACGCAACTTTGAATTATCACTCAGAGAGTTGAAGTATAATATGAGTCAGTTCCTGATGACATTTCGTTACTACAAGCCAGTTTATCATGTCGATTAGTTCGCTAGAATTAACTAGACGAGATGAAACTTTAGTATTCCATATTATGTTTTCAACAAAATCCCGCCTGTGTTCCATTTAAATACAGTTGATTTATAACTAAGTGGTAATGTTTGTTTTTGCCACAGAAGATGGTGACCCTTTTCCTATTCAATATTCAATTATCGACACGTACGTCCAGACACAGAATGGTTTACTTTACAGACACGGCTAACCGTACAAAATGGTTTACTTTACCTGACATTCTTCCAGAATAAAAAAAATCAACATCTAATATTTAAACATACTTTACAGCTTATGTGATATTACATACAATAATGAAATCCGATATACATAAGATAATCATGTTTGTATTTGAAAAAAAAGTACCAGTCGTTCGTAAAGTCGGAAGTTAATCTAATATGTACAATAACTACTACTACTACTTTATAGCTACTAATAAAACCCGTTAATATGAAAATTTAAAAATACACACGTTTCTATTTCACTAGTTTCCGTATGAACAATGCGTATGATACTAGACTCCCAGTATGGCAATGTATGTATTAAACGGACACACAGTTAGATACAACGCCATGTAAACAAGTCATCACTTTTTTTGCAAATCATCAAACACTATAACATAGCAAACATCCCGAGGTGTTATTTAAATTATACACGAGTAAAAGCATTTTGGAAAACGGAAGTTAACGAAATTTATTATAAATAATGGGTTCATATTCATACACACTTTAATACATACTATAGGATGTAATGTAATCAATTATATGTTTTTTTATGAATTGAATGTTTTGTAAAATAGTATTTAATTTAATTTTGATCGTTTGTGGAAAAACAGAATAAAGAAAAATGGATTAGATACATATAAATGGCATATAGATAATGTAAATTAGTCGTGTTTACAATTGATATAGCCACTATGTACGATTGAACTATATTATTTGATTTCAAGTATTCATAAAAAATATTCGGTGTACGTATATTGAGGACATCGAATTGAATTTCATAATAAGATATAAGAAGTGTTCGATGATTTCAAATCTGTTAATATCTTGAAAATTACTTATTTATATTAAAAAGCACTAAGCTGCTTAATGTAACAGGTGTGTCTATGAAATATATTTCTGACAGTATTCATATGTGTCGTAATTTATTATGTAAATATGGTTAAAATAAAAAAAGACTACGAATGTTTATACTGTATTAATATAGGCTGTTGTCTTATGTTTTTGTTGTATTATTTGCTCTTGAGGCAGCTTAGTATACAATAAATGTGATTCTACTAATACAACATACCGATAATCGTGAATGTAATAGACATTAGTTGGACTGGTGTGTTATGTTTCTCTTGATTATGTGTAAAATGTACAGTATTTAAAGAACGAATATCCAGAAGAAAATATGTAATAATAACAATGCTCTAGATGTATGCGTCTTGTAGGAATTCAACTTGTTGAGGTAGGTTGTAGTGGTAGTATATTAAAGTATGAGACGTTAATTTTAATACTAGGGCCTCTATAGATGGCAATCTTAAGAGAAAATGCGAAGCTAGATTACATATGAGCATCGATGAAGGGGAAATAAACCACCCGCAATATCTGAAAGTCACTTCAATAACAGCTCTAAGCTGATGCCGAAATATATGCTCTGTTTTTATAGCAACGTATCCCGCCAAACTAACACTTGAATTTATATATAATTCATAACGATTTTAGTTCGTATTTAGTAAATTATATATTAACTCATGAAACGTCGTAACGATTTTCAAAAGAGTTAAAGTTTGACGTATTTGAATTTCTGCAAAAAAAATAAAACGTGCGCAGATATATTGTCATTGATTAAGTCTGAGGCTACTGCCAAAATCGAATACATGACATTATTTCCGACAGCATTTCGTGTCAAAGGAAAAACAAATAAAATAATTAGACTTTTATGTGCCCTCCGAAAGTATCTCTTCCGTCCGTGAGGGGTCAAAAGTAGTCAGTATCTCCGGGTACTGATGTATTTCCACATCCTGCAAGTTGATTCCTGTCATCGGTTCCAGAAAAGAGACAAAAAATGCTTCCTTTACGCGTCAACTTGTCGAATGGAGAATCGATTGAAAGTCGTCGATAGTTGAGTGCATTAAATGTCAGCAGGAGAGCATTTCATTTACTTTTGACTTTAAAATACCATTGATGGAATTAACTTGTCAGCTTAACGTCTGCGTGCTTTTATTTTTGTATAAGATTTATAATCCTGCTACCAACAGCATAAGGCCAAGTCATTATTACTTATACAGATATACCCACGATCAATACTAACACTAGAATCTTCTTAAAACATACTTACATATAGAACACGTATGCATATTTAAATATATATATATATATATATAACACGAGGATATGATGAATATACATTTCTCCACACTGGAAAAGAAAACGAATAAGGACAGCACACCATATACACATAATGTGCACAATATGCTTTTAGATAACACTTGATAACAATGTTTATGATAACTTAAATTCACACATAACTATCGGTTACCTGCAGTTGCGGTCGTCATAAGTTACTAATAATTTGTTAAAATTGCTTAGTAATTCGAATACAAGTTTTAACTTTGAAGCTTGAATTGTTATTCAAATCAAAGAGAAGCCAAATATGTGTAATTCTGTCGGTAAGCAACCGAGTAAAACTGTAGCTAACTGTTAATACAAGTTTACTGTATCAATAATTATTAACACATAATTGCTAAAAACTCCCACATAATGTAACGCTCTACCAATCGGAAGAAATAGATGTATTACTCCAAAATTCGACCCTCTTTTTACGTATAATTTATACATACACTATTCACAAACAATACTAACAAGAAACGTGATATATGCGAAATAAAGCTTCTGTTGATGTAAGTTAAGATGCAGGTATATCTTGTATATTCACTCGATGAATTAATGTTCATATTGTTAAAGTTGAATCCGTTTATCGCAAGATTACTTATAATGCCTTTCACCCGAATAAGACTATGTTTTATTTAAGTTTCTTGATCTTCAAACATTTATAACACATTTAACATTCTCTTAAAATTAAAAGGTGGCTGTTGTATTTATTTATTAAATGTGAATTGTAAAACGAGCATCTCATATGAACACAGATTTATCAACATGTGTTTTACATAATTATATGAGCCAAACGATATGCTTAGTCAACAAGATGTTCAATATAGTTGCATGGTGTTGAGTATTACAGATAATTCCCAGAATATTATTATGTATTAACTAAATAATCCCTAACTAATGTGTAGTATGTGCCATGTGCGTGTATGTGTGTGAAACGTTTGCATATATATATATATATATATATATATATATATATATATATATATATATATATATATATATATATATATATATATAAACCAGTTACTCACCTTTTATAAAGGCATGAGGGTCACACGATGATATTTGTTGAATGTATCATAACTTAGGTGATAATCACTTCCGATAAGTACAGGAAACGATGGAGAGTGTGCAGAAGACCACTTAAGATTAATCGATTATCGCAGCCAGCGACTAAGCAAGTAATTGTCCACATTTGACTTTAAGACGACCATGCTGTAGTCGTTTGTGAAGCAGGTTCGTGATATTCTAGTCTACAGAGGAGACATCCGAGGTAACAAGTTTGTTCATGGAAGTTTATTTTGCTTTTTAATAAAGAGATGAAGAAAAAGTAAGAGGAGTTGTCCGATGTTGTTCAAGCAAGAGAAGTTATTGCCGTAATTGTTTACGGGGTGGGGTGTTGGAGGACGCAGTGTGTGGCTACACTCGAGTACCTACCATGAACATAGCTTAACAATAGAGAGGAACTTGCAACATCTCCTCTGTGTTAAAAGGTGTGTAAATACAAAAAGAGAACATCCCCCACTAGCTTCCGGAGTCGATATAGTACTCTGTCAAGACAGGAAAGAGTAATTCGTGCAGCACCTTTACAGATATGGGAGCAGTCCTCTATATTATAACGTATCTGGCTCTTACACAGGTAGACGACTGCATTGAGGGTTTGATACATTTTCTTGAAACCGGATTAACAGATGTGATGTAGTTCGTGTGTAAATGTGGCTGAGTGTATGTAAAGTATGTGTACTTCAAGCTAATGCCTATGATACATTATTGATAGTATTAACGTTACAACAAATTAAAGAATTTGATGTGACATTCTGCAGGCCTTTTTCTTAGAGGAGTATTCTATTTGTATTAGTTATCTAACACCGAAAAATATTTGTAAAAAACATTTAACAATAATAAATGTTGAAATAGTCGTCTTGCTTCGATTAATTTAGGGAAATCGGTCAGACATTTTTTTCTTTTCCTTTTTTTCCTCTGAGGTTTTATCACTAAACTGAATGAATGATCAATTAAATTGTCAGTTTCAATGAAAAATCAAAGGATTTTTAATCAGCTTTTATTGATTTTGTTCGTGTTTATACTAATAAATATGTCATGAACTAATAAAAAATACTCTATAAAAGTCTATTTTTACTGCAAAATAATAACGCCTGGTCATTTTCAAATCGTTTTATTTATGTTTTTCTTTTCATTATTTTATCTGGATTTATTTTGAGATGAACGAAAAATAATGTAAGTCTAGAAGTTTTATTAAAAGACCTATAAACATTCGGACATGACAAGCATAACTTTTTGCATTGCCATAAAGGAAAATTAATGAAATATTTTATTTAAACTAGTGAATTATTCACTCATGTGATGCACATTTTCAAAATCGTTTTAAACAAATTCTATAAAATTTGGCATGAATGGGAGCACGTTAAATACCGATGAAAGTGTATTCATCAAAATATACCCATTAAATGTTACCATTACATCCAGGGAAACATATACTAATTATAAGATTCATACGCATGAATTAAACTTAAATATATATTCTTTATCGTAGGGGTGTAAAACAGTATATTACATTAGTTCATATCAATAATAAAATAATATTCGTTCCGTCAGATTAACAATCAAATAAGATCTTACTTCGGTTGATTAAAAAACAAAAGGACATATGCATTGCTTCATTTAACTCATTAATATCATGCTTAATTCGTTCGTGTAATAAAGTGTAAACAAGTATATTTAATAAGTTTATTTTTTTATGAAAATCTTTCTAGCCGAGGCATGAATCCACTTGATGCAAACAGAAAAAATACTAATTCAAGGTACATAAAATTCCGACGATTATGTAAGATGAAAGATTCTTACCCAGAAACCACAGTCATTACCCCTTTGTCAGTAACATCGCTCATGTAATGTAAGAATGACATGTCAAAATAAGCGAGACTTACTAGCCTGCCAAAAAGTTCCATTTTCTATTCTTAAAAAAATATATATATCAAATAAATGCCTGATCGTTCAAATCCAACATGCTCTTACATCCTGTTGTCGATGGAAGTTGGTAATAACTGGATTCATACTTATTATATGAATACTAATACAATTGAACAAACATGTTAACGGATGATACACGTGTCGCGCACAACTTAACGTCGTACATGTTGAATCATTTCGGGCATTTATTTAATAGAGAATAAATTAGACAGAATAAATCTAACACTATTTCACAAGTACACATTTTTGTTGTTATTAGAATATTAAAATATATGTTAGATATTTTGCTGTACCGGAATAGATTTTAGAACTATCTCTCAGGATTAAATATGATCAAAAGTATGAGAAATACAGTTTAACATGATGTCCCGTCGAGAATAAATGGCAACTACTCGTATTAATTTGCAATTACATATATTGTTATCGTCATTCATTTATTCTCATTCTTTTATAAAAATGAAATTAATTACATATAAAAATAAATACAAATTACAAATGAAACATATCATGATTATAGCTAATAAGTCTCATGCATTGACAATTATACAAATAAAATGATTTCATTGTTTATGATGGTAATATTTATCACTGGAGTGAACAAGTACGTATTTGAAGTGAGTTAATTTATATAAGGATTAACAAAATGATATTAATATACAGGGTGTTTCAAAAGTCTTGGGAACATTACAAATGCGTATATCTCATGAACTATTCCAGGTAGAAAAATGAAACTGGTGCCATTTTAAAGCTTGCTTAATCAAGTTTTGGGTCATACTAATGATTTTCGTGTTATCTTTCTAGGTGCAGTAATGGCGTTCTCTAAACAAGACAAGGCATTTTGCGTCCTCCAATTTGCAAAGACTGAATCGTGGACATGTGTTCAGCGTGCATTTCGCAGGAAATTTAAAAAAGAAGCCCCTGAAAGGAAATCCATTGTCACGTGGCATGCTAAATTTGTGAAAGATGGGTGTTTGTGCCCAAGTAAGCGAACAGGTCGCCCTTCAACTTCAGAAGATGCAGTTGAGCAAGTTCGGACAGCCTTTCAGCGGAACCCCCGTAAATCAGTGAGAAGAGCCAGTAGGGAACTTCAGCTTGCTCCAGCAACTGTCTGGCGTGTCTTAAGGAAACGACTGCAAATAGTACCTTAACAGCTCAAGTTGGTCCAAAAGTTGAAGGACACTGATAAGCCACTTCGCCGTGACTTTTGCATTGTAATGCAAGAGAAGTTGGAAGATAACGGCTTTGATGACCGGCTTGTTTTTAGCGATGAGGCGACCTTCCATCTGAATGGCAAAGTTAACAAGCATAACACTCGCATATGGGGTACTGAGAATCCTCATGAACTTCTTGAGCACGAGCGAGATTCACCAAAAGTGAACGTGTTTTGTGCAATTTCCAAGAAAGGTGTCTATGGACCGTGCTTCTTTGAAGAGGCAACTATCACTGATGAATCCTATCTCAACATGCTGGAAGACTGGTTAATGGCTCAGTTGGAACAAGCAGAATCTGATGACTTCATTTTTCAACAAGATGGTGCACCACCACACTGGAGTCTTAGAGTAAGGCAGTTTCTTAACACAAGGCTGCCTGGTAGATGGATTGGGAGATCTGGGCGAGGTGATTACGTTCTCATGCCCTGGCCTCCTAGGTCTCCAGATCTTACCCCGTGTGACTTTTTCCTTTGGGGCTTTGTCAAACAACAAGTCTATGTGCCGCCCCTTCCAAGAGATATTGACGAACTAAAGGCTCGAGTAACGGCAGTTGTGGGAACCATTGACGTCAAGATGCTAGAACGCGTTTGGCAGGAAATGGACTATCGACATGATGTCTGCCGTGTGACGAATGGTGCTCATATTGAGCAACTTTGAAGATTCCTCACAAAACTTGAAACTTTATCCTTTCCAACGGTACCAATTTCATTTTTCAACTCCTAATAGTTTTTGAGTTAATAAAAATCGTTATGTTCCCAAGACTTTTAAAACACCCTGTATAACTTGTATCATTATCTAAGAAATTTAGAAAATATGATTCTATAAAAAATAATGAAACGCTAATGAGTGTTTTAAATACGCTTTACCTTCGTCTTTATTTACGAAAATAGTCAATAAAACAGAATCATATACATATTCTGGTAGTTTTTGAGAAATGTACTTGGTTGCAAATCCATTAAGTTTGCAAACAAATTTAGAGCGATATGTATTCGTAAATATCCGTTAAAAATATTATTCTAATTATATTGGATGCCAATGTTCACAATCGATAATATGCACAGTGTTCAATTTACGTATACAGACGGTTTCAATGAAATAATGTCAATCAGAGAGAACAATGCCCTAAGTAGACTATTTGCTATATTACTGTTTACTACTCGATTTAGTTTATATGCCCTTTGCTTTTTTATGATCTAAACAATGCCTTGTTATCTTCTATATGAGTCGATATTTGTGAGAATCTTAGTTTGGTCCCAATATACAAACTATACTACTTGGAAACACTTTACAAATTGTGTTACGCTATCATTTGATAAATATTACCTAAGTTCACATATATTACAATGTTCTAAACCTCTCTCTCTATCTATCTCTATTCATCTATCTCACTCACTCTCACTCTCCCTCCTTCTCCCCTATCTCTCTCCTCATCTATCTCCATGTATATATATATATATATATATATATATATATATATATATATATATATGCTGTTTAGTCGCTTTCTGAGTTACCCCCCTTTTCGGATTGGTTGTTTGGAGTCTCTAACCGTTAGATGGATAGGCGTGAGAGTCAATTTGTATAAGGAGTATATTTATCAGTATAAGTACTGTACTTTTTGGAGTGAACAGAGGTTTTGCTCATTGAGCAGAGTGAAGTTCAGACATAAAATGAATGAAGTTGGCAGTTGGCAATTGGTTGAGCATTAGACTTTTACAGATAGACTCTCTCTCTCTATATATATATATACATATATATATATATATATACATATAGATGTGTGTGTATATATACTTGTTTATAAAAAAACATCTTAATAGAATTAGAAAAAGTCATTAAGTGATTAATCATTGTTCCCTTTCTCGTAGTTCTTTATTCCTCTCTTATAATACAAATCATAAAAAATCCTCACTATAGATAATAGTGACAGTGCGTCTAACAGTATTTGACTGTATATTAAAATGGTGTGCCTACATATATATATATATATATATATATATATATATATATATATTTATATATGTATATATACATATATATATATATGTATATATATATATATATATATATATATATATATATCGCAAGTAATTTATTATTCAGGCTAGTTAGATTAAAGCTATTCCTTTGTCTATTTTTTGGACTATTTGCATTTTGTACCTACACAAAGCTATTCAAATATGTGACGACAAGGAACTACATAACGATCATAAAGAGGTTAACTGAAGTTATTAGATTGAGAGTTAAGATTATTTCTCTTCAATCTGAAGTTTTTTTTCTCTGGTATATTGTTTAAAGAATCATGTTTACCGGGGTATATCTCTAGACGTGTATTTAAGGTTAAAGCGAATAATGCAGTGTTTAACGAGCCTTTTTAAAAGACAAAATTGTGCACTTATCTGTAATTTTGCTGTCTGTCAAAGGCAACTATCGCTTGTTGTGGAGTTTTGTTTGGTCGGTTTTGTCAGTTTCCGACAAAATATGATTCTCAAAATATATCTCGGCTATTGATATCTTGCATAAAGTCAAACGTACCTCGAAATCTCCAAGTTTTTTTTGTTTTCTAATTAACAGGAAGTTTGGCTCGGGTCAGACAAGTGCAAGAGATATTGTCAATTTGTCTAAATATTCCTTGTTTCGGTATACCTCTATTACATATTAATATGGATGATGTGTTTGCTGAATTAGAGTACTTGTATTTACAACTAAAGAGACACGTTCGATCTTCGTCTGAGGATGCATTATGGCTAAAAGCACTTCTGGTTGATATTGCCAACAGTTTTGCTAGTAGTCCCATTGACTCTAAATATTTAGAGTGGCAAGGCAACCATTTCAAGGTTTTTAAATACCTTAAGTCAAACAAGGACGTTTATATTACCAAACCAGACAAAGGTTCAGGAATTGTCATTCTCGACTACAGTGGTTATATCGATAAAATGATGATGATACTTGGTGATGGCACACAATTTGGACATTTAGGCAATGCCAACGTTGATGACAGGACACTGAAGACAGAGATGAAACTACAATGTAGCTTTCTTAAGCTTCATAAAAGAGGATTGCTTTCCAAATAAATCCATGATAGAATCCGCTCAGTTGGTTCCCAACGTCCCAGAATGTCTGGGTTACCTAAGGTCCACCAGGACAATGTTGATTTAGAGCTATACGTTCTATGATAGCTTAAGCCCAGCATGAATTAGGGAAATAGAAAGCCGAGATCCTCACACCGGTTTTGGAGATATACTCTAGATTATGCATTCTTGAATCGTTTCGATTTGCAGAATGTATGCGTGAACTCACGTGTTCTTCGGTTACTTATGTTCCTATATCTAGTTTCTTCACTAATATTCCTCTCTATTAAACTATCAGGATTTGTTCCGATATTCTCTATCGTAGTTCCCTCGCTAAGCCTCCTTTTCTTGAACATATATTTCAAGAACTCATGGGTTTAGCCACTAATTCTGTTGAATCCAGCTTTGACGGGAACATGTATCGACAAATTGATTGCGTAGAAATGGGTAGCTTTTAGGACCAGTTCTGTCAAGGAGTTCTGTTTGATTTCAAGAGCAACTGTTATTTGATCGGTTGCCAAAACAGATGGTCAATATCCGTTGTGTGGATGATATTCTTTCTATATTCACACCCCGTACGGAGGCTTAAGATTTCTGACGACATTTAAATTTACTTCATTATTCATTGATATTTACTATAGAAGGGGAGGTGAATAATTCACTACCGTTCTTAGACGTTCTTGTCGAAAGATCGGATGTTTGTGTTGTCATCAGCATATGCAGAAAACCTACTTTCAGAGGTGAGTATATAAGCTGGCATTCCTTTTCCCCTAAAATCAGAAACATAAATCTGATTAAAACTTTAGTACATCGGGCTTTGTTGATTTGCTTTGGTGTTAAACTAGATGCAGAATTTCAAAGTATAACATAACTTCTTTCGTCCAATGGCTATCATTTACTAACCATCGAAAGATGTATAACAGACAACGTCGCCTCCTTTAAAGGCGGAGGATTTTTTAACCCCCAAAATGTCGCGTTTATATGAAGCTCCCATAAATTAGTTTTAAAAGCCAGGAGTTATCACACAACATTTCTTCAGCCGTGCCACGTTGCATTTTTGCAACTAAATTGCAAACGGTTTTTAGGACTAAGAGCGCCTTCTCCCGTTTTTGGAAGGATGGTATCCCCACCATTCAATATAATTGGTCGTTTATCGCTTTCACGGTCAGTGCGAGGCTGACTACGTGGGGCGTACGATCCACCGCTTAGAAGTAATACTTTCACAGCATATCCCGCCTTCGATACGTAGGCACAGGCAGTTGCTGACATCCGGGCGTTCACAAGCCCACAAGTCGGTTATTGCTGACACTTTATTACAGTGAGAAGTTGGCACTGGAGGGCACTCGAATGAGGCATGCTCTATTTTGCACAGAGCTCGTTCGAAATCGCATTTAAAGATTCTCTGGGCAAACAAAAAGAGTACACCCATTACTTAGAACTAATGCGTGTACGGTTTTAGCTTTTTTATTATTTTTTCATACCCTCGATAACAATTTCTGTTTTTCGACCACATTTTTAATCGTGATTCCCTTTCATAGTCGATGATTACCTTGAAAAGTGTCGACTGAACAACGCCTCGGTATTTTTTTTTTACCTCCTTTTTGTTCTCAATACTCGTTTATGAAAAAAAATCCTCATAGAGAAAGAAAAACGTTACGAAGTTATTCAGCTTTTTCCCCCTTCTCCTGGTGTTTTACTCCTCTCTGATTATAATATCATACAGACATCCTCACTATAGATGATAATCGCAGTGTGTCTTACATTATTTGACTGTTTATTAAAACTTTGTACCGACAGATATATATATATATATATATATATATATATATATATATATATATATATATATATATATATATATATATATATACATTGCGATTCATATTGTCTATTTTTCGGACTATTTGAATTCTCTAGAGAGATCTTCAGATGTGTGTTTGATAGTTTGTGTAGTGAGGACACGTGGCTGCTTTTACCTCTATGTTTAAAAAACTAAATATTGAACATACACGCCGACAACTATTACAGTATTAGCCTCATGATAATAATACACTGAAGGAGTGAAGGTAATTGTTTTTTAAAGATTCTAAAAAACTGAAAGCGTGGTTTAATTAAAATTGCCTGAGTGTATATAAATATATATATATATATATATATATATATATATATATATATATATATATATATATATATATATATATGCATATTTACATATATATATATATATATATATATGTATACATGTATGGGTGTGTGTATGTGTATGTATATATATTAATATATATATATTTATATATGTATATATATGTATACAGGTATGTGTGTGTATGTGTATGTGTATGTATATATATATATATATATATATATATATATATTAAATGTTGGCTAGTCAAATAGAAATACATATTTTGGAGTGATAAGGATTGGTTATTTACGGTTTCTGGATTTTACTCTTAGCAGTATTTTTGCACATTTTCCATTTACTGTGATAACATGTCCTATTATACTATTACATTAGTTTACATGAATAAGGTTGAACTATAATCCTTAATAACATAATATGTTTATAAAACGGTGACATTAGAGAAAAACGGTTCATTAATTAAAATATATTACAGCGTATGATAAATGAATACATCTTCAGAAACGCTCGCAAATTAAGTCTCTTTGCGAGAATATAGATATACACATTTTCTACATAAATGTGTTATTGTAAAATGTTAGGGTTTTTTTTTCTTTTCAAAGTTGACACACATCAACTTATATCTTAAATCTTGATATACAGTTCATGTCATATTTAGAAGCGTGTTATTTTATAGTTTCAAAAGAATATATATCAAACGAATACTATGGTTTATTAGATGATGCTTCAGTTCCCTTTTCTTTACACGTATTCGTCTGATCAGATTAAAAACGGAGACACATATAGATTTTCTTGGTTTCGCTTAGTCATAACTATTTATATATCAAAATCGATTTTTCTTTTTTCAGAAATATACACACATTTTTTTAGGATGTCTTCTATGTCAAGCTCACATATTTGTATTGAACAAACTACAACACTGATGTTATATATATATACATATATATATATATATATATATATATATATATATATATATATATATATATATATATATATATATAAAATTAATAGTGCACATATGTTCGACGTCGTTTCAAGGTGACGTCTCTTATAAGCGCAGGAAAATTGAAATCTACGACGGTCACAAGGTGCGAACACGGTTCATTGAGACACTGTGAATCTGAGAGCGTTTTCTTTTGCCACATAGGTCACGAAATATTGTCATGTGATAACAGAGGAAGTATGTTATATATATAGTGAAAACGGCTAGCATAAATATCAAGACATTTGATAAGATTCCACGGCAGAGCCGGAGTATTGCACTGGAGATTCAGGTGAATGTATATAGTTTTAATATTTTCAGCAGTGCCTTTACATTAAATTTTACTTAAAATATATTTATATATAAATTATATATAAATTATATATATATATATATATATATATATATATATATATATATATATATATATATATATATATATATATATATATATATAAAGGCTAGACATATCACACACGTAATGGTATAAATTTGAATGATTCAGTATTGTAATTGACGTAAGAAATTGTGTATGTGTATATACATAATATTTATAGATATTGAAATAGATATACATATTACCTAAATGATGTGATACATTTAAATGTTTTTAATTGTAATAAATATATCTAAATAACTTTGAACACAGTTAAATTCGTCCGTGTTTTTATCTGTTTGATTTCGAAAATAATTTGATAAAGATGATATATCATCAATTTATGTAACTAATTATAAAAAAATATATACGCATATATATATAGTGAGTAAGAGAGAAATACATTCCAGAAAGAAATCCGGGTATGAAAGCTCCACATAATAAACAGAGCAATAATAATATAAAGTTACATGGAATCATATAATTATCGGTGAAATAATTTATTTTCACCCTACGGTTTGTTTCAGCATCCAAGAAAGGCGATTACAGTTTTCAAAGACGTGTTCGCCTCGCTTGGATGCTTGAAAAGGCCGTAGGGTCGAAATAAAGTATTTCACAGGTTAATATGTGATTCCGTGTTACTTCCCGTCATCTCATACATATATAAATATAATAAGATTGCTAAATTATAATAAATATGATGTTATAAACAATAATGCGCATGAGGGTAAATACATGCTTAGATATAGGCCAGTTGTATGAATGAATTACGCCTTAACATACTATCATTGTTGTGTTGATTACTTTATGTCCATTTACGGGTCTTGCGTTTCTAACTTTATGGTGATTCATTTATTCTCTAATATTTATGAATGTTTATCTTAGAATAGAGTGAAAAGGAGGCTGAGAGAGGGGGATTTCTCAGCATCGTTGGCGTATTTACGGTCGTGGATTTTAACATGTTACATAGTCACCACTCCTGCCTGGACAACGGCAGTTCTCTTAAACCAATGAAGCAACTGGTTACGGTCCCAAAGAGTATTTGTTACATAACCCTGCAAAAGGGGTGATGTGTTATATAACGCTTGTAAATTAATTCCCTCGCAACCGAAAACGATACAAAAGTTTATGAGAAGATTATTAAACGGTTTCAATCTTTTTTAACACTTTCCGTAAGGAACTTTCAAGCGACATTTTTAACAGGCACTTTTAACACACATTTGCTTAGGACGATTTTATGGTCCTTTAAAGCCTTTTAACTGTCAACCTATTTTCAATAATCCTCCTTAAAACATCTGCTCTTTAAAGATTTTAAACTACGCATTTAAAACATTGTTCGTTAGGCATATTCGAGTTTTAGTTCTTTTCGTTTTACAGATTAGGACCCAAAATGTTATGCACAAAAAAAGTTACCTTACAGATGTCTGCCTCCGCTGGTCGTGGGTTTGCTGGCTCGTGATGGCAGTGGTGTACCTGTTTTGTGGGCAAATTCTGTATTCATGCACGGAGACAAACACATTCAAAGGCGATACTTTTTGAGAGAGAGAGCTATTCTTTATTTCACACTTCCATCGGAGAGATTTCCATCCGTCGGTTCGTTCATTCAAACTCTGTCTTTCTTTCATACTCTTGTGTGGAAATGTGACGGATGTCATCGGCTATTTTCTTCTACATATTAGCCATATATGGCGCTGTCACCCAGACTACTCATTGCAGAGCTCAGTTTATAGACTTCTGTCCATGACGCGCTTCCATAGTGAACTGACTTGAGAACTAATTTCTCACCAGGGATCTGAGACGTCAGATCCCTTTGACCCTTTAACGAATTTATAACAGATCTCAATTACGCTGTTGCGTCTAACCGTTTTGATCCGAGCCTTTCCTCTCAGCCAGTATGTTATGATTCCGAGAATGACTCACTATGAGATATGTCTGTTTGTCCCAAATTACATATGCACTTTATTTGTACTTCCTCTTTTATCTTTCACCCAGTTCTATAATTCATACTAGCTACTATACCAGTTTTCAAAATACAGGGCCCGCTCTAATGTAACAAACACACCAAAATAAATATGTAAGGTAACTGGCAAAATAATACTCTTTTTACTAATATATTAGCAACACACAAAAAATAATACTTTCTTAATACTACTACTACTAATAATAATAACAATAATAATTATAGTTATTATTATTATTAATATTATCATTAATGTTATTATCAAAATATTATAGAAGTAAAGAGACTTTTGATTTTATTTATACATGAAGAATACCTAAAATATATGTTACAGTCTATGGATTTTCGAATGACATTAAAATAGAATAAATAGTAGGTGTGACCAAACAAGCCCCCACAATATTAAACATCTATATAAAGATGTTATCACATTATATATATATATATATATATATATATATATATATATATATATATATATATCAGTAAGTCACTCTATCTATTGAGGTTATGTCGTAAACAAATAATTATTTCATTCTGAATACCTTATTCTACATGTGGTTCGTGTCATTATGTTATTCGGAATAATATAATGTAATTTGATGTGAGTCATTTCAGAAAATATTTTATCCGACGTGGACTATTTCTTAAGGGCCATTCATTATATCGGTAGGAAATGTAAATTAAAACAGACGCCCCATTTCTCATCTTCGTAAAATAATATCTACTTACAGTAAATACTGATGGTAACGAATACGTATGTTTGTTACTAATAAAGAACAGTCAAAGGGATTGTTCTATAGAGGAAGAGTTCTGATTAAAAACGCTCCGATATATTTGACTCATCATTTTACGTCACACCTTGACCGTAACTAGTTTATATAAGAGAATTACTGTGTGTGTTCTAATAACGCCGTATTAACACAATTACCAGACGGTCGACCGTGTAACTATTGTCATATTTTGTTTAACGAAACGCTCTTAAGTAGAAATCAGTCAACAATTGTACGTTTTTTTCTGCTTACATTTCGAAAAATGTAAACTGATGATAATGTTTATATTTTTACACTTTAATATTATTCGGTTTATCATTCAGTTTCCCATCATGCTATATTTTTATTTCGCATCTTATATTGCATTCTGATAGTATTTTTCGCTTTCGCCACAATATCTAGTAGAATATAGATAAATAAATACGAGATTTAATACGATCATAATTTGCTTTTTTTTACATTAAAAGTACTTATATTTTCCTTTTCATTTCGTTTCGTATATTTTTATGTGTTCAGTAACAATTAGGTTTAATTCGTTCGTTATAAAACAGGTGTTGTTACTTCTGAGAACGTTTACGAACACACATTACATACGTTATGTTTGCGTTCAATTAGTACTTACTTATATCTCAGTTTTACAAAAAATTAGTCTCAACCATACAATCGCTATTTTTTTTAATTGTAGATAGCGTGTACAAACAAAGAGTAAAAGTGTATTTAATTTATGTTACTTCAGTTTTTTACAACGGTCAGTTTGTTTAGAAACATTCATAATTACACACAAGGAATCTAATTGTACCATTACACTGTGTAAATATTAAACCTGCAATCGTCTACCTTTTTTTAAACTAAACTATTAATTGTTTTTTCTTTTTTTATTAGCCTTAGTGGGAATTAAAAGCATCATAGTATGATTACGATACTTCTAATTTGTTGATATTATATTTAAAAAATTGAATCGCTTATTAATCATATTAATACTTCCAATTGTAATTTCTTCATTATCACATTGACGAAGAGAAGCCAGCATTATGCATGATACGGTTCGTATAAAAGAACACTTGTTTAGAGTGACACCGAGTTGAATAGTACATGTGAAACATAGCAATGCGAATTAGGGAGGGGCTAAATGAAGGTTGCGGGAATTAAATGATAAACACCTCTAACGGAGGGCATGCTGTATTTAGTTCGAATCCAAATCTGAAATTATAGATGTTGGCAATATTCAGCAGGTCCCTCCTGTAAATAACATATTCTTAAACAGAATTCGGGAAATGCAAATTCAAGGTTGTAAAAAAGTCGTACATATTAATCCATACAGATTTAACGTTTTACAGTTACATTGGGTCTCGTTAGTCTTCCTCTCTCTCTCTCTCACACACTCTCTCTATCCATATATATTTATTTATATATATATATATATATATATATATATATATATATATATATATATATATATATATATATATATATATATATTGGGGAGTGGGGGTTGTGCGTGAGTGTGTGAAAGAAATAATTTATATAATGATGAAAAATATAATAAACGTAATATCGAGAAAACGTTGCTTATTTGAAAATTTTCCGATATTATCAGCGTACACCCACTCATCGGAATTGTATTAAGAAAACATATACACTTTATGCTGTTGAATATTTGTAAAATTTGAAGTATAATATATTTTTGAACATGTTAAACGCTTCTTTACATACTCACAAAAGCGGAAAGTTGTAATGTGCAATCTCTTTTCTGAGTGTTGACAGTAACATAGTATATGAAGTAAATTTCTCGATATATGTGTACATTATATGTACATTAAATATATATATATATATATATATATATATATATATATATATATATATATATATATATATATATATATAGTCTCGGAAGTTTCTCAACCATAAAAACTATATAAGGAAAAAAAACATTTTAGTCCCAAGTCGTTTAGTAGAAAATCACTCATGTAAGTTCATTATATTTTTTAGTTACTATATTAGTTGGCTTCCAATAATTTACACTAGCCTTAACATTATTTAAGGAATCATCAGTTGTTTACCATGAAAAACTATATATATATATATATATATATATATATATATATATACAAAAAGATTTGACTACGATTATTACGGTGACTGATTTTTCGTCTGCGTCGTCTCTCATTTTAAAACAACATAAAGGTTGTCTTGTTCGCCAAGCAAACCATTGATTGAATTAGATGGAAAGCGCGAGAGACGAGTCAAATGACGACCCTTCGTTGAAGCAGGGGAATGTCGATAATGGGACGCTCATACATAATGCAGCGTATCGGTTACATGGTGCAAGCTAGGCGAGCAATTCGATTACGACGGACAGGTGATTTTGCGAAATGGCAACATTACAAGAGTATAAAGAATTGATCTCCGGCTAAATGTTTACGCTATTGAATGTGCAAAATGGATTAGTAAAAAGGGCACACGATGGAAAAGTATGGAATCAGGCGAACTTAGAAGCACGACAACCTAGATTTTAATATGTGCATATATCGACAGAGATGTGCTAGTCGCTATAAATAGACTGATGGATTTCTAGGTTGATAACATTTTGTTTTCCTACGTTTTTTTGTAGATATTTTGATTAAAGAAAATACATGATAAAGTAATGCTTACTTTTAGAATGAAAGTATATCTGAATGATATTCTATTTTGTTGTTCAAGTATTTCTACCAGTAAACTCATTATTCATTATGTTCTAAATCAGTTAAGTTATTGCCATTTATTAGTTGTTTTATTGACCACTCGTGTGTTGTACGGTGCTTAGCTATCTGCACGCAGACAACCTTTCTTTGTTTTTTTAACACGCGTAATTAAAAAAAACTACTAACATTATTGTTTAAATAGTCGCGTAAAACAACACATATTACCACAAGTAATTATATATATTAAACCGTTAGTAGGAAAAGTAAATAGAAAATAGTAACACAAGTAGAATAGTAAGAGAGAAAGTTATATCGAGTAGTAAACGTTTATCTGCATCTGTACGAATTTAAAGGAAATGATATAACGGATTACATCAAAATGGTACACCCCCACACACACATACACACTCTCTCTCACACACACACACACACATATACATATATATATATATATATATATATATATATATATATATATATATATATATATATAAAGATAGATGAACGAAGAGTGATTAACATGTACGAGAGTCCAGATTTATTTACAACTTCGATTGTTCAATGCAAGGTATATCCTGTAATAAAATTATATTTATTATTCTTTCCTCAATCCAAGGATTTTCAATGATCGAGATCTTATCATAGATAGATAAGTTGGCAGCTTATCTGTGTGTATAATTCCTCTTATGATAATATCTCGTCTTTGAAAAGCCTTGGCTTAAGGAAAGAATAATGAGCATAATTTTATAACAGAATATACCGTGCATTGAACAATCGAAGTTTGAAATAAATCTGGACAGGCGTACATGTTTATCACTCTTCGTTCATCTATCTTTATAAGTGCTCTATCTCGTATATTGAGGTTACACCATTTCTCTATAGGTTCTATTTACTATAACTTTTAGTTTCATATTTATTCTACATATATATTCTATATATATATATATATATATATATATATATATATATGTATATATATATACATATATATATATATGTAGATGGATGGAAAGGAATAAGAAAAGCAAAAGTAAAATCTTTTTTCAATTCAGTTGCTCATAGCAAGGTATATTCCAAAAAAAGGCAATCTATTCAAGTTACATTTTTCCTTAAGCCAGGCTTTTCAAAGATCAAAATCTTATCATCAGAGGAAGACGCTGGGATAGATAAGTTGGCAAAGGCAAAAATTAAAAATTTGAGAAAGTAAAATAAAAATTGTAGGGAAAAAAACACAAGGCAAAACTCTGCCCGAGTGCAAGCAAATGTCCGATTGCAAAAGAGTCTCTATCCTGTATATTGAGCTGTATACATTTCACAATAGTTTTTACCTTTCCTAAAAGTTCGCTTTTAGTTCACCACTTTATGTATATATATATACATATATATATGCAATCTTTTATATATGCATCATTGATATGTATTATATATATATAAATATATATACGTGTGTGTGTGTGTGTGTGGGTGTGTGTTTGAGTGTTTGTGTGGGTGTGTGTATCTAATATATGAAATAAACGTCGTTTCCCCGATACCGTTCAGTATGAGTTGTAATAAAAATTACATAAACTCTGTTTCTCAGTGATTTGTTGCAAACATTGATATGTGTGCAAAGTCAATAAAACTTGTATTTTAGACTATTCATAATATTGTAATATTGAAGCCTTACCAATATTTTATTTTTTATTAGTGACACATGAAAGAAGGCGGGAAAGTTTTTCTATTAGCGTCAGATTCACTCTTCTTTTTGCCGTACATGACACAGAATATACATTTAAAGATTAGTTGTTTATAAAAACGAGATAGCCAATCAACAATCTTGGATAATGCTGAACTGCTTATTAAGCGGTTCGACTTAAACTCGATATTTGACTCCACAAACAAATCCCGCCAAATTGCCTAACTACAGGCATAAGCTACACTTGATGATTTGATCACAACCCTCTTTCAATTTCCTTCATGCCATAAATTGTTGAATTTTCAGGCGAAGTGAGGGTTACTATGTGTTTACCTTTTGGAAATCGGCCATTGATTTTGCACGTACATCGTAAACGAACTACATATAATGCCTCCAGTAGGAGGATTTGATGGCTGGAAGGATGATATCGCGACGGACACTACCCGTCGCCTCTGATAGTCTGATTAAAGGCTAGGAAAATACTATCTTATTACAACACATAAGATATGCTACACTTCTATTCTCCCAAATAAACGAAAAGATAATGAGGGAAAGAATGTTATCGTTAGGAATACATATATATTATGCCCTTCTTCTCAAAGACTTGAATATGCTCAGGAGTTTTGTCTTTTTACTTTGATAAATGGAACTGGTTTTGAATGTCAATTTTTTCATTCAAGCTGTAAACATCATTGATATTTTTCTTGCTAAATAGGGGCTTTCTAGTATAACAGATGTATTTTCTAGAATAAGGCATGAGTTTATTTGGTCCTGGAAGTCTATTCTCTCAGATAGATTTCCTATCTAAGAACAAGTGGTGTTAATTACCTAGTATACCGATTTGCTGTGTTGTATTTTGTTAAATCAACCTAAAAATCTGGCATGTATAGCTTTTGTGACTAAGTGTGTAAATAAACGATGTTTTATAGTGGCCATTGTGATACAAACGGGTATATTTTTGGCGGCAAAGTAATACACCCGAAGCAAGTTGTGATTTAGCATTCTGTTTTCTGATCACGGTGTTCAGACAGCTAAAAGGTCTATATGCCGAAGAGGCGTGATAAGACGTAATATATGTTTGTCAATGATATTGGTATAATATATATATATATATATATATATATATATATATACATATATATATATACATATATATATATATATATATATATGTATACTCTATATTTAAAGAAATGCTCATTTTGTTTAAACAAATCTAAGTTCTCATTCACATGTTGTATAATCTTATTAAGTTATATATACTTTTATTATTGCTTTTGAAAGATGACGTTCACAATCATCATGAATTAAGACATGTCATACGTATATCTCTAGTGCATTAGTATATAGATTTTTAAGAAATGGCAACTATTAGTAATAATATTATTACAGTGCAGTTGAATAACAGACAAACAGATTTGTATTGAGTATTCAAGTGAAAGGTAAAGTTAATTGCCTTTTGTGTCCATCAGTTTGTTAAGATTTTGGGCATCAGCACTAGTTATTGCTGTACAATCTTTCTCAGATTGTTTAGCGATGGTAATCGTGCAAATCTTACGAAGCTAAGAACCCGCATCAGTGTTGCGTTAACGGCTAAACGTCAATCTCCAAAGAAGCCATATCTGGCAATACAATCTTTCGTAACATTTATTTTCTCATACAAATGCTCTAAAAAGTAGAAGCTACATATACTGATAACATTTAAAGATATATTTAACAAGTGTCAGTCAATAAGAAATTTATTGTTACAGATCGACATGATTTTTCTCTAACGTATATTTTTGCATAGTGTTTTTAATTGATAGATGCGGGGAAATGTAATGGCAATAGACTGCATAGACCACCAGAGGTGTTTCTGTATATATTAAAGTATGTTTGTTAGTGTGTGATCGCGATAACTATTTTAAGTAAATACTTATACGATTACCTGAAAACAAGTTGTAATTGGATACATAGTTAAGAAATATAAACTTCTAGAATAGTTATATATTCTTATTGAATCATAACACATGATCTAATAGCATGCTATCATCTATTACTCGATTCCATAACATGTGGCACTATCTATAACATATCTCATGTATACCAAATGGATAGATAGTCACAGTTATTGTTTTTAAAATGGCAATGTTAAAAAGTATGTTCTGTAAACAATAATTGCATTAAATAAACATTGCTTAACACGTTTGAGGCATACTAATTTGATCCATGAAGTGAAACTTACAAATACAAAATGTGTTTAGATATAGATGCTGGTAATGAAATGAAAACGAAAGAAAAACGTCAAGGAGTAAAAAAAATATGGATTTCTGAATTTAGTTTATTTACGTAAAAACAATGAAACAAAATCAGAACTAGAACAACATGAGAAAAAGTAACAATATCATAGAACAACCTAACGGAGTCAGTTCATCAACTTTCAACGTCGCTCAATAAAAAAAAGTGAGTTTAACAATAACACTTTCATGACAGTAACCTGTTTAAAAGAAATATTATTTGGTGATTCAACCATTCCCCTATTTGTGTTACATTTTGGTTTCGATGAAAACTATTTCAGATAATTCTGCATCATAATCGATTAAACATTAACATACTAAATCCATCCGATTCTCAACTAAACATTATGTTAGCTACTTTGTTTTTGATAAGTGACCAGACATAGTAAACCCAATGATAAGACGCAAGGTAGTAATACGACATAGATTCGCATTAAAAACAGATTGGATTGGGCTGTTGGAATCAATATAAGACACTCCCTATGTTAGTTAAGCAGAATAAGACAAAACATACCTACCCGTTGTGTACACAGCGATTATTCAGTGGTCAATAAATGAGTATATGCAATGAATTTAACTGCCCGCGAGTACTTAACAGCGCTTCTATGTCTTATGAAACACACTGTATAAGTAATCTAGTTTACGACATAATGCTAAGCTTTATTTTGTCTCGGTGACCCTTCTTTCTTATAGTATGAGACATTATTATACATCTTGATACTATTTCGGAATTGAAAATTAGTTCTCTAAAACTCGTAACAAGCATAGATTATTATAATAATGTTATGTCGTGTATACAATTAAATAATCGTGTTTTCCAGATGGAAAATACTTGTTTGAAAAAAATATTCACGATTAAGGACTCAAAATTACATAGAGAGGTCGTTGCTACATGCATCTGTGTGGCTTAGTTACGTTGAGTGTGAATTCAATGACACATGTGCACTGCCTAATGCTGTCACAGTCAGACAAACATTTCTAGAACATTCCTCCTACATCACAATTTTCCCAACGATCAAACACAGAACCTATGTAGCCTAATACACTTTATCCTCACACCCAACAATTTCCAATTTAATAACCATAATTACCTTCAAGTCTATGGGCACTTAAATGACCCACAGCTATGCCAACATATTAATGCATACACTAGAAACCCGACTACTCCCTAAATTTTCAACTTAAACCCTCCCAGTACTGTCGCTACATTGACATTATTTGGCTGCACGGCCTTACCAACCTCAATGATTTCTGCCAATACACCAATGATTTCTATGTCACCATAAAATTCACAATGGAACACTCATATAACTCTATTCCATTTCTAGACGTTACAGTAAAATCCTACAAAAAAAAAATATCGACATCCCTCTATACTAAACCTACAGATAATCATAAATGTCTTAATTCCAACAGCAACCACCCTTTAAATTTCAAAAAAGCCATCATTTACAGTTCGTGCATACGTATAAATCGCATATGCCCATACCCTCTAGACTACATACAGAACGTCACCAATCTCACACAGCAATGTATCACTAGTGATTACCCCATCAGATACATGAGAAAAGCTATTAAAAAAACAAATAGGATTGATAGAATACGTCTCCTTAAGTATTAACCTAAAATCACCAACAATCGCATCCCTATGGTCTTCCACCATGGCCAACACATGCACAAAAGCACAACTCACCTTAAAAAGAATTTCAATACACTACACACCAATCCCAGCATGAAGTCCATCATTAACCTCCCTCCCCTAAATGCAGTCAGACAACCGCCCAATTTGGCAGTCACTCTTACCCGTTCACTCAAAAACACACCAAAACATGGCAACTACAAATGTAACAAACTTCGTTGCCTGGTATGCACACATATGGACACCACACCCCTATTAAGCATACCTAACACGAACATCCAACTCCAACCCTCGCATCTAACATGTGACAGTTCTAATGTCATGTATTACATATATTGTTCCATATGTAACAACGGGGGATATATTGGAGAAACCAAACACCCCTTTCGATCCAATCTGAACAATCATAAAACATCTATCCGACAAAATTGACCTCACGCACCTCTGGCAGAACATTAAAACCAACCCGGCCATACAAAAGGCAATATTAAATGCCTCCTGATTGACTCCAATTTCCCCATAACAAAACTTCGCCAACTAAAAGAGATTCAATGGATTCTTCGATTTGGCTCGCACAATAAAGGACTCAATACTTACCTTGGTCTCTTGAACCCATATCAATCCTTCCACGCACACCAATAATTCATGATAAATAAGATTACATGATCCCCCCCACAATTTTCCTACATCTATACAGACCTTCAATTATTTAATATAATATCACACTCAGCTTTTACATTGCTATATATTTTACTTACATCGTATATTCATTTTATGGTACCTCATGTATTTTTCTATTAACTTATTTATTTATTCATACATTTACTTATATATCATTATAAGTATTGTTATTATATGTGTACATCTTATACAACTTTTTAGTGTTACCAGTATTATTATTATTAACACTCATATGTATTACATCTTTTTAATATGTGTTATTCATATTACATCTTTATAATATGCGTTATTCATTCACATTCACTACTTATATCCCCCATATATATAGTAGTCTCGTGTCTGCTTGTCCGGAGGACATACTACACACCTTTTACTTATTTTTACTTTCTATCTATTTAGGTTTTAATACATTTTTTTATTTTTAATACTTTTTATTTTTCATACTTTTTATCCTTACTCTTTACTCTATTTATTGCATTGATCAAATCACGAACGCGTATAAGTTCGTTTTTTTTAAAAAGGATAACGGAGGCGTAATATTTTTTTTTTCAAAGAAACAACAGTTCTCTTTGCTAACCCGAGGAAACATTATGCGTGGACCATCCCACGCGTCATGACAAAAAACGAACGCCGCACAGTTCAAAATTACAGTTTGCTCAACGATCCTCAGTTTTCTTAATTTCAGATAATTTTTTGACAAAGACCAGAGGACTAATCGAAATATCAAAATAAAAACAATTAAAAAAAAAAAAAAATCGTTGTTAATGCTTCATACCCCACCACTCATCTATACAATACTTCTCTAGGAGCATACGTAGAATAACAATCAAATTCATATATATATATATATATATATATATATATATATATATATATATATATATACATATACAGACACATATTTGTGTGTATATATATATATATATATAAATATATATATGTGTGTATATATATGTATATATATATCAATATATATATATATATATATATATATATATACACACATATACACACATATATGTATATATATACATATATACTTATATATTTATATATACATATCTATCCATATATATGTATATGTACATATATATGTATATATACACACCCATAAATATATATATATAACAGGGTGTTCTAAAAGTATTGGGAACATTTCAAGCCATCATATCCGCTAAATATATATGTATGTGTATATATGTATATATATATATATATATAGAGAGAGAGAGAGAGAAAGTGAGAGAGAGAGAAAAAAAGAGATAAATTAAAGAGAAATAAAGATGTACGAATGACAAATCTATTTCAACTTTAAGTGTTCAATGTAAAGTTTGCTCGGTTTAAACATGTTTATTGTTCTTACCTTTAAACAAGGCTTTTCAAAGATAAAATATTATCATCAGAGGAAAAACATAGATCGAGAACTTAGCAGTGGAAAACAAAAAATTCAAAATTTAAAAACATATAAGGTAATGGAGGGTAAGAGTGTGCGTGTACATAATATAGAGTCTCTAGTTAGTGAATTCCCGTCGATAAGGTGTCTGGTGAAAGGAGATTTAAAGGTAGAAATAAGGGGTTTCGTGAAGACAGAGTTAAAGATGTTCTAAAATGAAGTAAATCCAATAGAAATAGGTTTAGTTCAATCGTAAAGGGAACGCACTTATTCGGGGGTAATTTTTAGAATTAGTGCCATTTTAAAATACTTCAGTAGACCGTTAATTAAAGTAGGGTTTAAGAAATTGAGTCTGAGATGTGTATATTAAACGCAGGCAGTCGTGAATTTCAGTAGTCATTTCGATCGAGTCAAGAACAGCGATAGCTCTGGTTCGAGTAAGGAAGTAAGATAAAATATAAAGGAGGTGGGTGATAAGGTCAGTAAAATAAACTATGGATGATGCTGAGAGAAGGGAAGGCGGGGATTCTTTGGTTACTGCTCATTGCTAGTAAGCAATACACCGGTGCGGGTTTGGGGGGGGGTATCATAAGCTAAAAACAGATGTTATCAGGTCAGTAAGTAAGTAGTTCTGAAAGGGGGTGGGCCCCATAATTAAAACGGATTTTTATACAAACTTTAAAATAATTCAGAAACTTTAAAAGAGTTCCAATTGGAAAATAGGGGTCAGACGATTAGAAATGTTTAATGTACGTGCTTAATATGTAATAATTCGTACATAAACTGATATTTCAGAGTTTGATGTTTGATTACATTAAATATTTCTAGGTTAGTTAAATATTTGATGCATAACTAAATAAGATACTTTAATGTATATCTGAAGTTAGGATTGGGAACAGCGTTTGTCTGCTTGTAACAATTAAGTTCTAGTATAAGGCTTATGGAGTAGGATTGGGTTGCATTTTGTACCGTAAGTGATGCGCTTATGTGTTGAAATTATAAATATATTTTATGGGGCAAATGGAACATTATAGGAGTAACCAGGGAGCGTGGCTTACAGTTGAGAGTAATGCAATCACCGAGAAAAATATTGTCGGTAGAGTGCAGCGTATACAGGCTCGATAGATCGAATACAAGAGATATAAAAAAGCAATGTATGAGTGTGTACGAGGGCTGGCCAATAATTGAAAAAAGGGGAGTAGGTATTAAAGTGTTAGATGTGGGAGCGATTAAAGAATAGTTGAGTGGGGGAGAATAAAATTAGTTCTCAATTTACATAAAGTGGTATGTGTTAATAGAGTTATTCGGTTTACATGGGAGGATACGCTATGTTATTGGAATGGTTATTTATAAGGTTGGAAAAGTTAAGAATTAAAAAATATAAAACTATAGAATTTAAGAATTAGTCTAATGTTAGAGAGATGTTTGTTGGTTGGGAGGAGGGGTGTCAGAGATAGTAATTAAATGTATGTATTTAACTGGTCGCTTGTCCCTGTAATTTGAGATGAGTTCATTTTAAGAGTTCATACTACTTTAGACTTTAGCTGATGTAGCTATCATAAATGTGTCTGATATGCATAGTGGTCAGAAAACGGGCCCTGGAGTGTGGGATTAATACTTTTTTAATAGTGTCCAATGTAGGGAGTAGGGGGTGTTTTTAATGTTAAAGCGGTTTATTAGATTGAGTAGAGAGATACGAATGGCATTGTTATTATTGTGTTTGAAAGAGTAGATATGGTTTGAGATTCGGGTTTTGATAGGTAAGGCACTTTCCTCGATGTAAGTGTCCATTTTGTATGGGGTTGTTATTATGGTATGTATGTTATTTATTGTATCGGCAATGTTTTGGGTTAGTATGTTCAAGTTATGGACCAAAGTTAAGTTAGAATTGTTAGGTGGAGAATATTATAGATATTCAACGGTGATATCAAGCTTATTATTAGTTAGTGGGGGTTGTTGTTCAGTGCAAGAGGTGTCATTTAGGGTGTCGTTTGGTACAGGGCGTTGGAGATATACATATCTATAGGGTCAGGGACGAATGTTTATGTTGGTGTATGTTTGCATGATGGTGTTTTGGGAGAATTGTTTAACCGTACAAGCATATATGACGTTACTGTGTATGCAATGGCAATTAAACAATCGAATTTGAAATAGAGTTGCTCTTCGTACATCTTTATGTTTGTTCTTTTATTTATTTTTATAATTGCTCTATCTTGTATATTGAGCTTAAACCATTTAATTATATGTTCCATCATATAAAAGTACACTTTTAGTTTCATATTTTATATATATATATATATATATATATATATATATATATGAATATGCGTATATATATATATATATATATATATATATATATATATATATTATTGATATAAATTAGACGTACCCGTTTTAATGGCTGTATATGTATGATCAATGAATAATATGTGTGTTGTAATGTATTTTGTCAGTATACATAGTGAATGTGAATATATATATAAAGAACAACAAACATATACACCGAAAAGCTCAACTTTCCGGGTTGTGTTCATACGAAAATCAGACTGTTAAACTCAAAACCATTGTTGAGAGATGGAGTGTTCTCTGTCGGGCTGAGGTATGGGCATGGGCAGTTTTTTTTATCATATTTCTAGTTATTGCTTCTTCGCTATTTGAGAAAGAGGTTAGGTGGTTGTAAACTGATTGAGGCGCCTCTAGCGGGAATGGCGACGAGAATGTCTGGGCAGTTTTCGTCAACGAAAGTGTTTTTTCCTAGTACTCTGGCTGTTCTAATAAAATGTTCGCGACCGTGTGTCTCATATTCCTGCTGTGTGAAATATATATATATATATATATATATATATATATATATATATATATATATATATATATTGATGCATGTTTAGTTAAGCAACATAGACAATTCCTTTTTGTTTCTTTTTTGATCCATATTTTCATGTTGACGGACTAATGATCTAATGTTCTGTTCGAGTGTTAACAGGAACTCGCCAAAACTGGTAA
Organism: Sepiola atlantica; assembly: GCA_963556195.1. NCBI lineage: Eukaryota > Metazoa > Mollusca > Cephalopoda > Sepiida > Sepiolidae > Sepiola > Sepiola atlantica. Next base: position 119,788,439 of record OY744527.1, read on the forward strand.
CGTAGTCTACTCTCATTTTACAGGCACATGAGGAGTTATGCAAACTAAAACTGGTGAATCTATTGAGAAACTCGATTAACACATTTTTTAATATATAAAAGGCATTTCAGTATGTCTTCTCTCCCCGCATATCGAGCTTGATTGATGGTGGGTGTATTTTCCCGAACGAGTAAGGCTTCTATTTAATTATATACAGGTAATAAGGTGCTTTTGAAGCCTACGGAGGCCCCGTCCGTAGGCTTCAATTCTTATTTCTTCGATAGGATGTTCATGTTCAATTAAATTTCTACGATATCTTTTGTGTATAAAGTTGTTCAGTGAAAGGGAAGAATAGTTTAAAAAAACTCCTTTCCCCATGTTTTGAATGGCTTTCCAAATAAAATCCGTATTATATCAGCCCGGTTCGTAAATTGCATATGTACCTGTAATAGTTTTCTTTATCTTTCTATTGTCAGTAGTAATATTAATTAAAATCGTTTAATGAGAACATTTAACATTCAAAATAGTAACGTTCATTGTATGTTCATGGTTAGGTTTTCGCACACGTATATTTATACAGTCTAAACTCGATAATTTTGGGATAACTACTAAAAAAACATAAAGCGTAATAATTTAAAGTATAACGTTTATTTTAATAATCACATGCATACGTTTATCATTTTTAAAACAAAATGTGTCGTTATTTTTGTGATTATGATGATGATGAAAATGATGATTATGATGATCAAAAGGAAGAGGAAGAGTTTATTTTCTATGAAATGGTAAAGTCCACCCTCCACTTTACTTTCACAATTACAAAAAAGCACAAAGTAACCATTGTAGCATTAATCAGTAACATATCATCGTTTCATTTGATATTACATTTGATTTTCCATTTTTTTGTGTATGCATTTTATTATATTACAGATGTTGTAATCGAAAAATAATGTTAATTTTTGTTCTCATATTGAATTAGCTCATTAAACATTAGATATCGAATAAACCATATGAAAATTATGTTTCGTTTTCTTTCTTAACTAAAAATAAACGGGACTATGTTCATACACTGTACAGTTTGTTTATACCGGAATATATCTCGTTACGCAAAATAACCCGTACATAATAAATACGGTGTTATTCTTTTGGGCTGATATTCTCTCTTTCTCTCTTTCTTTCTCTCTCTCTCTCTCTCTCTCTCTCTCTCTCTATATATATATATATATATATATATATATATATATATATTAATGAATATAATACTATTTTGAATTTAAAAAAAACTCCAGTATTTAATTTTGTCTTCTTTACTTCTCATAAATGTATCTATTTTCTTATTGGTGAACAATAATTGTGTTTATCCTAGTATTGAACTTAAAATGCTAACTACTAACTTCACTATTCTCATAATTCCGGAATAAAACTTTAACAGAATTTACACTTAACGAACACTATTCGTGTATATTCCTTTTAATACGATTACATTTCCCCAAAATGCATACACTGTTGAAAACACTGCTGTAAAAATAAACATATATTACACGCGTATGCTTCATTCAGAAATACAGTTGTTTATTAGTATCTGCAATACATCGAAATATTGTGAATTATTGTCAGAAAATAAGATCCCTATCTTAACACCAAACGTAAATGGGAAATTTGGTCTCATTAAAAAAAAGTACATCAACTTGCTAAACCTAGCTTATTTTCCTAGGCATTACCAAATACATTTTTATGGTGGTTAGCGTATACAGCCTTAGATGATCTTACGCGTGAGTTAGTTTAAACAGAACAATCAGAGTATTGTGTGGGCTGAATTCAATTTCATCGCATTATAATATAAAGTAAGATTACATATCTACATGATCCTTAATACATCCTTTTTTCTGTTATTTGTTCAATCAATTATTCATCCCTAGATAATTTCTATTTCAATAACACACAATATTTACCACTATCAATGTACTTACTAGCAAATATATCTACTTGCCAGAAACATGCAGCCGCCGTAGCATTACTAAGCACATTCGGATAAGGGTGGCGTCTTCAGCTTCAGGTCATCTCATACGTAAGGTGGCTAAGACAGGACAAACAACATACTGCATATAAAATAATGCAAAACAGTATATAGTAACCATTATTTTTTAGTGTAACACACATAGAACTCTATAATTAATATATACGGCTAAAGAAAAAGAATCGAATAACATTATTAATATGAACTTCTGCATCGAGGGCATATGTTTCTTGGGTTCTTCAATGTCCCCGAACAAATAATGCGGACTGGTTCTTCTAGCAGAACATATGCGCCGATTACATTAATTAGCTTACGATTTAAATGCAGTTTCACGAAGAGTTAGTAGTGCCCCGTACTAGCCTTTTGTATGAAGTAAAATCTGTAAATATGGGCATTTGAAATTATTTATTATTTAAATAGCTATATTAAACCAGTATTCGGGACATATTTTGTCTTAATTTAGTTGTTTTTCTAGTAAAGTAATGGTTCCTTATATATATATATATATATATATATATATATATATATATATATATATATATATATATATATATAAACAATAATATTTATAAATAAATATTTATTAATTATTTTAATTACCTACAGACATCGATGTTTCATGCTAACGCTATCTTCAGTGTAGGAACTAATTCGCAACGGTCGGTGGGCGCGAACTCCGATCACAAATCGCAACTGATTCGTAGCTGAGGATCTTATCCATCGGTTATAGCAAATTAGTTAGTAAATATATAGGAATTTTAAATGTAAATAGCGAACAGCGGCTACTTACCAAGCAGTAAAGAGTGATCTTACGAACGGCGTTCGGACCGTGCATATAGCTATTTGCACTGCTTGTTATTAAAGTTACTCGAGAGTGCCCAGCCTTAGTGGAAGGAGGCTGATGAACAATAATATTTATGAATAAATATTTATTAGTTGTTTTAATTACCTACATACATCGATGTTTCATGCTAACGCACTCTTTAGTGTAGGAACTAATTCTTAATATATATATATATATATGTATATATATATATATATATATATATATATATATATATATATATATACTAATAGAAAAATTGTCAGAAGACGGGTACTAGCAATAATTATAGAAGTAGTTTTACATTTTAATATTTTCTGTTACATTAAGGGTGTATGGTGGTGTTCTGGATGGTATAGTGTGAAAAAATGTGTGTACGTCACATAAACTGTTAGCTACATCTAATGTGCCATACTACACGATCATACACAAAATAGCAAAGGATTTTACTGAGGACTGCATTTGTTCATGCTCACGCGTGAACACATCCTTTTTAAATGTATTACTAACTATTACTCAAAATGTAATGAAGAGTAATTCTTTTCCCAATTCATTTTTCTGTCTAATTTTAGAAAATAAGTAGTTTAAAGCGTGCTCAGATGTCGCTGGACGCCTGCAAAGGGTGCACTTTTCAGAACTAATAATCTACTCATATAACTCACCGGGTTGCCGAGTATATACATTGTAAATTTAATAATAATCAGTGCATACAAAATAAATGAATACAAATAAAGATGAAAATGATATATATGCACCTCATAATGTAGACAATATACGCATACAGGCAAATATAGATACATTACGTACACATTTACAAAAAAAATTGTCATGATACTTACTATAATATGTATAATATATTCTACATTCAGAATTATCCGTGCATTAGTTTAGGAGATAAATTTGTTTGCCGATATATATGGTGGGTTAGTTTAAATGATATAGTTTACACAGTAAATAATGATATTATGTTAATAACTTACATTTATAAAGATGGTATATATATATATATATATATATATATATATATATATATATATATATATATATATATATAGATATATATATATATATATATATATATATATATATATATACTTCTCTTTGTAAATATACACACACACACACATATATATATATATTAAAGAAGGAAAAATTATGATAAAAATTACATAAAATTACATTAAATTACATAACATTTATTATGTTATTACATCGAAAATTCAGATGCAAGGTGTTACTAGTGTAACTCCTTTCATCTGAACTTTCTATGTAATAAGATTTGTATCAATTTTATGTAATTTTATGTAATTTCATGCAATTGTTTATCTTCATCTTTCCTTATTTAAATGGGTTGCTCTACTCAACGTATTGAGCTTTACTTACTAACGATAGATCACTTTAACGATACTTCCCCTATCGTTAATTCTATTATTATTTATATATATATACATATATACATATATATATATATATATATATGCATTTGTATATATATATATATATATATATATATATATATATATATATATATATATATATATATATATATATATATATACTAGCAAATATATGCTTTCTTCCGGTCGCATATTTTTGCTAGGCTGCAGCGTCAGAAATGAATGCTCACCTGTAAACCGATGGAGACCCAGTCATATTTCTTGGGTGGTTAGACATTTATAATAGAAACAGTTAGTCAATTGAAGCTGTACGGTGTAAAAGGTAAAGCCGAAATCCTAAACACACTTAAGGTCGTTAAAAATGATAATATTTGAAGTTTTTCAAATCGGAGCAAAAGTGTACCTAAATTAAAACAGTAAAAAATCGAATACAGCAAACACGATTAGTTATTTAAATGCTATCGGAATGAAAGTTTACCTATCTTAAAATCATTCGAATGTGGGTTTGTGTGTTTGTTAAATTACCTTTTTTTTATCAACCAATTTGATTCTAAACTCAATTATATAGTTTTCCAGTACAATGTTATATTTTTTTGTAACAGAAAAGAAAAAAAATACATCTTTTATGTTAATAAATTAAACACAATAATAAAAACAGTTTGTAAATAAAAGTTTTACAGCGTATAAGGTAAAATCGAAATCATGAACACACTTTAGGGGGTGAAAATCGAAAAAGAAGGTGTAACTAAAATAAAAGTATTAAAAAATCAAATACAGTAAACACGAATAGTTTTTCAAATGCTCTTGGAAAAAAGGTTTACCTAAACTAAATTCATAATGATGTGTGTGTGTTTTTAATAGTAATTTTTAAATCAATTATCATTTAAATTAAATAATTTGATTCAATAAATGTGTGTTTTAAAAAATGATGGCTAATAAGATTAAGAAAATAAACAAACTCAGAATGTTTTAATAAAAAACAATCAGAGTAAAAGTAACACGGTTAATGCCAGCGTTTTTTTTACATTTGAAATAACGCGCCCGTCTTGCGCCCGTCTTGCGCCTATCTTGAATAATCAGAGGGAGGTAACCGATTCAATGCAGTAACGCTGGCTGTCTAATCAGTTTCGAAGTAGTTAGATTAACTGCGTAACTCATTTCATATATCAATATATATATATATATATATATAAATGATAAAGTATATAATTATGAATTATAAGTAAGATTATTATCGAGCAAAATAGCGTAAATACATGTGGACATCTGAAGAAAACAATCATGAGTGTATATTTACAAATACTAATTTATTAGAAGTTTTAAAGCAATTAATTATGTAAATTGAGAAATGCCCATAGTGTTTACGGCGGTGTTTGTAGTAGTATATATAGAAGTTGGCAGACTAAGTAAATAGTAATATTACTCCGATGGAGTTTCGGCTTCAGACAGACAGACAGACATGCAGACAGATGCATAATCTTCATTATTGATAGATATGAATTTCTATACCTGTTTGCTTATATGTGTATAAATGCGTTCTTTTTGTAATGTGTATGTGCGTATGTATCTATATCTGCATGTATGTGTATATACGTATATGTCTAAGAGTGTATGTGTGCATATGATCATGCATCTGCATATGTGTTCAAGAATCCATATGCTGTATATTGGTTTCTATATGTGTAGTATGTATTGGTGCATATGTGTCTGTATGTGTAAGTAAAAGTGCACATTATAAAGCGGAGGTTTACGATCTCGTTTGTAGAATGATGGTGTGTGTTGTCAATTGAATTGAATAATACTTTGTTATGTGTTATTTGGTGTCCCCATGGTGACGTTACGGAAACAGCAAAAAAGCTTTATTTAAATTCAGGAGTTGAGTAGGAATCTATTTTTTAAAAGCCATTCATCCATCTTTATTCCCAATCTTTTTCTTTTTGAAATTGAGATCTCCTAATGATAATAAAGAAATCTAAAACGACATTTTAGATGAATAGGGCAGGAAAAAACTCTGTTGAATTCAACAAGTAAAAAAAAAAGATGAGAAATGGGAAAACAAGAATAATGTGGACAGGGATTATTGCAAATCGCCTGACTCGGTTAGGTGGGTCGGGATCGATAGAACAACTTTAAAAATAAATGTATAAACACAAATATTATAACGGATCCTCTTCTTTCAGTTGCGAGAACAGAACCTCAATATTTTTGCAACAGAAAAACCAAACTTTGAAATCAAAAACTGCCAAACGTGTTTTGCTAAGGAATGAGATGATGATAATATAGAAAACGAGTAGAGGAATGTATGAAAATGATCGAATGTCGGGATGACGAGGCGTAAGATTACAAGAGGCTATAACAACGTTAAAGAAATGAGCAGAGGGAATTGAACAGGGAAGAATAAAAGATTAGCATAGAAAATATAATGTTTGTGTAAGGATTGGTTCAAGGATTGTGGAATATGATATAGAAACTACGTGAAAGGATTTTGAGAGGATCTGATCATGTGTCCTATTAAAGGTCAAAAAGGAGGCTTCAGATTAAGAAATGAATCCAATGAATATGTTGATCAGTAAAAGCATTACGTTGGTGTTCCCTGGAGACCGAGTAACAGTTCAGGAGAGATTTCCAGTAATCTCCGCTTCTTTCTATGTGTGTTTCAACTTAATTTTGACTTTTGTAACATGTTAATATCATTGAGTCCATAGTTCCAGAATACTTTTCTTTACTTATAGTTACAATAAGGGTTCTCATGATTCTAAAACTCTATACCCATCTAGTCAGAGAATATTGCTCCTCTGTATCTCCATCTTCCCAGTTCTTTCTTGGTCATTATTTGTATTAACTCACCCTGTTGTTGCCTTCATGTTCTTTTCGGAGGCTAGCATACACGTATTGTCCTTTTTTTCGTAGTAATATTTAAAGTTGTCGTTATAGTTATAATATTAGTAGTAATATTATTATCATTAGTAATAGTAGTAGTAGCAGCAGTAGTAGGTTTATGTCAGCTGTTACAATTTCCTTAGTTTGATTTGTCAGCTTTATGCCATTTAAACACGCTGATTTTCTAATGCTCAAAGCAAAACCAATTATACACGAATACTTGCATAGGAATAATTAGAGTTGTTTCGTTATCTTATCAATGACAACGTAGGAATTGGTGGCTATACATTTTTCTAATAGAATTCTTGCGTAACCAATCTTAGTAGATGAGATACGTACATCATTTTCTCAAAAATGTAGTATTATCATTAGAAGTTGTAATAGTATTAGTAGTAGTAGTAGTAGTAGTACTAGTAGTATGATTATTATTATTTAATGGGCGTTTAATAATCTGTTGTAAAGATTGATTTCCCGGCTGACAGAAACTGCAGTTTGGAATCAGCATATATGCCATAATATCGATTACTCCCTGCTTTATTCAGCACATTTTAACATATTTCTGATTACTCGATTTAACCATCTTCTACTTTACTCTAGAAATTCTCAGTAATATCAATTAATTTCTACTGCAGCTGTGTATGGGGCAATGCCCCCTCCATCTTATCGTAGGTACCCTTGTCTGCGATATACACTTATAATACTCCATGTCTATACTTTTCTATTGCATATGCCCAGTTATTATCAAAGTTGTTTCAGTTTCATCTTGCTTGTCATGAACACATTACACAATTGTTATTTCTACTTGCCTCTTATTCGTCAGACTCAATTGGTCAAATTAGTAGCTTTTAAATATTTAGGTTTTTTTTATATGTTCTCTGCATCGGTACTGCTCTTTGTATTGTGTAATTGTTTCATTTGATGTCATTCTTTTCCCGTTATTTCTACGTTTTTCGTGATATTTTGTAAAGTATACATTGTACAATTATTCGTATTACAGTAATTTCAAAGTAGCATACTAAATACCCTCTTTGAAACGTTGTATTATCATACTAAAATGTCCTGTATCAATCAGATTATGCCGTTATCATTTGTGACTGCGAAATCTACTGTGTATACGTGCTCTATACTTTTATATACTTATAATGTATAGCATTCAAGAATTGATAAGCTAACCTTCTTTGCTTAAACTTTACAGTTAATATCATGCTTTACTTTACAAAACTTCTACGCTTCATTTTTGCACAACCGTCAGTTGCCCAATTCTTAAACGCCAGAGGGCGGCAACTTGCTGATGTTTCCCATCTCATAGTTTAGAGAGTCAATATTTACTGTTTCTTCTCTCGATTATTCATATAATTATTATGTTTTCGTCATTAAGAGTTTCCACACGTGCTATTACCAGAAATCGCACTTTGGATTCCTAGTGGCAACGAGTCACTCCAAATGTCTAGTAAAATATTAATTTCGTTTAGGGTGGCAAGTAAAATGACGTTCACACAGCATCTGTTTATCTTGATCTTTGCTGACACCGGCCGCTGGTTTCTCTGGAAATTACGAGGCCATACTCTAGCACACTTCCTACTGTTGTACTTGAGATCATGATGTTTATTTCACGTCTTTATTCTTCTACGAACAGTTAGCCCTCACAATAGTTTATATAATACCAATCGATGTTGATTAGATCGAACGTAAAACATAAGGCCTCAAAGTTTATTCAATTCTGGGGTGGATTATATATATACACCATAGAATATATATATTGATTATTGTAATTTGTGTTTATATGTTTAGCATTTTATTTTAGTTTACGTGTAATGTGTCCCGCTTGCCTACACACGCTTGTTAGCTTACGCCCTTAATAATGTGTTACTATCTCCGCCGTGTTTACTAGTTCCGTGGTTTGTATTGTATTCTTTGATTCAAGTGTTACCGAATAATTTTTCCAAGTTTTACAAATGTGCCCCTAGTGATCCTACTATATATGGCACTCGAGAAATTTTCTGAATTGTATATATAACCTTCGACTCACTGACGAATTTAATACAATTGCTTTGTTTTTTATATCACTTAGAGCTTCATCAAATGAAGTGCTCTGGCAGGGACATCTATAGTTTGTCAGTTTTGTGCTTTTTATTGACATTAGCACGGCCTTGTTTTGAAGAGGGTAACCCTTTAGGTTTCTATGTCGCATATGACCTCATTTAATTTCATGGTTTAATACTTATTCGGCCTGCTTATCAAATATAGTTCTGCCCAGTCGACTCGCTTTCTAACTCACTCATGTCTGTTATTGTGTTTTCTTTACGAACTAGTTCGCTTTCATCAATTAGGATTAGACTCTGCCTCTCTTTGTCCACATAGTATACATTTCATAATTTTACTTGATCTACGTATTTTACGTGGTCTATATCGATATTTATTTACTCCATTTTGACAATGATTACCTTTCCTTTTTACCTTGCTATGGCTATATGTATCGCTATTTCTTTAATCAGTCTTATTACTCATGCATAAATATGGCCACTTTATTTTACAATTACCATACTCTAATATATATATATATATATATATATATATATATATATATATATATATATATATATATATATATATATATATATACGAAACGTTAATAAATACATAACTTATATGTTTTGGTTTTCCTTTTTCAATTATCATATATATATATATATATATATATATATATATATATATATATATATATATATATATATACATATATATATATTTATATATATATATATATATATATATATATATATTTATATATATATACATATATATATATTTATATATATATATATATATATACGTGTGGGTGTGTATGTGTGATAAAAATTGAAATAGTGTTTCGACATAATATAAATTTTAAAGAAAGAAAATCAAAACAATACAATGTATGTCTTCATCAGTATTAGGTCTTCATTTCGAAAATTCCTCAGGATGATTGTTTTTGGAAAATTACACACAGTGATAGATTTAAAACTCTTCACTAAACATGTCTCATGCCTACTCCCTCTCTTTAGGGTATTTAAATGCACTCTGAGAACCACCAATGATTGCCCTCACAACTTTCGGAATATTGTAAGGTATCCTACTGTCTTGATGTGCTTATACTTGATCTTATCATAAACGATGTTTTCCAGCGTACATAATATTAACTTAATCCCCCTCTCTAATGATCTTTTAACTCTAACGTCCCATACTTCCCTCACCCTTTTTTCTGTTAACTCAATTTCTCACCGCCCCACCGCATGGGTGTAACATGTTTTTTTCATAAGCAGCCCACCCAGGCTACCACCTTTGTTTCAAACAAGTTGTACTCGTGTGTTTTCTTCTTTAAAAACATAATTCCGAATATATCTCAAAATAAAAACGAAACGTAGTTGAATACATACATAATTTTTTTTTTCCGTTATTCAAATGTCTCTATATATAAATAAATGCACACACTCATATATATATATATATATATATATATATATATATATATATATATATATATATATATATATATATATATATATATATATATATATAGTCTTGGAAGTTTCTCAACCATTAAAGCTATATATAAAAAAAAATATTTTAAAAAGTCCCATATCGTTCAGTGGAAAATCACTCATGTAAGTCAATTTTACTTTTACAGTTATTATATTAGTTTTCTTCTAACATTGTTTAAGGGATCATCAGTTGTTTATCATGAAAAACTGTTTCGGGAATTTAAAAACAAGACAGTATTACATTTCATAGCTGATCAGACCCCACTTCCCTTAAAATACAAAAACATAAACGTTCCGTATACTAAACCTAAGTGTTGTTCCGTATAAATGGTTTGCTAACTTATATTAGTTATTTAAGAAAAAGCTCTCCTTACCTGTGTTGTTTGTCTGTCTGATAAAATGTATCCGTTACTTACAAAAATGGTGCTGCATTTTAAAGTGTGTAGACGAATCCATTACAATACTTTTTAGGTGATTAATGTATTTTTAGTTTTAGTTTTATATTAAAAATATTAAAAATATCAAAATATCCAAATATTAAAAAAAAAATAAAAATAATAATTATATATATATACATATATACTTTTAGTCTTTCCCCCCTCCTCTTTCTTCACCTCCTCCTCCTTTGTTGTTCAATTCCTTTCAAATAAATATTAATCATCCTTGTCAACTCACAGCGTTCATAAGCTTAACTGCCGATTTTTTCTCTTTCTTCTTCTTTTTTAACTCACAGCGCTTCTAACCGGCGTTCATAAGCCTACTGTCCATCCTTTCTTTCTTTCTTTTTCTTCTCTTCTTTTTTAAACTCACAGCGGTTCCAATCAGCGTTATAAGCTAACTGTCGACTTATTCTCTTACTCCTTCTTTTTTTAACTTTTTCAACATTTCTTTCCTTCTTCATCCCTTTCTACTGTCTATTATACGTAACTATTTTGTATATAATATATATATATATATATATATATATATATATATATATATATATATATATATATATATATATATATATATATATATATATATGTATATAAAATTAAGAAACAAGGGATTAAAGTAGTAGGAACAGTTAAAAGCTTTAGGTGAGAAGAGAGGTATTAAACCTACTAAGAAGAACCAATAACTCGAGAAATAAAATTTTATAAAATTGACGGAAGACGATAGCACCCTTACAGATGACTAAAACCGGTTAATCAGAAGATGTGAACAGTTCTACACCGAGCTCTACAAAACAAGGAGACCCCAAGATAACCCCTTTACAGTCAGAGAGACGGCTGCTACGCTACTCCTCCAATACAAGGCTAGAGGTGCAGCGTGCAATCCAACGACTAAAAACTGATAAATATCGAGTGAAGATGGAATCAAGACAGCCATTCTCTAAGATCAGGGTGAACCAATGGCAGAGATTCTCACAAGTTTATACAATGAATTGCTTAATAAAAACAAAATATATATCAACTCGACAAATGCGTAAGTTCCCATCCTCCACAAGAAAGGTGGCTTGAAACATATTAAAAACTACAGGTAAATAAGCGTACGTTCTGTTGTTTGCACTTGACAGAAACATACCCAAAGAACAATTTTGTTTCCGACCAGGATTTTTTAACATGGGCACCTTTCAAGTTGTAAGTTAGCTCCAAGAGAAAGCTAACGAGCATGGTGTACCACAAGGTTTGGTTTTGTCGATCATGAAAACCAGTTTACTCTATCGAATTTACTATTATGTTCACAGCTTTGAGTAGTCAAGGAATTGACAGTATGTACGTCAACATGTTTCAGGATCATTACTAAGGAGCGACAACAACTTTAAAACTCTAACAGGATAATGAAAAGTTCAATATAGAAATATGTGGTAGACAAGGTGACAACAGCATACCTCTTTACATCCTGCCTACAAAATTCGACAATCAATACAATTGACTGGGAAGACAGAGGTACCAATATAAACAGAAAATACCTTGCACATCTAGAATTCGCCGACAGTATCATTGTCAAAGTCACACACATTAATAATTGGTACGGATTCTTAACGACATTCCTCATGCTATAAATAGAGTTAGTCTTAAAATAGACACTTGAAAAAGAAATCTCATATTCAACAAATATGAAAAAAGGCCCAGTCATAGTGACAGGTGAATATGTCGAAGAAGTCGCCAAGCACATCTACTTAGATGAGAAGGTGAGAAGTGACGCTGATATCATGTTCTAAATCAAACAGCGAATTGCGCCTGGATGGACAGCTTTTTCCAAAGTAAACAGCATCATTAAGAGTAGAACGATTACGATGATCATTAAGCAACAAGTGTTCAATGAATACAACATGCATATCATGACATAAGGTAGCGAAATATGGGCACTTTATGAAGCAGCAATACAAAAACTAAGAGAGTCATAATAACAAATAGAACGTATTATGGTAGGGATCAGTTTATATGTTAGAAAAATATATACCTGGATCAGACAGCAAACCGGGGTAAAAACATCATCTCTACCATATGAATAGCTAGACATGGATGGGCTTACAACCTTTGGATATGTACATACAACAGGTGGGTATATAGAGCGACAAATAGATCCCCGAGACAATAGAAAATACCAAGAGGAATGAAAGAACCCCGGCTTGGAAAGAACTTAGATAGTCAATTAGAGTCTACTTGGTTACGGTTAGCCCGGAATTAACATAGTATAAATACATACAGGAAAGGGTTCCTCTGTCAGGACTGAAACAAAAAATACCATGATCATAATTATATATATAGATAGATACATATATATATATATATATATACATATACACATATATATAGAGATAGATACATATATATATATATATATATATATATATATATATATATATGTATATAGATACATATACATACATATATGCATATATATATATATAGATAGATAGATACATATATATATAGATTCATATATATATATATATACATTTATATATATATATATATATATATATATATATATATATATATATATATATATATATATATATATATATATATTGGACGTCTGTGTGTGCCCAATAGTTAGACTATTTGTCGAGTGATAAGTAGTAAGAGGAACGGCGTCCGTATATACGACTTCAACCCGCTATTTCTTTAAATATAACGCTACACTATCTATGAGTCTATTCTTATGCAACTTAGTACTTTGCTTAAAGTTTATTTTCAAAGAAAGGCATCAGACTGAATAATTATGCTAAATTACTTAATTATTCCTGGAGCCCAGTTCAATTGAGAAAAACCAACTCAAATTATGCTTAAATTATTTATTATATTTTTATGGGGTTACAACTTCAATGTGATTGTGTATATATAAACTATATGTTTCTATTACGAGACATTTTTATATAATATATCATATTACATATTTCGGGAATTATAACATATACGCTATTCTTCGTTTAATTTAAGTTTAGTACATTTTATTTTGGCGTTGACAAACTCAACTGAATCTGATAAAATTGACTTCCCCTGCAATTAAAGACACAGATGTTAACTTATTTTGAGTTCTGTTTTTATTTGTCTGATATTGAATTATAAACACCGTCTTTAAATTTGCATGGATATAGCCAACACAAATGAAAGGCAATCGAGTATGAAAAATCATGTCTCACTTGGAGCAATAATCCACACGGATATCAATGATACCACATGTATTTACGTTTAATATCTGACATAAACGCTCTCTCTTTGTTCTCTCTCTCTTTTTCTTCATGTATGTCTTACATTCACTGACTCTCTCTCTCACTGTAATACACACATAGGTATATACATATATATATATATATATATATATATATATATATATATATATATATATATATATATATATATATATATATATATATATATATACATACGTATCTCTGTTGCGTTGGACCTTGATCAGTAAACCTATTTATTCTAACTTTTTATTTCATTCGGAAAGGCATGTACACCAACACACCAATTTTGGACCTTATGCCTCGGGTTGAAGTTTAGTATCTGGTCTGTCTTTTGCCAATTGAGTAGTAATTCTTGACTAAAGTAATGTTTATTTGTGTCTTAATACACAGTGCCCATTTATTGAACATTGATTTACTGACATTAAAATATGTCCGTGGTTAACTCTTTCCCTGTGGGGAGGAAAGTAAATAGAGATACATTGGTGGATATATCTTTTTCGTATGAATACACCCCTCTTAACGTTTATATTATTATCATCATTATTATTAGTAGTAGGTGTAGTAGGGGTAGTAGCGGCAGTAGTAGTAGCGGTAGACATAGTAGTACTAGTAGTAGTAGTAGAAGTAGTATTAATAGTTTTATTAGTAGTGTGATATAAAAGTATATTTACTTTTCATAAAAAGAATCAAATAGATGTAATATTTGTACATCTAATTTCTTACGTGGTTGTAGAGCAATTTAGAAAAGACAATAGTATAGGTGTTCAGATCTTTCCGTTACAAATTAAAAACACCTACTATTAGATGCACTTATTCATTATACATGATTAACGATGAAACGTTTATAACAAATGTATATCAGTCCGTGGGCGCATTACAAATTTACCATGACCTACAGCTGAACACATTCTTCTAAATAAATAAATAAATAAAGAAATAGATATATTGTCATTTACCAACATTAACACAAACGAACTCTTTCATAAAAATCTAACATTTCTCATACACGGTATATTGCCTGATTATGTTGCAATGCATTTAATTCCTTTGATTACTTCGATTGTAATGCTAATACGTTTTTATCTTTTGTATTATTTCTAGGTAAGTGCACTCTGATTTGGATTTTCAATGATGGGAATATAAAGTTATTAGGTAAGAAATATATTGACTTTTAAACAACACAGAGTAACAGTGCAATATTTCTACGAATTCGCATGATATTGTGCATCTACATTAGCTTAGTTTATTGGCGGAAAATCTTAACTACACATACAAACATGAAATAGCATTTTTAAGTAGACTGTATATACTTATTCGTCGACATTATATATATATATATATATATATATATATATATATAATATATATATATATTATATATATATGTATATATATATATATATACAATATATATATATATATATTATATATATATGTATATATATATATTTACACACATATATATATATATATATATATATATATTATACATATGTATATATATATAGATACATATATATATATATATATATATATATATATATATATATATATATATATATCATATCCATACGGCAGTAGGTGTATAATACTGTCAATATACAATCTCGTTCAATAGCGGTACATTCAAAGCTGTGTAACTAATTCGTTTTTTGGCACTTCACGGGACTCCATGAAAAATAGATTTTGACATGCGAAATATTGAAATTTGGTCCAGTAGAAAAAATACATTAAAATATGTAGAAAAGAGAGTAACACACCCGATTCGCTTCAATTTATTTAATCTTATATATTTTAAAAGCAATTCATATTTTGTGTATCTTATATGATAGAGAAAAGCATTGGGGAGCTAATGATGTTGGCTGCATTCTACAAAAATATGTAGTAAAGAAATACAAAGTAAAATGTCCTGAATATCGGTGTCATTAATGCCCCCCTCCCATCAGCTTTAATCCAAAATGCTATCTTAATTTAAAAAAAAAACTATCCTTTATTTGAACTTAAAATATAGAAACAATGATAAGGAATCTTGTTGTGTCAGGTCCATTCTACACACATTTTTACTAAAAAAAATGTACGGTAAAATGTTATGAAAAAGAAATTCACTGAAGCTTCCGATCATGTAAATCAATGAATCTGCTGAACTTTAAAACAAAACTGTATTTTATTTGAGCTTACGTGATAGAAAAATGCAAGAAGGATTCAATCATAAAAACCTCGTGTAAAAATATTCACAATAAAAAAATGGATTTAAAAAAAAATTAGTGTGATAATTTGATTGCTATATAAAAAGTTTACACAATAATCACCAGTAAAATAACGAAACAGAGAATAGTTTTATTCCATTCATTATACACTACATTACTACATCAAAATCCGTGCCAACTCGTCGCATAAATTAGTGCGGGTATTGCCTTAGAAAAGTGTTGCGCATTGTTTTAATATTGTGTAAAAGTCAAACAAACCTATACAAACATTATACATAATTTGTACATAAAACTGACGTCAAGTTGTTTGCAAGAACTTTTGCCTGGAATGAGACAAGATAAAGAAAGATAGTTAAATTAGTTCAATTCCTTTCCTTTAATCGTTTCCATATTTTTGTTTTCGAATCAAACAATAACGTTATTTGTTTTTATTTGTTTTTGTAAAGACGTTTGCTTTAAAAGTAAAGTGTTACAGTATAATTATAGATAAACAACCTTCCGTCACTTTCCCAAACCTTAGATTCTACTTTTTATGCGCGATTACGTTTGAACTCTCTAAAAAACATAGCGATAACAAACATTCAGAAATTAAAATGGGGGATCATTTTCGCTTATAAATTTAAACTTAAATGCTCCCTCATTTCCGGGCGTTAAATTTATATTAAAAACTTATCACTCACTCTAAATTCTAAAATATTGTCAGTTTTACTTTCTATCCGCGAAGTATTTTACAGTGTTCCTACGTAGAAGCATAAAAAAGTAGAATCTCATTTTTAGAAGGGAACGGTGAGTTAGCTAGACGAAACCAATTTACGTATTTACTTAGTTTACTAATTATAAATAAATATTAAAACATAAAAAAATAAATGAATTATTTTTTGTAATAATAAGATCATTTTAACTATATTTCTCATTTTAGTTTTTATTTTCACAACGTTTTGGCCGATATAATCCCAACCTTCTTTAGACAGATCATCTTTTCGAATTGGTAAACAAGAACATAGAGTAAAATTTGGGAAAATGAACGGAACTTTTAGCTAAACACTTTATTTGATCCACGAGGGTGGAGTGTTTTCCTTCCCTCAGCCCTGACCTGTTAAATGTTCTAATTAATTAAACATTATGTCATTCGTTTTTATTATTAATAGTTATTACTAATAGTTTAACCTTTAACTATTAGAAGACACTTCCTTAGAACTGATTGTTAATACATGCTTTTATCTGGAGGTAAACGATTAAATTCGTAATACAAGCGATACAAGTAGTTAAGAATAACATCAAGATGAATTATCACTTCTACCAGGTGATCGATGACGGGACGAGAATACTCTATCCTCGTGAATTAACGAAAGCGTTCTGTTTGAAATTTCATATAAGTTCCCTAGTTCGACATACTTATTTACATATTTGAAAACATGCATTTAAAGAAAGCCGGAAGTTACATCAGTCGAAACGTAGTGAAAATAATAACTAATTAAGAAATAGTAATCTGAATAATATAAATTGTCAATTCTCCCATAAACAATCGAAACATTTTCTTTATTGTTTAACCCCTTTTTTACGTAAAAATTATGGTTATATCCTATTTTATAAACGTAAATTATTAAACATGAAATCGGTTATGGCATTACGTTCTAACAAGTTGTGCGCGAGGAATGATGTCAAAAATATATCTTTCTTTTTACAAAGCTTCGTCTTTATTCTATATACGTAAAACTTAGTGATCTCCCGTCAACTAATAATATGATCTAATGTATAACATGTTAAGAATAACATCATGATGAATTAACATGTTAAGAGATACTAAATGTAACACACATTTCACAGTTCCGTCTTGATGTTCTCAAAAACCTTGAATTTTAAGAAGGATACGCCATTTAATTCTATACTTTATCACATTAAAGAATATGGTAGCCGATATA
>OY744527.1:119811869-119831869 GCA_963556195.1 Sepiola atlantica
AGCACGAGGAAAGACGCTATTTGAGTAGAATGCTCTCCGGCATCTGGGGACCTCCACAGTGAATGAATGAGATTTAGTAGAATGTCGAGTTAGTCTAGTGAATTTACGTCGAGGGGGCACCAGAGCAGCACACTCATCGGAGCATAATCCATTGAAGTATTTGTAAAACAAACACAAGGATGCTACATTGCGGCGATGGGACAGGGGCTGGAGCTTAGCTGACAGTGAGGGACCTATTAGGTTGACTACTCTTTTTTGAACTTTGTCAAGGAGGGAGAGACTAGTAGATGATGCACCAGCCCAGATGTGGCAACAATACTCCATGCATGGGCGAATGGTGGCTTTGTAGAGATACATGATAATGTCAGGTGTAAGGAGTCCACTAGCACGGTAGAGGGAGCCAACCTTCTTTGCGGCAGCCTTGGCAATGTCTTCAATGTATGTGTTCCAATTCATGTTACCTGTGAAGGTTAGGCCAAGGAGTTTGAATGATGAACTCTCAGGTAGGGTTTTATTTGCCATGGCAATCGGTGGTTGGAGAGGCTTCTTGTAGTTGTTGAAGGAAAGGAGCTTTGTCTTTGCGGCATTAAAAGTCACCAACCATTTATGGCCCCAATCCACTACAGCCTGGAGGTCATCTTCTAAGGATGCAGCCATTGCCTCAGATATGATCGCGTCTGTTTTGCCAACATGGCGAGAGTAAAGCGTGGTGTCGTCAGCAAATAAACCTATCTCAGACACTATGTCATCAGGGATATCGTTTATATAGATCAGGAACAACAAAGGTCCAAGAATAGATCCCTGGGGCACACCAGCAGTTATGTCATGTTGCTTAGATGAACGGCCATCGAGGACAACCTGGATTTTTCTTTTGTTTAGGAAGGATCTAATTATATTAAGTAGTTGCCCAGTAATACCGTATGAGCGTATTTTCAGGAGAAGCCCTTTATGTCATACCTTGTCAAAGGCCTTGGATATATCAAGCGCTACTGCCCTAGCTTCACCTGCCTTGTCGAGAGTATGATACATGCGTTCAGAGATGACCGTTATGATGTCTGCAGTAGATCGTGCTTGTCTAAACCCATACTGGCGGTCAGATAGAAGTTTAGCATTAACTAAGTGACGTACTATCGCTAGATTGATTAAGGACTCAAAGAGTTTGGCAAAGATCGGCAGTAGACTGATTGGGCGGTAGTTCTGAGGGTCGGTTCTATTTCCAGTACTCTTGTAGACTGGTACCACAGAGGCAATTTTCCAGCTATCGGGGAAGCAAGATTCGGCTAAGCATTTGTTGTAGAGTTTGGAGAGAACAGGGGCCAGTTCAGCAGAGCATTTCTTTATTGCTATTACAGGTATAAGATCAGGCCCACAAGCTTTAGAGGTGTCAAGGCTTTTTATAATGTCTCTGAGCTGGGATGGTGTGATGACCAGGTTATCAAGTGTGGCTTCAGTCCGCAATGGTAATTCAGGGAGAGGGTGGTTACCCGAGTCTAAAGTAGAGTTAGAAGCGAAACGCTGTGCGAGTAGTTCAGCCTTATCAGTGGCCGTGCAAACGACATCATTGTGGTTTGAAAGTGGGGGAATCGTAGATTGACCATTATTCACTACACTATTGTAGATTTTCCAGAAATCGCGAGTACCTAGTTTCTGTGTCTGGATGCGTTTTTTTGTTAACTCATTATACCTTCTCTTCGCTTCGCCTATCACGGCCTTGCAATTGTTTCTTGACTCTATAAATTTATGCCTATTAGTAGCTGACTTATGGCGGCCGAATTTACGGAATGCTTGTTGCCTCTCAGAAATGGCAGCTGCACATTCCGAAGTGAACCATTGAGGAGAGTGGGGCTTGCTAAAGAATTTTCGCATGGGGGCATAGGCTTCAATGCCTGCTTTGACCCATTCAGTTAATTCGTTTGCACACTGGTTGGCAGGGAGTAAGAAGGTTTCCCGCCATGGGGCGTCACTGATGTGGTCTCTGATTGACTCAGAATCAGCTTGCTCGTAGTATCATGTTGTTTTGAGCAACGGTTCATCAGCTTTTGGACAACTTTTTAGTGTGATATGTATCATTAGCACAATGTGATCAGCATTCCCGAGTGGGCTATGAGCTTTCGTCACACAAGCCTCGGGTATTGAGGTCAAGAAGAGGTCTAGAAGTGAGGCTTGTTGATCCACACGATCGGGGATGCGGGTCGGAAAATCAACAGTCTGAGAGAGGGAGTGAGCTAAGGAGAAATTATACGTAGAGTTGCCGGCTGCGTCAGTAAGGCTGGAGAATCCCAACCAGTCGCGGTGGTGGGCATTTAAATCCCCAAATACATGTATCTGGGCATTCGAGTCAATTAAGAGTGCTCTATCTATGCTTTCAGAGACATAGTTTAGCAGAGTACAGTCCTGGGACGACGGGGAGCGGTATAGGAAATATAAGTAACTAACGTTGTGATGTAAAGTCAATCTAAAGCACATGTAGTCGTAGTAATCTGATTCTAACCTATGTTCTCTAGTCAGGGGGAGGGTGTTCCGAACATAAACTCCTAGCCCGTGCATGTGGTTGTCAGAGTCTTTACGGTAGAGTGGGAGGTAGTCAGTCATGTCAAAGTGGTGAGAAGAGATTAAGGATTGGAGGTTAGTTTCACTAAGAGCTAGGATATCCGGGGAGTTTGTCAGGAGAAAGGTTTCTACGTTGTTGATGTTGGTTCTAAGTCCCCGGATATTTGAGAATGCAAGCCTCAAGGGCGGAGGCGAAAGTGTTGTTATATTTTTGTTCTCACTTTTTTAACAGCCGATTCAATGAGTCCATTAAGACAACTGATCCCAATCAATATATGATACATTCCATTTCTTTATAAAAGCATAACGTATCGGCATATAGTAACGTGAGTCTAACTAATCGTATATAATTGATCGTTGAAAAGTGTTATTGTTACAGAATTTATATCGATTGTGTTTTAAAACAGAAATGCTAAACATAATTTCGATAATTTGTTCAGCAATTTACATGAAAATAATCTGTTAGTAATCTAATTATTTATTAACTATTAATTAATTATTGATTAATCGAATTATTAATTAAGCAAACACGACCGTATAAAAATAAAAAAAGAAACGTGTTTCTATCATATAAAACCAATTGTCGAATGATATGTGTTTCTCAAAATATCGCACAGAGGTACACAAGTCCCACCCGCAAAAGCCATATTTCATGTCAAAGTATGTCTTGGAACATTACGTCATTGTGTAATATTCATTGTTTTCTGAGTCGGCATGAACAAAATCAGTGCAAAAATGGCATTTTAGTGATTTCTTTTTCATCGATTTTAATGTAAATTCGAACTAAAATAAAATGTTGGCGCCATGAAGTATAGATTAATGTGCAATAACTGTTCTCACATTCGTTGGAGGATGTGAACACTTTCTTGATTGTGTAAAATTGAATGTAGAGTACAGATGCGAGAGAGAAATAGAAAACATTACTATAAATATACAATAGAATGAAAGAAGGTCAGAGGAGATACGTGATGCAACATACTCGACAGTAAACCTTTCCTACTTTCGTCATCTACGTAATCTTCCGTGATTATATATCCGCTCGTTCTCTATTCGACGTCATAGAAATACCTTCGTACGACCGCTCCTTGAGATATATCCTTTCATTTTATATTCCTTTCGCACTTTCGCCTCTTTTCCGAGTTCAATCCAATTTAAGACCTTACCGGAAGAGCGCAAAAATGGCAGAAGATAAATTGCAACCGCAGCAGCCGAAATCGACCTGCCGTTGCTTTGAATGTAAATGCATGGATAATTTCGTTACATCGTCTATTCATCCAGTTATGCGATCGAAAACAAAGAACAAAGTGAAACGCTGTTGGCTTACGTACTTTAAATATAAGCCAACTTCATTAAGGTTTTGCAGGGTGTGGTAAGCCTATTATTTGGATTCTCTCGTCAGGGCTTTCATGTCGAGGTGGGTCTCTGTTTGACCCTGATATAAACTTACAATATGCACATTTTATACGCTCAAAGCTAAATATTATCAGAGCGTAATATTTAATGCAATAAGTGCACACACAGACACACCTGCATATAAATGCATGTATGTATCGTATGTGTCTGTGGTTGTTAGATCGTGTGTATTCAGAAACATGATACAATTACTATATTGCTAATACTTATGTAGATATATATTTACAAAAACACACCTACATATACGTATATATATATATATAATTAATTAGTATATACATATATATATATATATATGTATATATATATATACATATATATATATATATATATATATATATATATATATATATATATATATATATAGTCTAAAGAAGCTTTGCGTTATTTAAAAAAAAAGGAAAATGTAGTTTAAATTCCCAGAGAAACTAACTAAATCCGAAATATGGCTGACTGAACATTCGTTGGAAAATTCATAAATAAAAAAATATAATAGTAAGTGAATAAAATAAAAACAGGGGATTAAGTATCTAACAATGAAACAAAAACAGGAGACCTTAACGTAAGTGTCTAATATTAACAAGGGGATCATCAGCTGTTTACCATGTAACTGTTTCGGAGATTTAAAAACAGAAAAGCTATAATAGTCATGGCTCTCCAATGGTACTGACCAAACTACCATTTCCCCAATAATCAAGTGTAGAAATAATTCAGCTTACAATTTCACTGATATATACATAAATAATAATAATAATAATAATAATAATAATAACATAATAATAATAATAATAATATATTACCCTTAAGACTACCGTGTGATATGGTAAGTCGCATATCAAATACATTAAAAACAACAACAACAACAATAATAATAATAATAATAATAATAATAATAATAATAATAATAATAATAGGATATGTGTGTGTGTATCATCATTTTTTGAGAGTACAAGATTTTATTATCGCAAGCATGAAGTGAAGAGGAATTTTTATGATTAAAAGTTAATCAAGAAAAAAAAGCCAGCCGATCGATTTCGCTTCCATTGTACATATACCATAACGCTATTTAATGTTCTGTACTCCTTTTTTTTCAGCCTTTTTTTAAATCCCTCGATACAAACTGTGTTTAGAGAGTGCGAAACCGATCGGCTCTATTTTTTTCTTGATTAAATAATATTCAGAAATGATAAAATTCGTATTCCCTTCATGCTTGTGATATATATATATATATATATATATATATATATATATATATATATATATATATACGTACATGCGTTAGTTTATGTTACGAAGATTAGAACATGTGTGTCTTGAAACAAGCTTTACTAATTACCGATAACGTTTAAATGAGTATATCCAGGAAATAAAACTGAACCAGGGCACTTGCTTGACATATTTTTTTCGAAAGGTTGGTTTTATCTCCAAGATGGAAAATACAAATTATATGAATGCCCAAAATGAATATTTCTTATACAAGTGTGTAGAGACACAATGTACTTAACATGCCATGTATAATAGATATAAAAAACTATTTCCAGAAATAATACTCTTAATTATTGAATTATGTTTTCACTTGGTTGTTATTTCTCGTTTGCTATTAATTTTAGCCGAAAACGTTGTACATTTTATGATTAAATCAGTTAAAGTATAAAAATGATCGTGGCGTCCATCTTTAAGCATAGCGTCCGTAATCAAACCCCACGACATCTGATTTAATTACATCTTGTTAAATAATTGATGGCATATGTTCCTATCGTACATATTTAACATATTTCTTTTCCACATCCACATTTGGTGTCCAGTAATTCTCAATAACTAGATCGATTAATCAAATGTGTTTTTTTAGAATAAAATGACTGTTTGCAACCAGTCTCAAGAGAAGAGAAAATAAAGCAATAAGGTCGATAAGTTACTGATTGAATAACATGAATGAACAATTGGTGTTAAAATTATCTTAAGAAGTCATTTTAACAGAATGTAATCTGTGTATTATTATTATTTTATATATTACATGTTTACGGGCAATGTGTTAATGCTTGTATTGAAAATATAATTGAAAAGTGAAAGGTGCAAATCGATAAATGGATAATAATACATTAGTACCCCATTCAAAAACTATATTATAGGAAACCTATGCTGACAGATGGCATAATGATATATCACTAGTATTTATATTCTCTATTAAATAATGCTGTTATTAACAGTGTATACAGGGCAAACGGGTTTCTTGATTTCCTTAAAAATCAAACTTAATAATAAAAATATGCACATATTTTTGGATCATTTTGATTCAGACAGCTAGATACATTCACTTAGTGTAAGTATTTACTTTGTATATTTCAATTCGTACGCAGACACTATCTATTCGCTTTTCCTTAACATGTCCGGATTTTATGGTAATGTTATTTCGTGTGTTGTTCAATAACCATTTGCTCCGTCGTGGGTTTGCTATTGAATGAATAACATCCCTCATAACGTAATTTTGAGAATATTATATTCTTATATAGATTATTTCTGCGAATAGTTTAATACCATTACTAATCATAGTAATTTATCATGGTCGCATCTAAACCCAATCTTTGACAGCAGAACGGGTAGTTATAATGAACTTAGATTATATGTGCACGTTTAACTTTAAAAATGTGTTTTCAAAGTTGTACGTTAAAGACAACAAATATCTCTACATTCTTAGGCAGTGTTTTCATCTAAGTCTTTCGTAGCATCTTTTTATTGTTTTCTGTCTTTGATTCCATTGCATTTTCCTCCTATTTTTACCGTCATGTTTACTTTAGGAAAATGAAATACACGTACACAATTCTGAATTTAGGATATATTCTATGTTCTACATTACAAAATCGAAATTCATAGCCATATAATAATTTTTTTACCAGAGATGGCTACAAAACGGAAACCTCAATATAAACTGAAACCAACTGAATATAGAAGTAACGGCTGTGAAATCTGCCAACACATGTTGATCAATCTACTTGCAAATTATAACTAAAATTTGTCAGGGAAAGTCTGAATTAAGAATGGGGAATTGACGTGGAAGACTACAGGCATGAGTATTGATTTACTCCTCTCCAGGAGTTAGGCACAAGGCCAGTTTTTATCTTACTCCCACAAGTAAGATGTGACCTAAGGTCGGGTCGGGAAAGTGGGATTTAAAAATTGCCTGGGCAGCCCCGTCTGCATTCCCTGGTAGGGGCGCCTCAGGCAGTAAGCAATAAACTTACTCCTCCCCAAAGAGGGGAGGCGAAGCCTGGGAGGGTGGACCTCCTAGAACTGAACAGGACAGACCCATAGACCAGCGTAAATCAAGCCCCGACGGCCAAGACAATACCAGTCTATAGGGTGCAGTATCCATTAGAACAGATACTACACTTTGATCTTAGCCAAAAGGCCAAAAGTAGCTCATATACTACATAAAAAGCAATAGCATTACGGATTAGGGGGTTAATTATTATTAGCTCGCCGATTGATATTGTATAAATAAGTGTTTTGTATCAGATCTAAATGTACTAGATATAAGTTTAAGTAGAATGAGTGTGGCAATGTATTGGACGTGTATGTGAACATATAACATTGGCTATAATAACTAATAGAGCGTAACCGTAGAAGCGTTATAAAATATGCATTCTCAAAACATGGCAGAATGTCTACGTTTGCTCTAAGCTTAGTTTCTTCAGTGGAATGAGACACAAAGTTTTTTTTTCAGCAAACTTGGGAGGCATATATTATCATAATACACACGCACACACGCATACATATATATATATATATATATATATATATATATATATATATATATATATATATAGAGAGAGAGAGAGAGAGAGAGAGAGACAGGGAGAGAGAGATACGAATGTTGTATTTTCGTACATACGTATACCGACATATAAATAACTGCATAATAGCGTAGTATATTTTTGTTGTTAGTTTTCTTGTACATATATCGTGTGTGTGTCATAACTAGCTTGATAGCGTCGTTTCTATCCAGTGAAACAATATTTTCACAAATCCTTCTTATAGTATATATAGGGCAGCGTTATAAAAAAAAAAGACGAGAAAAGAAAAAGTGTAAGAGAGGGGGTGTTTTACGAAATCGAACAAGTTGATGTAGTTGTTAGTGAAGTAGGAAGCGGAGGCTGGACAATTTGCAGACACTTTCTAATAATAGAATGTAAATTATAAAGCAATTAACTTGGAGAGTTATTGAGCAAAATTGTCTTCAAAAGGAGCGTAAACGTTAACCAGCCCGAGGCTTGGGAACTGGCGTATATAAATTAATAGTAACAATAGACTATTGAATCAGCTTCATCGGATGTGATTAAGTGAACTCCTGATAATCTAAGGATAATTTACTTCAATATCTTTTTGATGTTTGTAGAAGCGATAGAACCAATCATGTTCAGAGACACCGAACGCTTATGTCAAAGAAACATATTCATCGTCCATAATACAATGTTGGACATATACACGCATGAAAATTGATATCTTTCAAAATTAGGTTTGGGACGATGAATTGGAAATGGAATAGGGAATCAAATAATTCCGAACCCTTTTCAGTATCGGGATCGATATCGAAATCAGAAAAAAAACATGTATACTGATTTTCGATTAAAAAAAAATTTATATTTTTTCATTAAACTTTATTTTAACATTACTTGTACTATCAATAAACTGATAACTGTTTATAAACTACCAGTAAATCTACAATCTGCAGATTATAATAACATCAAAATTCATGTACATTAGGTTTACTAGTGCAAACACAAACTAAACTTTCTAAGGATTGCCTCCGTAAACTTTACAAGAGTGCATTTATTTACAATGTTCGTAAAAAATACCAATAAATAGAAAACATTTGCTGAGAAAAGTTCTGAAATATCTTTTATAAGTAAATTAAAAGTCAACTATAAAACAGTGGTTATTAATTGTTTTTGTATGGTTGAATGTCATGCGGTGGGTTTTGTTCGGTTACTTAGCAAGACGTGGTGGAAAAAACGAACTTCGATCATTTGAAAGGCGGAGTGCAGTAAGGTAGAAATGAATTAGTTAACGCTTCTGTTTGAGCACCTATTTGGCTTCAGTTATTTCAGTTTAACTTAATATGACTGTCAACTGGTTGTAAAACAACATGTTTAAAGATGTCACCTATAGTTTAGTGAGCAGGCAATAAAACTAAAGAATCATGATAAAAATATTTATTCTTTTATTAATATTATTGAAACACTTTGGAATGTCAGTTGTAAAATGGTTCTTCGATTGACAAGGCACATTAACACTCCATTTATACTACGTGAACGACTGTAAATTCACCAAAATAAAATAAATGTAAGTGTATATATATACACTGTGTCTCTCGCTTTATTGCAGATCATAATATTGTTAATGCATTCAATAATATAAATTACACAAGTTTAAAATTTTACACACTGAAGGAGTGCTGCTAAGTAAGTAAGATACCGAAATATTTTGCAAATCTATACTATATTTCTAAAGTTATAGACAGTTATGCATTGGTCAGACATTTTTACTGTTTCTCAGAGGTGTGTTAAAATACGGTCCATAGGTGATAATAACAATATTGAACTTAGCATGGTGATTTATTTTAATCATTTAAATCATAAGTAACAATATGAATTAAATCTAAAGAAGAAATCACCAGATATGCAGCACAAAATGGAATCATTTATCAACAAATCTCCCATTTCTTGAAATTACTCTCTGCAGTCTCCCATCAAGAGATGACGTTAATCTGTTGATTTTGGAAGGTGTTATGCAATTAGAAACACCAACAATATTATTCCAGAGACATCTTTTGATATAAATTGTTGTCCTTCTTTCATAAACCTTCCTCTTTAAAATTGACCAGAGCTGCTCAATCGGGTTTAAGTCAGGAGAACAAGGCGGCCGAGTCATGAGACTCTCTCCCTTTATGCCCAGAGATGCAAGGAAGGTAGTTGTAGCCTTTGCTGCATGAGATGGAGCCTTATCGTGCATAAAACCAGTTGACGTAGAAGAAGTAAAGGCAGGTCATCCAGCCAAGGTGACAAATGCTCATCTAAGAACGATATGTATGCTTGGCCTGTGAGTTTCACACCCTCAGCCACTCGGAAAGGTTCAATTAATTTATCACCTATGATGCCCGCCCAAAACATAACTCCCCGCCACCTTGTAGGCGACGAACGCGATGTGAGATAGCAGTTCCGGTAGAAGTCTAAACTTTGGCCCATCCAGCCGGACCATCAAGTGTGGCTCTAGCTTCATCTGTGAATAGAACTTGTTGGAAGTCCGTTTTCATGTGTTTTTATGCCCACGTAATTCTTTTTATCTCATGGGTTTTGTTCAAGGGAGACCTAGAAATGCGCTTCATGTTCCTGGTCATTTCATTCATGACACTGCATCTGGGCTTTCTGGACATCGGAACAACGCCATGTTTGCCAAAAATTGAGGCGCTAGTGCTATTTGGTTCCCTAATGATCTATCTGCGTATTTTCCGCATATCGCGAGGGGAAATACTCTTTCTTGTACACTTATCTTTCCTTGGTGCAGTGCTGGGCTTCTCCACAAAAAACAAGGTGCTCTTATCCCTTCTCAGTTCCTTGGCTAAATCCAGAAGTGTCAGTCCTTCCGCAAGGCCAGCTACACCCCTTTGCCTGTCAGTAGCAGTCAAACGGCGATGTTTGGTCATTTTTACACACCTGCAATAAAGCGAGAAACAGTGAAAGTGGCTAACAGATGCATAAATGTCTATAACTTTAGAAATATAGTATAGATGAGGAGCACTCGTTCAGTGTGCAATATTTCAAACTTGTGCGATTTATATTATTGAAGTTATTAACAATATTATGATATGCGATGAAGCGAGAAACACAGTTTGTATATATATATATATATATATATATATATATGTGGGGGGTGTATACACATATATATATATATATATATATATATATCTTAAGCAATTTAAAAAATGTTTCTCTTAATGAAAAACTAATTACTGTAGTGCGTTTTTATTAATTTTAGTTTCATATTAAAACTTATATTATAATGTAATGTGAAAGTTAAAATAGTATTCTTTGTAGAAGTTTTGTATTGTATGCTACTATACCAAAACGTGCCCGTATTATTAAAACACTCTTGTTTTAGATTAATATTTATCAGCTGAATAATCTTTCGAAAATAAAAATAGGATTCTATTTTTAAGTAATTACGTGTAAACACCGTTGGAAATTGGCGGGAAGAAAGCATAAAAAACAATCTGTTATTCGAAAGAGGTAGTGAGTACAAGAAAATCTAGGAGGAAATTCATCACACAGGCTTAGACTCCAGGTAACTCCACCTGCCTAAAGTGAGAAAGAAACTGATAATGGCACGTAACAACTTTTAGTGACTATATACTCTTGACAGAAAGACGGGAGAATAATCCAACAGGCTATCGCAGAAAAAACAAAACACTAAACTGTACATGAACATTTAAATCATCTTTAAGAATAGCAAAGTTGTAGAACATAAGAATGGGAAGCTCAACAGCTAAAATGTCGATATATGTGTGTTGTTTAATGGAGGCTTATTTGATGAAAGTATGAAAAGTGATGGATATAATGAATAAAATGTGATCTTAATGAGCGTGGTTTATGACAAGTATTACTTATTAATGTGAATTAGAGGCGACCACATTCTATTCCGCGGGAAAGAATTTCGATTGAAACATGTTGCAAGATTGAAAGTTCGTATATACGAAACAGATGAGCATCTTTAATCTAATGAAGGAAATTATGTCAGAAAGTGACAAGTATCGACAATTTTCTTCTATACTTCGACACTAATATACTAGAAGAGGTAAAACACGTGTTCGGGATATTGAAGATACACCCCGTATTACAGAGAAAATAATTGCTTACACCATAAAAAAATAAACACTTCTGTGCATTTATAGCTGCGGAGACGACAGCAGTCTCCCTAGTAATAACGATTTCCAAGTTAAAAAGAGCGCTATAGAGCAAGCTTACATTTACTACATTAGATACATTTGGCAGAAAAATAATTAAGTTCCATGTTCAATTCTTTGTGTAGAAAACAACCAATATGAGACTAGTAGTCCGACTAATACAAATAATGTAAATTGTTAATCTTCACCTAAAAATACTAAATAAAACACACACATTATTATTATATTATTCTGTTAAATAAATTCCTCCTAGATTTACTATAATTGACTGTATTGACGCAATCTCTACGAACCTTTTTACTGTGAATTATTTGTCTTTCTATTCTTAACCTTTACTTCAATGGACATTTTTTCACTGAGCATTTTTCTAATCAGACACCTTTAGCATTTTGAAAAACTACTCGCACACTCACATCTATTTTTACAACTTTTCAAAATTTGTCAAAATATGACTTTTATTTTTATTTCCAATCAACTTATCTATCTATGTAATTCCTCTAATGAGAAGATAACATTCTCTGAAAAGCCTGCAAAAATGAACAAATGAATAAATATGTTTTATGAAGGACAACGAACATTGTATGACTGCAGATACAATAGATTGGCCATTCTTACATTTTCTTATTTCTCTTGAAAATTTGATTACTGACTTCAGAGAGGAGGTCATACAGTATATAAGAAATATATCACTTCAACGCTGTAATAATCCTTCCTGGTCTTCTAGAAGTGGCGTCCGATGTATGTGGACGGACGGTGCAAATGTCTGTTTAAAATATATATATATATATATATATATATATATATATATATATATATATATATATATATATATATATATATAAAGCATGTGTTCTCAAACAGCACGGAATTTTCGCGTTTGCATAACCTTTTTTGAGGTTCTCGAGTCGTCGAGCAATCTTTCGAGTTTCAGGCGGCAACCCATATAGTATTTCGGCTATTATTTGTAACTCGGATATTTCTCTAGCGCTTTCGACCGACTTGGCCGTCCCCAGGAGAAGGTTTTGTTTTTAATTATAAATGTAAAGATTTGAGTTGTTATTTTCATAGATATCTTGAAAGGTGAATGAAAAAAAAAGATAAGGGTTAGGTTGAGTATCATTGTATGCTGACTTTTGTCTTGTTATATTATATATTTGTTATTTGTTTGTTTGTCTGTATATTTGTTTGTTTATTTAAAAAAAAAATTCTATTTGTTTTTTAAATTTAATCATGAAATACGTTTAGTATGTTTGTTCTGGTGTAGAAAGCTAGTATTATTAATATTGAAAAAAAGTACTGAAAAGTGAGCTATTTTATTCGATTAGAATCCAAACCTAGAAGTCTATGAAAAGTCAGTATATAAGTAGCATCATTATGCGACATATCCATCTTCCTTAGAATACGGATTAACATGTGCAGGTGTTGGTTTGATAGATAAGAAGTAAAAGGAAATTGTGCAGCTGAATCAATACTTAACAACTGAAGATGCTCAAGCTGGGCTACCATATGCGGTCACAATTCAAGTTTAGTTTGCAATCGCTCAAAATATATGATACATCAGATGATGTCAGATAAAGCACATGATCATTTGAATTAATTATTTTCCACTCAAAAAATCGATTTAAAAGCTCTTAAAATCCGAGAGCAATTCTGCAAAAAACAGTGAAATCCTCAAAAGAAAACGGTATGGTGTGCAATGATGGCTGAAGTGATTATCGGGCCCTATTTATTTTAGAATAAATACGAGAATGTTTACACTGTGACTTGAGTGAACTACGATACCATGATTTATGACTTCCTGCTCCAAAAGAATTGAACATCGAACTTAATTATTTTTATAACAAGATCGGGTAACAGTAAACATGGCTAGAGAGACCATGAAGCTGCTGAAGCAATGCTTTGGCGACATCATTATCTCTCGCTTTGGTAATGCCTACTGGCCTTCACGTTCCACAGACTTGACGGAACCTGACTGTTTATTGTGAACGTATGTAAAAAGAAAACGGTTACATTAACAAAGCTGAAATACTACACGAATCAATGGATAGCACCATGAACGAGTTCAGGAAATTAAATCGTAATCAAGTTATCCAGTAACCGTATTGATAATAGTTTAACAAGAGCACATATTTTGAAGCTGAAAATGCACATTATTATTAGATTTTATTTTTCATGAATAAATTACTTATATTTTGTTCTTTTTCACAGAAATACATCTGCACTTTCATCGTCATATTATGTTGAAATTCTGTTAAGATACCATAATAAACAAAGAATATAGTCAAGTTAAAAATCAGTCAAGACTTGTTGATGATACTTTACGCTTAATATTTTTCATATACATATATTTACTATTTCTAATCCAATTAACATACCGTGCAAACAGGTAAACACCTGACATGTATAACGTTCGTATCGCTTGAGTGCAGATCGTTTCAGTAACCAATGGATTATTTGATATACTATTACTTTAAATTATTCTCCCGATATGACGGCTTATAAATGTATATTCCATAACTTATTTTCCATACATTTTTCTAATTAAACAATGTGTTAATGGCATTATATCATATTATAGTATATGATTGGGTCTGGATATTGTAAGTATATTGCAATGGATATATACACGTTCTCTCTCATCTACGTATACGAGAAAATGATTTAATTTCAAACGACGAATAGAATTAGTACTTATATTTTAGATGCGATGTCAAAAATAGTTATGAATAAATAGTAATTATGAACTACTTAAAAAAGTACATTTCAGGTAATACGGTACTGGGCAGTGTACTTGACTTCGAGGGGAAAGTATTCTCAGTAAAACTCCTCTAAAAATCAATATTTCTGTCGGTGTCAATCCTGCAAATAGTAAAGCAGTTATGTTTTCGTTCTGGAATATCGATGATCAATAAAAGTTCTTCACTGAAAGCTTTGGGATATACAAAATTATAGTCTACCGAGTAAACTGGTAATATCAGAAGAACGGAGGTCAACAAGTAATATATCAAGGCTAACTTGAATTTGAGAGAACAGAGAATTGTAGGAAATCGACAAGAAAGCAAGTAAAAAATAAATAACTGAAAGAAAAAACAGTACGAAAAGTGCGGAAACCGAAAGAATCGATGTGAATCTGATGTCTCCATAACTGCTGGATAATCAGAACGATCCACGTAAATTTATCGATGAAATAGAACAACAAAGAAAAACCAAAAATCTATTTGCACCGACGGGAATTATTGCGTATTTCGATACAGAGGAAAAATAGATGCAAAAAAAGTGTGGCGCCATTCTTGCTGGATATTGAAACATATTCTAGGAGTTATATATATATATAGGTATATATATATATATATATATATATATATATATATATATATATATATATATATATATACATATATATATATATGTATATATGGTTGCAGGAACTTTCCTACACAATATACCCAAAAACACTACAACACCAACTGCAATTGGGATTTACTTTACTTTGCTACTAGAATCGTCCAAATTTAGCACGACATTGTAAGTTTATTTATTTTGTGTCTATTCTCATATTTTATTGCTTATAGGTATATTCTTTTTCAACGTGTGAGCTTATAGTTCTCTGTTGACTAATACCACATATATACATATAAATATATACATCCACGCTAGAAGGGAACTTGAAGATAACCTGGTAAACCTCGCACACACCAGATCATACATCCTTTTTCTAAGCCTTTACCGAAAACTTCACGTCGTACTATACAGAACTCCCAATAAATAATAATTTTCTATGCGGCCTCAAGTTTAACTATGACACCAAGGCCGAATACATATGTAATATCGCTTCCTCCCAAATGTGCAAAATGTTCATCAAAACGGCATTAACTAAACACAGGCGATCTATATCTTGCAACATGTGTACTTCCCATCTGCTGGATCGACTCCCTCGGAACATCACCCCAAGTATTAAAAGCTCTAGACGCTATATACCACAAGTATTTTCACAATAGTCTGAAACGCAAAAACAACAAACTCGAAACAATTATAAAACAAGACAGTTTTCTGCAACCCCCTCCCCACATGTATACATCAGTTATGCGCTGATATCTATCCGGACACATTCAGTCATACAACAGAAACGATCCCCTTGTGACCACTATGATCGCATACTTGTTCAATGACCATCTATTGGAAGGGAGACATCCCTACTTTCTAAGAGAGTGTCATTTTGCCTTTCAAGAAACATCAATACTATGGACACATGGAAATATATATACGCAGGATAAACCTTAAGGAGTACTTCCAACATAACACACAGACGATTCCACAGCCAGACGTTACACCCACATTGACTTATACATTAAAAACGCTCGAGAACACTTAGAGAATCTTCTTGTAAAAAACGTGCATCACTTTAATAGAGACAACCTCAGAAAAGGTCGAACAATTAGCTATACAAACACTAAAAAAACAAGCATCACTATCAAAACCGCAGACAAAGTATGTGCCATTATCATCATGAACACGCTGATTACACATATGAAGTGGTATCACAACTGAACAATACACATTTCTACAAGGTATTTCCTGCTTACTCCACCACACTATATCAGTCGGACCTCGAGGTACTCAACAAACTACTTAGTTACGACAACAACATCCGTAATGTAGCTCTCATTCCCGCGACGCCTAAACCCGGCCGTTTTTACACAATCCCCCTAAATAATTTTAGACAAACTCATCCACAACTAACCCAAAGGCACTAATGTAGCTACACCCCCAGCAACAACTCTTACATATACTGGTTAACACAGTTCTTAGGCATTGTATCCCAAGGTAGACCTCCTGTATCGGGTATAGACACACTAACAGAATACATTTCAGACCAAATATACACTATCTTCAAACCGTTACTACCCAGATTAGTAAGCTACATTAAAGACACCACACACTTTATCAACAACTTACAGAAAATAGCAGAAGGAACAGACGACGCACTACTACTTCTTACGGACGGATCTGCACTCTACACAAACATCATACATGATGAGGGAGAGTAGGCTGGAGTATATTTCTTACTCCATAAAATTATCCTTAAAATCAAGCTGATAGTATCGCAGATGTCCTGCACACATCTGCGATACTATCAGCTTGATTTTGACGCATAATAACTTCAAGTTTTAGGGCCGCCACTTCCCATAAATCTAAGGAACTGCCATTGCACGAAAACTCCCCCCAGCTACGCAAATATATTCATGTTTGCACTAGCAAACGAACTCCTCAGAGACCCTCTATTAAAAACAGTGCACTAGTGCAGATACATTGACGATATATTTATCATACCGACACATTGCAAACAAGCCTTGTTCCAATTCGATACTTAGATAGACGGCTGCAACGATTTCATAAAACTGACACTTGACTACTGGGATACACCTATGCTCTCCCTGTATTTGATGGTGCAGACCAACAAGTGTCGGATAACCACACATATGTATACGTACCCACCAGATATCCCCACGTATTTACAGTAACCACCCTTACCAACCTAAGAAATCAATATTATACAGCTCCTGCTTGCGCGTTAAACGTATCTGCTCCAGATTAAAAGCATACAAGAAAAAATGTGCCGACATATGTCATAATTTTTAACATCAAATACCCTCCCAAACGTATCAAAACAGAAGTATGATAGACAGCCATAGTCAACTGATAAACACTATTGACTTGCAAGCAAAAACAACCCAACAGAAGAACCCCAATGGTATTTGGCTATAATCATGAGACAGACAAGTTATCACAGGTGCTAACTAAATATTTCCCACATCTCAAAACAGACCCAAAACATCACCTAACTATTTAACGCACATTTAATCAATACCAGAAGACAACCAACCAATCTAATTAGCAACTAACTAAGTAATTTCCAATGCAATACACCTTGCTACCAGATTTGCCAACATATAGTCACACATCCCATCATCATTCTACTCAACTTACATGCCAAACTCCAACTACCAATTTAGACGTGCTCCAGTGAGAGCGTCATTTACTTTTTACTTGCACTTCACATATTGCAGTGAGGGTAGTTAAGTCGGGGAGACTGGCATTCTGTGCCGGTTAAGATTCAATCACCATCAATAAGCGATTACAGAACAACGATTCGCACACTCCAGCAGCAAGACCTTAGAAGTACGCAAACAAAAAAACACATACATTGTATATTGCATTAGACAGATTTCCATTCCACACAGCATCGCAAAACAATCAAAATAATTGGATCCATGAAGTAAACACTCATACCAACGGAATATACTTTGATATCGGATTTTCAGTCTCTACAAATTTTTTTTACCACACCAACAGTAAATATGCTCTTTACGGTTCTGAGATATACGAACCACATGATCGGTTGGATTTAAATACTGCTAATTATACTTTTCTATTGCGCGCACTGCCACACTCGCAAGCATGCACGTGCCTTCTCAGTTAGCTGGATGTTGCCAATTAGGCACCGTGCAATTGTTATATAAGTGTACTGATAGGTATACATTTGTGTGTTTATGCGTATATATATTGTGTGTATATATATATATATATATATATATATATATATATATGTATATATATATATATATATATATATATATATATATATATATATATATATATATATATATATGTGTGTGTGTGTGGGTGTGTGTGTATCTGTTTGTGTGCGTGGATGTGTGCGTTAATTTGTGTGTATGTTTACAAACACACTGGTAATCACTGAATTTAAGATAAACACCACTAAACACATATTGCCTATCAGATGGACTTAAATAATTGTATTTATCCTGTGGACATGAGTTTCTCTTTTCTCGTTTCTCTTTTTTTTATTTCCTCTCATGCTCTGTCTTTTTCTGTTTTCCTCTGTCTGGATGTGTGTCAGACAGACCAGCCGTCGGCGTTCAAAGAGAACACCCCTTATCAACCCGAGCAGACAGTTTTAACTTAAGGACTTCTACTTTTTTTCTTATTCCCTTTCTTTCTTCTCTTCTCCGATACATGTGTACCGGAAATAAAACAGATAACAGGAAACCCCATATATGACATTGAGAGGCTTCCCCTAGTGGCAGGTTTGTGAAATACTAAAACAATAATAGTAATTGTAGTTCGATACTTTAAATAACTCTGTTTACAACACTTGAGGAAGTAAATGGTGCCCGGAAATGTCCCGCATACACCCCTCCAAAAATGAAATTGAGATTTATTTTACTTTGCTTCGTCTCATAAATTCAGCATGAAATTGTAAGTTGCCTGTTTATATATTATTTCTCTACTCTCAGTGTGTATTCACTATTATTATACTTATTTTCCAACTTGTGCATACACACACCCACACAAACACGCACCCCCATATATGCAAAACTACTTGCTACCGCGCACGTGAGTTGCCCGGGAAACCCTGGTACTTACATAGAAGCGGAACTTTTTTTAGGAGGAGGACTAAATACATGTGGTTATATATACAAATACACACGTGAAATATAAGTATACTTGACATGAACGAAAGTAAACACTACACAATACATGTATTTACCCTATCACTGGATGTTATTGAAAGTAGCGAGAATGGTATTAGTACTACATCTACTAGAACTTCTCTTCATCTGTATCCTCCTCCTCCTCGTCTTATAACTACTAC
Organism: Sepiola atlantica; assembly: GCA_963556195.1. Lineage (NCBI taxonomy): Eukaryota > Metazoa > Mollusca > Cephalopoda > Sepiida > Sepiolidae > Sepiola > Sepiola atlantica. The sequence continues at coordinate 119,831,471 of OY744527.1, forward strand.
TACTACTACTACTACTACTACTACTACTACTACTACTACTACTGATGATGATTATAATAATAATGATGATGATACATTTCAATAGTTGAAAATGTAATATCTTTTATTAGATATTAAAAAATAATAATAATAATAATAATAATAATAATAATTATAATAATAATAATAATAATAATAATAATAATAATAATAATAATAATAATAATAATAATTACAATAATAATACAAATAATAATAACACAAATAATAATAAGTAGTGCCACACAACCTCCAGAAGAACACCATCTGTCCTTACCAGCGAGAAATCAATAGTAAGGAGATGTTGCGTTGACGGAAGTTTATTTGCGGTGGGTATCGAAAAGAGGTGAAGAATACTGGAAATATGGGGAGGCTTTTTCT
>OY744527.1:119836869-119849369 GCA_963556195.1 Sepiola atlantica
AATTACTAAGTCCGTCGATCCAACTCAAACCAAGCACAGTCTAACCAATCTGCCTTGGAACCCAGCAAGTGTAATCTGTTCTCTTTGATTTTTTTTTTTTTGTTAATATAATTAGTCTTCCAAGAAAAACAGCAAACCAATTCGTTGTGGATTATCATTCATTTCTTCAACTTTTTATGTGAAATGACCCTCTTTTCACAGCGACACAAGGTTGCTAGCCACCCCGGTTGATTGCTCACTAATCTAAACCATCACAACATGAGAGTTTGCAGTCACTAAACCGGACGTTTCAACATCGGCAACTTTCATCAGCACGGCAACTTTTCCCGAACGTAACCGGGTGACCGACCGAACCCGGAACGGCCGAACTGATGACGTCACGGCTGGAGGAGTGGTGAGCATGTTCATATATATATATATATATATATATATATATATATATATATATATATATATATGAGGAATAAAAGAAACAATGTTTCAGACAAAATGTAAAATTAAAAATGGAATAAAGAAAAAGCAAATCAACAACTAGCAAAAATAAAAACTCAAAAACACATATTGAATAGTTCTACCAACATATTTAAATTGTTATAACTACTATCATCAGTTGGTTTGCTTAACCTTTATACCATTTTAATTGTACATATGTATCTTTATTTTCATGTAATTTTATTTATGTGCATTGAAAGATAAAACTGCAGCTATATGGTGGTATTATATCCGCCATTATATAAATAATTTACATTCTGTAAAACAAGTTTAATAATAAATGTGAAACAACACAAAGAAATGTTTCACGATCGATACCTGGGATGTTCAACCTCGAATTTATATACATGTATTGTGATCACAAAATATACATCAAGGGCTAATTGCAATATATAAAGATTAAGAGATGTAAACAATACCGATCACACAATAAAATCACGTTTCACAGAGACGCTAGTAGATGCAGTAAATGTGTTTCGCAGGTGCGCACAATATATACACACACACATACACATATATATATATATATATATATATATATAGTACATGTAGTGTATTAGTTTCTGTACATTTAAATCCGTTGAAACTCCAGTGTTTATGAAATGTGATTAATAACATGTAGATCAATTCTTAAGTATAACATTTCATGTATACAATGATTATTGGTTACATATACATGTTACGGCTGTACTCTTCACAGACAGTCAACCTCTTCAGACCAAAAAATTCACTTTAATTTTAAGTAATGACAACGTATATAAATCGTGTCCACATCTTATTATGAGAAGTGTATTACTATTTATTTTTCGTATACTGAATGTTTCTTTAAGAATATAACTATAAACCACATTACCGTATCATCACTCTCACAAAGTCATATGCAGTCTTTTAATAAGTATGTTTAATAAATAAGTTATTAACTAAATAACTACATGTAGAGTAGAATTTTAACTGACGTTATGAAACCCTATAAAAACATAAGTACAAACTAAAATATTAGGTGTTAAAGAATAACAACACAAGTTGCGTTAAGACTCATTCAAATAAATAGAGAAATACACTAATGTATAATTGAACCCCACGAACGCAATGATGCTTACGGTTAGTTATATGTAATACATAGGTTTTATATACGTTGCTATTACTTCAAATTAAAGTACATCTTTTTAAGCAACCCCTGCTAATTGAATACATGGCCCCCATGAGACAAATTGCTTTTAATATCAATCACGTAACTTGAGGTGTATTTTAGTATTTATTATTAATATTAAATTAAACGTGACAGGTTAATTAATACTTTGATGATTACGATGACTTAGTGTATGCATTCCTGTAAATAGCATTGTACGAGTGCACGTTATATTTACGATCAGTTACATTGGTACACTAATCGAATTGCGACACAATAATAGAAAATCAAAACACTCCTGTGCGAGTGCGTGCACCTTATTTAAATAATGAGGTGAAACAAAATACAATTTGTACGCTTGTTAGAAAACGAACAATAATGGGCAAAAAGGTCAAATATATCAACATAATTTCCGTCCGTGCATTCAAATAAAAGCCCCTTTTGTTTTGTAAACTTTTTATTTCTATGTATGGTTGCGAGAGCTATGTTGCAGCCCTCTGCCGTCTGTGCTCTCTCTTCTCCCTCAACTTCTGACTTCTCCTCTCCTCACTCCTCTTGGGGAATGCCGTTACAGCTGTTCTCCAGCGGGTCCGATCTTCATCGACAGACTCCCAGCCTTTGGGGTTGACGGCACTTGCCCTCATAACTTGCTGCAGACACCACGTTGCGTAGGGCAGGGATATATATATATATATATATATATATATATATATATATATATATATATATATATATATATATATATTAGCAGAGCTATCCGGTGTTGTCCAGGTTAGAGGGTGGGATAACATCATATGCACCATCAGGGTTAGGAGTGTTTTTTTAATAGCAACCTTAATGCTGTCAACTAGATATCTTACTCACCGAGCTTTTCCGATATGCGTGTATACCCTTAAACTAACACTAATAAATAGATACATTGCATTGCGTAACATGTTTGCAAATTGTCATTAGCTTTTAAAAGGGCAGCCAGAGACGCAACATAGTTTCATTATGTTCACATTCAAAGTGTGCATATGTACAATAATATGGAAACTGCACTTCTTAGAGTGTCTTCGTTTTTAGGTGCAGACAGCACAGACAGAGAAGTGTTCACCTTGATAAATATATATATATATATATATATATATATATATATATATATTTCATTTCAATCAAAGGGTAAAACAGTTCTTATTGGAGGGGTTATGTCCCCGGGGACCATTTTAATATAATCCATATTTGCTGAAATGTTTAGAATATACATCATTTTCGTCATTTACATATGGTTTAAATTTCATTTGAATCTAAGGAAAACAGTTTTCAGTTGAGGGCGGGGACCACCAGCGTTGAAGTGATATATTTATAATACAGCATATGACTTTCACTGAGAATTCAGTAGGTTGCATGCTAATTCTCAAGAAATTATGTCCAACAGTTTTTGTAAACATAAGACACAAAAACCAGACAGACACACACACAGATAGACATAGTTACTGTTTTATATATAGAAAGAGACAGATAGAGATGTTACATATAGATATTTAGTGCGTGCCGCACATATTAATGGAGAACAAAGCTTACACATACACATAATCAACACATTACAATGTTTTTAAAGTAAATCCTAATTAAACAACATTTTTATTATCGTATTATTGTTTTTACACATTAAATCGCTTATATTATATATAAAATATACTCGAAAATTATGTATTTTTATTTACCGTAATATTTCCATTGATATACATATATAATTGATATATATATATATAATTCCGCTACGTATGAAACTAAATCACTATTTTGTATCTGTTTATTGAAAAGTATAATAGGATACACAAATTAATATATTTTGTCTATGAAATGATTTTAGTTTCAGTGAATGGGTAAGAGGGTATAAACCCAACATTAATAGGTTCTGCACATTTATGGATCTCATAAAATACTATGAAAACTTGTGTTTACTACATTCAAAATAATGTACGATAACCACAATTATACTTCTTTTTAAGTTTATTTTTATTCATGAGAAAAAAAAACAAGGGTGCACATTCATCGTAGTATAGTTCCATTATGTGGGTTCGTGCAGTTATCGCTTGTGTGAGCCGTGCGTCACTATAATAAGTATATCAGTTACCATAGTAACATGGACAATCGCATCTAATGCTTAAGCGTGTTTCTCATGAATATTGCTTTAGAAAAAACACTTTTAAACAAAATAATTGTTATTATATAAAATAATAGTAATTACTTATTTTAAACATTTAATTTCTATCTTTTGTGACTTTTATGGCCATTTAATTTAGATATCAATTATTAATCTAATATAAAGAAGGTTTTTCAGTAAAAAATATTCACTTAATCTAATAATAAGCTATTGCATTTCTTTAAAATCGTATTTAAACAATTGATTCATTTAGTAGTACATGTATCTCTATCAAGTATATCATCTCTTCATTTAAGTGCTTGTGTACAGAAACAATTATTCCCCATCAAAAGTAATTAAAATATGCATAGTCGATTACTGTTTAAATTAAAATCTGATCTTTTTTATGACAATATTTACACTATTCCTCCAGTTACAAATATTGTTATTGCTCTCAAATATCGCTATATTTACAGTATGTGTATATAAACACTATTGTTCACACCCCTTAAGATAAAACAATTTGAATTCCTTGCCTCTAAGTGAGCACAGCTTTGTAAGTATTCTGTTAGGTAATGATGACATCATAAAAAACGTATTCATTACCATTTAGTAAGGTAATTTTTATACCTCATGTACATAATATTCATAAATAGTTTATAAATCGATTAGGTTACGAGGTTGGGTCATGGGTTATTTTGCTTCGACATTTTGCCGGGTCCGTTGAGTATATTATTATTGATCATCAAAAAAAACTGATGCGAAGAGACCTCTAGAGATAATTTCAAATAATCATTAAGAATGTTTAGCGAACTCATTAGAAATTGAAAAAAATGTCAACTATCGATTTGTGCTAATTATAATTGTTTTTTTTTAAATAAATGAACAAAATTCTTTAGAGACGTCATTCATGAAAATGTAATGATTTTTCTGTTTATAATCTATTCTTTGAATAGAAAAAAACTACATACAGTAGAATCATGTAATGGTGATCCAGTGGAGTGGTCGTTGTCGTTCAGTTGATTGACTATTAGCAAAATTAAACGGTTACGTTGAAGTCAGAAGACAAACGTAAGAAGTAAAAAACCAAGTTTATGAATAATGTAAGATGTGAATGTAGGATACATTAATATTGCTAGGTAAATGAATAAACATTGATCTAAAAAAATAACAAAAAAAATATTAGATATTTATCAAAAAACAACTATTATTGCAAATGTTAAACAAAGTGTACACCATTTCTTTTAGGTTGATGGGTATGTATTTGCAGTATCAAAATATAATCACACTCGAGAGTATATATATATATATATATATATATATATATATATATATATATATATATAGTCAGTTATATATATATATATATATATATATATATATATATATACACACACACGTATATATATATATATACATATATATATATATATATATATATATATATATATATATATATATATATATATATATATATATATATGTATCTCCGCCAACACGCAATAGTGCAACTAAAAATACTAAATAAATTATACATGTGTATTTTATGATAAATGTTTCTGACAAATGGGGAAGGGATGCTGTTTTCTCCGTCGGAATCTCTCTATTAAACACAGTTTATTCACTAGTCTTTTTTTACATTGAAGTAGTATTTTTAGATCATTATATTAAGTGGCTTCATGCCTTGTCTAGAAGGATTCTCATGCACAATATAGAGTAATGTTTAAGTAATCTTAGGTGGTATTTTCGATGTTAAACTTATTTTTTCACATTCGCATATAAACCTTGTCGCACGGATATTCCAGCTAATAAATAAATGCGGATCAGAGTTGTTACTATGGGCGTGACAAAAAGCTAACTAGTGACTATTACATATCAAATAATACACGATTTAAAACTACTATTGAAAATCTAAAAATAATATTACTCTAAGACAATGCGATGTTTGTACGCAAGTTATTATCCTCCATCTTGTTTTTTAAACGATAAAACCGCCTGATCTTCAATGATAAAAACATTTATTTTAGTATTTCATCTCATGACGCTGTTGCGCCAAACGTAAAACGATAATTAATATACACATTCTTAGCCTCGGAGATAGGATACACTTTAATTTATATATTTTCGGAAAATAAAAAATAAAAAACATAATATTGAAGGTAGGACAATACTATTGTGGGGTCTGCGTCAGCGACTGACGTTAATAGAATTGATGTATATTTGACAAACTCGAAGAAAGATTTTGGAAGTTAACCCAAATAAGCATACATATTCTGAAACTTAATAAACCAGTGTAGTTAAATCAGTATTTTTCAGTTTGGGCAATAGTAGTACAGTAATACAATATGATATGCGTTCGCACCAGACGTTTATACAATGGAAGTATGGCCAACACTCATTTATAGCACGAACGCAATATAAAACACATCATAGTACAACTGTGGAATTCTCCTAGGCTCCACTTGTAAATATATAGACAGAACTATCAAACATATCTTGAACTACGCATTGCTAGTGAAGTATACAACTATTTCATTGTTTTTGTGTGTGTATGACATAGTTTCATAATTGAGGTTTAAAAATCGAGCGCAGTGGTTTACATAATTATTCAACAAAACAAACATGCATCAAATTACACGGTTATGAGTAAAGACTCGGCATTTGTTAATTTGAGTTGATAAACAAATGTTTGCAGAAAGTAACACTCGTGATATACAGCGCGGGCCTGTATTATTTTCAAATGATGATTATAAGTCGCAGCTTTATCATAACCATGATATTATTTCGGCTATATATGTTTCTATGTTCTACTTTGCATAACTGTAACAAGATGGAGTCTTATAATGACGCCTAATTATTCTCTGATAATTTAACGGTTAACGACCAGCTCTTAAATAACAAGCCGCGCATGCGTGGTCCTCCTCTGTATGTCACTCGATGTGGCGAGTGTAAAATGCAATAGATTTTGTCAATATGGGCCATTTCTGACCCCCCTTTGACCCGCTGAGGGCGCGAACCAAGATTTTTCTGAGGTCAAAGATGCTTATTTCATATCCAGAACAATTGCCTCTACATTTTGGCCAAGTTTCAGAAAAATTAAATGGATGGATCAACCGTTATGGGAGAAAAAGGTTCTTTGTTGCCATTTTGCGGGCTTTTGATCCCCTGGGGTCGCGAACCAGATTTTTTCCAAGGTAAGCGATACTGATTTTTTATTAGGAACAATTGCCTCCATATTTTGGGCAAGTATCAAAGAAATTGAATGGATGGAGGGAAAGTTATGGGGCAAAAAATGTCATTTTTTGCCATTTTGGGGGCTTTTGACCCCCTGGGGGGGGGGGCCTAACCAGATTTTTTTTCAAAAATCGGAGAATATCACTTGCTTACCTGGCAGAGAAATTCAATGGATGGTTGTGGAGAAAAATGCGGACGGACGGACGGAAATTCCTCAAAACATAGGTCCCCCGATTTTATAAATCGAGGGACAAACAACACATCGGTCCCTCGATCTTATAAATTGGGGGACCAATTATAATGAATCAAATAAGTAATTATAATATTACATAAAATAAGGGCATATTGATTAATGTTTAAAGTAGATGTTGATTATTAATCGATATGATATGTAACCGAAATAATACGTACAAAAAAGTGGAAAAATATATAGATATAGAACAAAAAATTGATTTGAGTTTTTCGTATTACCAGATATATTCACATTGACGTTATTAAATACAGTAACACAATGCCCATTATTAGAGATTCGTCATAGTCATTCAACTACACAAACTTCGTATATTACTTTGCACTGACTGGGGTAATTGAACCGTTTTCTGAATAGAAAAAGACGCAATATATCCGACCAGCGAATTTCCTAATCCCAATTACTATATATTACATTACTGTGGACCAGTACGAGAGAAGGAAAAGGATAACAACAATCAAGAACAGACAATAACACATTATACAAATGATGAAATCTATTGCGGTTTTAAAGTAGTAAAAAAAGTAGATAACAACGCTGGCAAAAGAACTTGAATTGATATGTTGCGTTGATCATATATTCTTTCATATTGCTTTGTTACTAACGGGTCACTGATAATTAAGGCCGACACTCAGTACATCACAATGGTTAACTTGCTTGTGACAAATAGATAGTCAGACAAAAACAGTTATTATTACAGACGATAGGTAGACCTAGGCATAATTATATCATTTAACAAAATGTGTTTAAATTGGACTTGAAAACGAGTTTTATAGTCAGCTGGGAAACAGCGACATGGTATGTCGTTTCATAGATGTGAAGTTCTTGGAAAGCAACTCTGATCATAGAATTACTGTTTAGGTTCAGGTAGAAAGAAACACAGGGGAGTTTAGAGTGGTTGTAGGTAAACACATTTTGCTGTGTATGTTTTGCAGGGAACTAAAGAATGACGCTCGGTCGATCACGTAAATTAGGGTAGAGTGGACAAAGATAAACAATCTGTCTTCTGTAAGCAAGAGGGTGAATGCGAAATAAAACAATGTCTCTCACTTGATTTCGAAATCGAATGCATACTGTTGACAGATGAGAGTGTTCTGAACTGCAATCTTAAGATGTGGCAAATGTACTCAATCATTATCTACCTTGCTCTTATACAGAAATATGATTGCATCAGAAGTGAAATAATTATTATCCAATCATGTTATTCCATCGACTTTAAGAGCAGATCTTTTGTAAGCCTAACACTTTATGTGTTGGGTTAAACTCAGTCATAGAAGAGCATCACAAGAGTAAGCCTATTCACAAGAAATATATCAATTTAAACAGGAAAAAAATGAAGATCGGAGCGTTGGTGTTGAAATGAGAAATACTTCGTTCTAGATGCAATGAAAGTAGTACACAATTGTTTCGCCATTGCATAACACGCTTGATGTTAGAAAACGAGAGAATCAAAAACATATTGCCCTTGCAAGCGGGTGGTTGTGTAATCTGCATTGGTGTAAACAAATGATCGTAGATTGTGATTTGGAATACCATTGATGCACATTAGAAAGGTTCAAGTGCAGCATCGATAAAGGGGGCGTAGATACTAGGTCGTTCAACATAAGCCTATGAACGACTCATTTTATGAAGCTATCAGAGAGAATTAATGCGATGGTGGAGAATATATTTCTAGATATTCTATAGCTATCAAGATTGTGAAGCAAACCTTTGTGCGAAATCTTATGAAAGTAAATATCCGCGAATCGAATAAAAATATTAAATGGAAAGAGATAATGCATTAAATGAGAACTGATGAGTGTATATTACGTAAATAGATATGTAGACGAATAGGAACAGTACATATATATATATATATATATATATATATATATATATATATATATATATATATATGTATATATAAATAGCAGGAATGATGTAGGTAGAATGGACCGTTAAACAGAAGAAATTTATATATATATATATATATATATATATATTGATATGCTATCTGGCTTTTTTAGCTCGCTATCTCTTCACAATGTGTGCTACTTGATATACTTTATATCAAAATGTAAAATAATATACACTTCATACAACAGTTTGTTGTAACTATGTGACTAAATCTTCACCATTTCTTCATATAATTAGATAAACGGTGATTATTCAAGTTAACCTATATATGGAACATTGCTCTTTAAATGTTAATAGCACAAACACTCTATTAGGTATTAACCTGTTAGGGCAAGGTAAGACAGTACACAAAATATTACGAAAAGTTATCTGGTATTTTTGTTTAAAAAAATAGATTCAAGTTTTATCGGTCAACGCTTTTTACGATTTTTAAGTCAATTAACATTATTTCACTGAATTAAAAATCAAAATAAATGTTGGCGGTTAACAGGTTGGGAGGTGGTCGGCGTAACAGAGAGTGGGGCGGGGTAGGCCAGGCAGTCAATTATCTTCTTCGCTTCCTCATATCTTTCTTTGCAGTTAACTTTGCATTATCTCCCCTGAAAGTTTATTTCCAAATATTTAAAGAAAGGTTTAATAGTTTAACCATTTTTATTAAATCACTTGAATTAGTTATTGCTAAAAGCAAAACCAATATTGCATATACATAAAAACATTAGTACATAAGTACAATTAAATTACGAATTAATAAGACCAAACCTTATTTAAATAAATACCGTTTTAAAAGTGGTTATGCTACTTAAAAAGATATGATTATATCGATGGGATTTTTCTCCGTGCGATATATACAGTATTTCGAAATACTATATCGTATTAATGATTTACATTAGCATCACCCCGTTTAGATGGTAATGTATAGATGATAAATGAAAATAAAACTTTCGCATTTATGAGTTAGATGTATGTGTACATTTATATATTTACATCCTGATGAAGTCTTATAAATAAAGACGAAACGTTGATGTACACATAAAAAACATCCATTTTTTGGTTTTCCTTTTTCATTTTCCCATCACGTCGGATTACTTTCACCCTTCTCTTCCCATATTTATATATGTATTTATATTCATATATTCATATATACACATATATATATATACGAATATATTCATGTATATATATATATATATATATATATATATATATATATATATAGTAAGTTTAAATAATACAAAATAAAAAGAATTATAACTTTGATACTATCACAGTCTTGAACCAGAATAACTGTTCCCAATTTAACTGTAGAAATTACATGAGTGCCCTTTAGTTGGGAGATATAGTGTAAACGTCTTACGTCATTGAAGACAACAGGATTAGCACATACATTGGGTCGACGGGTGGAGTTTAAAGGACAGGTTTAGAAACCATATACACTCTTTCAAAGAACCTTATACTAATTTAAAGAAGGTCCCAACGTATTTAGCTAAACATGTAAGAGAACTAATCAGTACACATATACAATACTCCATAGAATGGGTTATACAAGGTAGAGCAGGGAAATATCAACCAAACAGATCTAAGAGATGAAACCTCAGTATTCTGGAATCCTACAATATAGTTATGTATGCAGAACATTTATTCAATAAAAGACAGGAAGTGGATCATAACTGTTTACATAAAACCGCATATATCCTATCTCAGTACATACCCATATAGAATACCTTTTGCAGTAACATTTTCATCAACATTAATAAGAACCCATCTAAGGTATAGGAATATTATATAACTATTTAGGCAATAGACATATACACCCAATAGTAGATGACAGAGTGATAATACCCCAATATAAAACATTTCAATATAGAACACATCACTCGCAACAAAAATGACCGAATCGACAAAGCTTATAGCTTTCTAGCAAATAGAAAATGAAATGGTAAGAGGGCAAGATCATGATCGTATCATCAACATTTGTTTTTAGTTTTCATCTGTACTAATTAGTTAAGAGATGATAACTAGAAAATGAGATAATTTTCTGAAGGAGTAAGAACCACTAATACAATACTCATTTAAAATATAATGCTAAATACATGCTCAATATAGTTAAAAAATAAAAAAAAATTAAAATAAATTAAAATAAATAAATAAACAAATATATGTGTGTGTATATACATATTTATGTATGTGTGTGCATATGTATATATATATATATATATATATATATATATATGTGTATGTATGTGTACGTGTTTGTGTTTGGAGGGTTAAGACGCAAAACACGATGAATCCAATTCGTTTAAATTGAGATCATAAACAATACAAACAGGAATAAATAAATTAGTAGGTATCATATCATGTAACACATAGTTTTGGGGTGTCGGTGAGTGTTGAAATACAACCCTTTTTGCAAGGACAGTTTCGTGCTTTTAAAATTGCCGTTTGCCGTGTTTTGCGTTTCGAATTGTTCGTATATATATATATATATATATATATATATATATATATATATATATATGAAGAAGAAAGGAAAGGAATTAGAGAAGCAAATCATAATTCAATTCAATTGCTCATAGCAAGGTATATTCCTCAAAAAAGGCAATTTATTCAAGTTAAATTTTCCTTAAGCCAGGCTTTTCAAAGATCAAAATCTTATCATCAGAGGAAGTCGCTGCGATAGATAAGTTGGCAAAGGCTAAGATTTAAAATTTGAAAAAATAAAATAAAAGTTGTAGGGGGAAGAAACAACAGGGCAAAATTCTGCCCGAATGCAAGCAAATGTCCGATTGCTAAAAAGTCCGGTGTCGAAAAGTCCAGCGGAGAGAATGAGATGTAGATAGGCAGGTCATTAAAAGGCCCGAAAGGTTGTGAGAGAGAGATCAAAGTTAAATTCCAAGAAGCCACAACTTCAGGTGCGGCGAAAATAGAAAATCCAAAGGGTAAAATGTCCAATAAGTGCAGGCAGGCTCAGAAGAGAGTGAGGTGAAAAATATTCGCCATTAACAATACTTCCTGGGCAAAGATGTCAGAGAAAATGCTTTAAAATAGGGAAAAAATGTAGCGAAAATATTTTAAAGTTAGCCCGAAGCGAAAGCCGGCTTGAAAATGAGGAAAGGCATAAACTCCTGTGCGACCAATAGGAAGAGAGGGAATGGTGAGGGGTGATTAGGGGGAGAGAAGAACGGGTGCGAAGAAGAAAAAGGGCTGTGGAGAGTGAATGCGGTTAAAACTAAGAGTGTGATTGTGGGGGGTGAGTCGCATGAAAGTAGAAATTGGATGTTAGCGCGAATTTGGGTTCAACTAGAAAAGGGAAAGGATGGGGTAGGAGTAAGTCAACGAGTGCTGGGAGGGAGAGTTCAAATGCCAGAATGCGT
>OY744527.1:119851869-119976869 GCA_963556195.1 Sepiola atlantica
CGACCATAGTTGAAATACTGATGCTTTAATGTAATACATTTGTGTAGATAGGGCTGTGCGCAAATGCATGACCGTATACGTATTTTATTGGGTGTGTTCATGAGTTCAATTACATCTGTCTGAGTAACACATACTCCATGGATACAATTATTAACAAAATATGTTTGAGTATTTATAATAATGTTAATCAAAATGTATAACGCATGATAAAGAAAATGTGTATTACAATATTATATATATATATATATATATATGTGTGTGTGTGTTTGAATCAATAGATTATTTATTATAATATATATGCATTTGAATAAAATGAACGGTAACATCGACAATACTATTTTAACAAACATATCAGCGGAAGATTGTTTGTTTTCAAAATAAATGAAAAGTATCATAGTGCCTAAAATTAAGAGCACACATGGAGAATTACATTTGGCAGATAGACAACGGTAACAATTACAAGCGAGTAAAATAAATTTAACTCAGTATTCATTTAAATACGATTAAAAGTAAACATCAAAATATCTAAATGGAGAGGGTCCAAGTTCTTAAACCATCTTATGAACATTCATAATGATTTTTAATTGATTATAAAGTAAATAGTACACATAACTTATATATATATATATATATATATATATATATATATATATATATACATATATATATACATACATACATTACTATATATTTAAAAACACGCATGCTAATACAATACTATATATGTATATATACATATATACATATATGTATTTATGTATATATATATATGTATATATGTATATATATGTATATATATATATATATATATATATATATATATATATATATATATTTATATTTATATTTATATAATAATTCGTTACTAGTACATATCTTAAAATATAACAGTTCCCCAGACAGTGTAAAAACATTGCTAATTGGAGAACATTCTAATTTACTTCTTTAATTAGATTTAAATTAGCGGAGCAATCATTTTTGTCAAAAAGCATACAAAGTAATTACACGTATTTAATGTAATTAATAAAGTGTCAATTACCTACTCTGTGTCTATATTCTAATTTGTTCTTGTTGTTTTCAAATCTAAAATTAATGAATCGTTCTTAATGTATGTAACTTATAACAAGAATCGAACAGAATTAATAGTGCTCATCATAAAATATATATGTTGATGGCTACTAATTTATAGAATATATGAAGCTACACTATGTTAATGCCCCGTCGTAGGGCTGTAAAATGCTCATCTTTCTGCATCTATCACACATGAGATGAAAAGCGTAAGTTGTTGCATACATATGTTTACCACCGATTGTACTTTTTATAATAGCTTTCCGCCGTAAGATTTAATGTGGATTAGTTATTATCATCATCATGGCCGCCACTCAAATAAAATAAGTGTGGGTTCTCATATACGAAAATGGTCTAATCCGCATGCGTTATCGTTTGCGCATTGATTTTCGCGTGCACTAATCCTGCTACTTTCGGTTCTTCAACGTGATGACGTCGTTCTCTTTAAAATGTTTCTGAACTATTCTATTCTCTCGAGTGCACTCGAGTGCACTATGTTGTGTGATTGATTCCATACGGCTTCAAATCTTCCATGAAACAATCTGTGTACCGCTTTTTCTGTCATCCAGCCCTCTTAAATCCCAGTCAGTTCGGTATAAAATATATTTTGTAAGATTAAAACTCGTCTATCATTCTTATAGTGTGAGCAGCTTATCTAAAACGATTTTTAACAATTAAATCCTTCATACTAGAGCAACCAGACTCTTCCAGGACTCTGATATTAGTTAGACGATCTAGTCAGCGAATTGTAAAAAAAGGTTTTCGAAAAGTGTTTGATGTAGTTTTCCGAGGGTGTACGATATATCGTCCATATCTCCAACGAATACAAGAGTGTCGGAAGGATTATGACTCGACACATTCATATATTATTTATAATTACTGTTTTCCATATTGTATTAAAGGCTATACAAGGTCTGTTAAGTAGGTCATTGTCGCTTAATATATGTGCTGATCCTTTGAGTCTTCTAACTCTCCGTTGTACTTTCTGTGTATAATTTTTACTTAGTCCGATAATGGTAGATATCTTTCTGTTTCCATCTATGTGTGGTCATCAAAACGAGTATGACAGGAGCTCGTTTGATATTGAATTCAGAATAGCCGGTGAAAGACACACAATTAACAAACCCAAATATCTAGCTCGCTCGCCCCCTTCTGAAAAATATATCACTGACTGATGAAAAAATCCGCCTTTAAGATTCCATCAATGTATCATATAGGTAAGAGCTAAACGAAGTCAAATCTCGTATGATTAAGACATTTGAAGATCTGACAGCCAGGGAAACACGGCAACGTTCCCGCCATTCACCAATAATATTCATTGCCAACATTAGAAAACGTCAACTAACTTCTGCTAAGGATTCAGTGCTAAACGAATGTCTCAGATTCGCCACAACAACCTAGTGGAGTGTATACTTTGACAGGATAGATCTAATAGAAGAGGCAGCATTGCATATATCTAAAGTACAAGGGGACGAACTAAGTTGAAAAGTCAAAGAAGCACCTGAGAATTAACAAACTTCCAAAGCTATCGTCTTAAACGAATCATTATTTGCTGTCAAGCCACTATACAGTGATGATTATGTAATAACACTACCAGCAGACACAGGTAATGCTACAACGTTAATGGGGACAGTGGAATATATCAAGAGACCAGCAGATCTAATAGGATCTTGTGGCTTCTGTAAAGTTAAAAACATATGTATTTGAAAACAGAGTGACCTAATACCACCTGAAAAATATACAGCTAGTTTAGCATTACAGCAGGTCACAACACCTATACGACTTACCGAAGATTTACAAATAGTTTATTAACACCAATCGTCAGCGCCCAAGTTCCATCATGTCATACATTAGCCTATTTCGGGTATGTATAATTACCCACGCACAGGCACCACTTATTCATATTTTAAGAATCCAGCTTAATTCGTGGACAAAATCAACAATGCTCTCATTCATTCGAACGAGATAATGTATCTAGATGTAGTGAGTCTGTTCACGAAAAAAGCATTGACGATAATCTGACTGTGATAACTTCAGACACTCAACTGGAAGAATGCGCTTGTATCCCAATTGATAATCTAATGGAGATGTTGACCTTCTGTCAAAAATCCACATACTTAGTGATGGGGTATGATATATATTAATAGTAACAAGGTCTAGCATTGGGATCCCTATTGTTCACAGTACTGTTAATGTATACATGAACTGCTTGAGGAAATAACGTTAGGATCAACAAAGCTAAAATCAACATTATGACTACAATATGTGGGTGGCACATTCATACTCTGACCTCAACAGGAAGATGTATAAACATTACTGCACCATATCAACTCTTATTATCAATCTATACAGTTCACGATAGAAAAGGAACATAATAACACATTACTCTTCCAAGATGTGTTAGTAACTCACACTTATCAGCAATAAGTTCATATGTATATCGAAAGCCAACATTCACTGAACAATATAAATATTTAAAATATCAATATCTATATTATGTAAATAAATAAATCGCCCGATACCTACAAAAGCAATATGTAGTAACAGCAATACTTATCAAGAGGATATAGACAGCTAAAGAGAAATCCCTACACGGAAACAAATATCAAGAGCGTATGACATCAGCCCCAACAAATCTGGAGCAACCATCAACGGACACTAGTCGAAATCTATCCACAGTGTGTTTACTATATATAAATCGTTGTCGGAAATAATTCAATGAATATGTAATCCCTATGGCATCAGGATAGTATTTAGGAGCAACTCAACTCTCCGAAAGCATATTGCGATTGTCAAACCTATACAAAAAACGTAATTACTAAGAACTATGTATGCTATTTCTAGTAAGTGTTATAAACTGCACAAAAGTTAGATGTGTCGCACACTAAATGTAAAACTAGAAAAAAAAGTAAGTCGTTATACGTCGATATATAGAAAATAATGTACGCATAATCACATATGGGTGGGTACAAGAAACTATATATACCATTATAGGAACAAGAAACTATATAGACAGAGTAGAACGGTTAAGATTAAGACGACTCAAAAAAGCTACAGATATATTGGGACACAATCGCATACTAAGCAGATTTAGTATATATTTTAATACAATATAGAAACCATTAATAATAAATAATAAATAAGGCCACCCTATATATATATGTATATATATATATATATATATATATATATATATATATATATATATATATATATTGGGTGTGTATGTGCGTGTGTATATACATAGTTATGTAATGCAATGTGTAGTAAGATAGTGATACATAATGAGTAACAGAAAGGCTTCACATCTTAAATACAAGAATAAGTTAACATCTCTCCAAATTCATACTAGACTTGTCCGCAGAGACCAGTTGCATAACAGATAAAGTACTAAGTAACATCTACATTTACTTGCAGTTTTCTGAAGGTTGAAGATCGTAGTTAACAGTTAAATCCTCAATGTTGACGATGCTAGGAATTGCGAATTATAGAAGACTTCAACTTTCTAGTGGCTGACGGAACGAATGCATGCTATGCTCGTGGATTAAATAAAGGGTTCAGTTTTAAATTGCACTCATATGCTTGCGCTAGACAGACATATTCTCGAGTTTAAAACGATACACATGAAGGTCAGAGAGTAGAGAAGCCGACACATTGTAAGTGTAACACTGAAGATCAGAACAGTAGTCCGATTAATCTAAATTATACAAAAATTAAATATGTATACATTTTATAATAATTTAATGAATTTTGTCGGATGCATTTGTTTAGACTGACAATGAGCAAGTATGCACATATGAACCTCATGCATGAATATGTATGCCATTTTGAATATCCGTAAAGTATATATTCTCAAACTAGGAATCAGATTGTCTGCAAATGTAGTGATTGTGATAAAATATGAAATTTTATTTGAATAAATAATATTTATATATATATATATATATATATATATATATATATATATATATTTATATGTGTGTAAGTGTGTGTGTGGCTGTGCGTATTAACATAATGACGTTTTCAGTATCATAATTCATGTATGATTGTCTAGAATTTTTAAATTAAGAATATATCTAAGTATAAGTGATGAATGTGTATCCATAAATATATTTGTGCAACGTGTGTATTGTGTGATTGCGTGCGTCCTTTACATGACGATGCTTGTTTGTGTATGTTTGTGTACATTTTGGACATGCTATAAGACTCTGAGCATGATCTGTAAGAAAGGAAATGAATCAGTATATTAGTTGTCATAAAGTGTCAAAATATTCCGATGACAAATACATAACTTTCATGATCGTTAAAAATACGAATAAGAAAGTACTTCATATATATATATATATATATATATATATATATATATATATATATATATATATATATATATATATATATATGTATATATATATACATTTATGTATGTATATATATATATACATATATGTATGTATATATATATATATATATATATATATATATATATATATATATATATATATATATATATATTAGGGTAGGTCGATTTTACACTTTTTTCTATATATTAAAAAAAGGCACGTACCGAAAGTTGTATATAGACCTATTAAATACTCATGCAAAAAATTAGATCAAAAACTTCAGCGGTTTTTTGAGCGTTTGGTATCAAAGATCGTAGACAAGAATATACTGAAAATTCCTCGTTTTTGCAAGATTTGCTTGAATATTGGTGTGAAAACCAAATAATTTTAGCATTTAAAAGCAGGGAATGTCCTTTTATTTTATAAAAATGATATGAATTAAAGAAATCTTCAAATTGAAAATTTGCCCCCCCCCCCTCATTTTCAGTATCTGCTTTTGTAAACTACCTTTTAACGTTATGGATTAAACAGTAATATTTGAATACCTAAAAAAATGATTTTTTCTGTTATTAGTTAACAAGCAAAGAAATAAGGAAAAACCTAATACTATTTTTATGAAGCTTAATATAGAGAGTCAAATTGCTCCATATAAGACCCCTTAGACAAAAATGCTGGTCTCAATTTCTGACTCAAAACTTTGGCTGTAATGTGTTGATGCCTTGCTTCAAAACCATATACAGTTTGTGAAGCTTCTGTTATTAACTTAACTGCCCGTTCCACACCCTGAGAATGTGAGGGCAAATCTGGCAAGTCAAGCTTGGTTCCATTCATCAACGATTCTCGAAGTTCAGATTCAGTAAAATCTTCCGTCATTGCTGGTTCAAAAATGCCGCATAATTTTAAATCTATTAATTGTGTCCAATGTGTGGCATTAAAATTAATAGGTAGTATTCTTTTTAATCTTTTTCTGGTTGACTCCTCACTCCTGAAAGAACAAATTAATTAATTGAATTATTGAAAAATTCCAATCTGTACTGCTTTAATAATTATGGTGAAATTAGATAAAATCTTTAAAAATCATTCTATAAATTGGAATAAATAATTGAGTCAGAGATATATGAATAAATATTACTTACCTAATGGCCAAAATTCTTTTTAAAGCTTCTTCTCTTACTTCAATCGCCTCAAGTTTTAACCATGGAATATAGAAAGTTTTCAGGCAGTAAACAAAATGTATTACCTTGTATATTTCTAAATGTGATATCTTAGATTTCCTGAGGCTGCTCCTTAATCCTCTGAATCATAGTAAAAATGTGCACTTACTGATTGTGGAATTTACTATTTCTTTTAATTTCAAACCAAGAAGTGGCATACACATTTACAATAAAATTTACTACATAGTGTAGTTTTGTTGTGTGCCTTTGTGGGTATGCACCACGAGTCCATAAACACATAAGCCTGATGGCCAAAGTTAACCATCTTGCTTGGTTTAAAGGACCAATTTTCCAGGAGGCATATCTAGAGTCAACCTTACCTCTAGAAATACCTACTGTGTATTCATAAAGGAGTCTTTTGTCAGAACTAAGATCATGTATTTCATCAATTTTAAAAATTGACTCTAGAGGATTGCTAATAGTGGAAAATAATATTTGGGGTAAATCATATCAATCATTTGAGCATAATTTCCCCAGAGGGCTACTGAATGTTGTAGGGCCTTTTGCGCAACCATCTATGTTTTTAAAAAGGGCTCTGAAAGGTAGTTCATTATGATGCAAAGAGCAACCAATTGTGTGAAGAGTTTTAAAAAGTTTTTTTTCTAAAATTGCAACCATTCCACCATCGCAACTTGTGTTGGTATTAGTGTTGTCAACAAGTATAGCCTTGATACTGTTCTCACTGTGGAATTCATGCAAAACATCCACCACTTGATCTGCATGAACAGCACCTGTTGCACCACTATTCGGAAGAACTCTATGTGTCAGATATTTACTTTCACATGGTGTTTCTTTTGTAAAAGTTAAATGGTGTTCTGGTCCCTTAGTTTTTTTCATAATTCTCTGTCTATTTTCATCCACAATTTTCTTATACATCAATGTGTCCTTATCCATTCTCCCATCAACTCCAATACATATATTTTAGGTGGGGTAAAAACTCCTGGCTGAAATAGTTTTATTTATCTACCTCCAACAAGGTAAGATGTGACACAAGGTCAGGAAAGTGGGATTAGATAACCCTGCGCTATAAAGGTGAGCACTCTGGCCATTAAAAAATTGACTTGGCAGCCCCGTCGGCATTCCCCTGTAGGGGCGCCTCAGACAGTTAGCAATAAACTTACTCCTCTCCAAAGAGGAAAGGCAAAGCCTGGGAGGATGCACCTCCTAGAATTGCACAGGACGGACAAGCCCCAATAGACGGGCGTAAATCCAGGCCCAAAGGCCCGGACGATACCGGTTTATTTGGTGGGGTAAAAACCCCTGGCTGAACTAGATTTTATTTATCTATCCCCAACAAGGTAAGATTGACACAAGGTCAGGAAAGTGGGATGAGAGCCAGTGCTCGAGATGTGAGCACTCTGGCCATTTAAAAATTGCCTGGGCAGCTTCGTCGGCATTGCCCGGTAGGGCCGCCTCAGACAGTAAGCAATAAACTTACTCCTCCCCAAAGAGGGAAGGCAAAACCTGGGAGATGCACCTCCTAGAACTGCACAGGACGGACAAGCCCCAATAGACGGGCGTGAATCCAGACCCGAAGGCCCGGACGATACCGGTTTATTTGGTGGGGTAAAACCCCCTGGCTGAACTAGTTTTTATTTATCTAACTCCCACAAGGTAAGGTGTGACAAAAGGTCGGGAAAGTGGGATTAGATAAGCCAGCGCTCGACAATTCAATATATATGTGTGATAATTAAACACAGAATCAACACGGGAACTCAAATTCGCCCGATGAATTTTCAACCGGTGAATACCATAAAAAATATCCAATAAATAAAACGCCTATGTAAACAAATAATTATTTATATATAACATTAAATATCATAGTGTTTTATTCCTTTTTAATTTGAATATGTACATTTAATTTCTTAAGAAAAATAATAATAAACTTTAAAATATTTATTATTAAGTAATGTATTACTTTTTTTTTGTTAAAACCCGGGTTTAATTTAAGGCGACACATCTGCCGGTGAAATCTCGGCAGTGATAAAAAATCTCGATTTATTTGATCTTAAAGTTGCAATGCTCAAATAAATACAAAATTTTGAAGAAAAATATTTCTTGTGGTAACTTTTGACATTATTTGGCAACTTTCTTCGAGTGCGATAATTTACAGTTTCAAAATCGACCTCCCCTAATATATATATATATATATATATATATATATATATATATATATATATATATATATATATATATATGTATATATTAGTAGTATGTTTTTAAAGGCTGTGGGCAATGCAAATTCCGGGTAAGATGCAAGTTTTAAAGAACAAAAACAATACATCGAATACGAACTATGACTTACTATTTATTTTTCCTAAAAATCTTACATAACCACAACAGTGTTGTTAGCTGTTTGTGATGTACAGATGATTAAAAAATCATTATTTAATATTTCTGGAAATGAAACTTCCTTTTGTCAGAAATCCGCGAGAATGCAGAGAATCTGACAAAATAAAATGGCTGCCAAAGCAGAACAAGGTTGGGAAGCAAATTTTTAAACGTTCAGCTGCCACGATTTTTTTAAACACCTAGCATATACTGATGCTATAATCAAAACAAACTCTATTATATTTTCCATCGGCAGAATCCGTTGTCTATATCAGTAATCACAGAATAAACATTTCAAGAATAGTTAGATAGCCTATAACGACTTTTTTATGTGAGGAATACCATAGCCATGAGTAAAACAATTACGCGGAAGTATTGTACTGGGGAATCAACAGGAAACCTGCGAAATCTTTAATTAAAGCTATTAAATCCAAAATCCTTAAATTTCCAATCCAATCTATGAAAAGAGAAATAGTAAACCTAAAGTAGACAACTACCTCTTTAGAAATACAGGCAATATTATTTGAAGTAAATCTCTTACAGAAGACCACGCACACACACTTGTAAACAAAAGCTATGAAGGAACAGAGATGAGAAATGTCTCAATTACCTTATTACATGATTCAGGAAAAAGTCCTCTACTGTTACGATATCTTCAGATTGAAAATAAATTAATTGTCGATGCTGTTCTGAACCAGAATAAATGACAGATTTATAGCAGAATGCACAAAGACGGTTAAGAGTAATTTATAAGAAAACAGTGTCATCAACGCATTGCTTTTTATGCTGTCGCTTCTGATGAAAATTAAATGGCTATGAAATGTTGCAACGCTTCTGAAAAATACAATGTTACTATTGACTAAAGCACTCTTAGCAACCAGATATTGCCATATTTTAAAAGTAACTAACCAGATGATAAGTATGTGTTAACACGATATTTTTCCAACTCATACAGTTGGAAAATTACAAGATTTTCTAAAATTTAACTCTGGAAATTTTTAAGAATTAAGATATTGGAGGACTTTTCGCTCAAATGCAAACACTTTAGATCATGCTATTTCGAGCGGTTTGCAACATGCAACTAATAGAACATCACACATCACTGTTGACTATCTGAAATGTACTATTAAACATAATGGAATAAGTTATCTCCCGAATATTTCAGGATATTTCTGCAAGTTTTAAGTAGCGTATGAAGGGATTAATTGAGGAAATGGGGGGGGGGGTCACATACAATAAACCCATTGTCTATCATGTAAATATGGTTGTGTCAAATAAATGATCATGTGTTGCAACACACTAATTTGTCCTATGTTACTACAGATATTATATATTCTGCTTCCTCACTGTATATATATATATATATATATATATGTATATATATATATATGTATATATATATATATATATATATATATATATATATATATATATATATATATATATATATATATATATATATATATATATATATACATATATGTATATATATATATATATATATATATATATATATATATATATATATATGTATATACAGGGTGGGCAAAAATAAGGGTCCTATTTTTAAAAATTCATAACTTTTTTATTTATTGATTTTTTTTTTTTTTAGAATAAGTAAAGGACCCCTTCCGAAGCAAGCATGAGCCGTATTAGCCCTAAGGAACGTACCCTCATTTAGAAAACATTATTTTTGCTTAAAAAACTCAAAACAGTGTAAAAAACAATACTTTAGTTTTTGTAAGTTTTAAGAAGTGTTTTTCGGCTAAAATTTGTTTTGTTTATTTCAAAAAATCTCGGAAGGGTCAGTCTACACACACATAAAGTTTGGTGAGTTTAACTTTTATTTTGTGGAAGTTATTCAAATTCAAGTTATTCAAATTTAAAGATAGGACCCTTATTTTGGCCCACCCTGTATATATATAATTATGAGATTTAAATGTTACTACAGCTTACAAACGACTTGGAAATGTTATAATCAGCTAACATGACGTGATATATTGTCAAATAAATGAAATATTCATTAAATTATGTTTTTTTGATTTAATTTATCGGTTTCAAAACACTTTATTCAGTAGAGACAATAGTTTCCTTTTCTGTTCCTTTTTTCATAGTCGAAGTCTTACAGCGTTGCCGATTTTCTGGTGTTATTGAACTGTTTTGTTATGTCCAATCTGTAGTGAAGCCTGCTGAAAGGCGTGTGTACACTGCTAATATTTAAATCTCACTACAGCATAGAAACGATCTTGAAATGATGAACTTTGAAATTTTGAAATTTTAGAATAAGCCTAAATGACGCGGGATTATATCAAATAAATTAACTATTTATTAAATTATTACTACCGTAGGTAAGTTTTTTGAAACCGGAAATTTGAGTATAAAAATAAATGATTTAATAAATATTTATTTGACCAAATCTCGCGTCATGTTGTCATATTCTAAAATTTCAAAATGTATCATTTCAACGGGGTTACTAAGGATTGTAAACACCTACTATTTAATAAGGAGGGTTTCCCGAAATATATTATGGAATACGGCCACAAACTTTACATCATTGTGCTTAATCAAGTAAGATTTTCTATGAAAAATTAACAAATTATATATATTAAAATAACATTACTTGTTTTTGTCTTATTACTCAAGGTCAACATAATTCCATTTATTGTATCGTGATTGCCTTCAAATACTTCTCTATATACGTATTACACACAAGCAAATGACCTCTGATTATATATTTATATTAATATATATATATATACACATATATACATATATATATATATTTATATATATATATATATATATATATACATATATATATATATTTATATATAAAATATATATATTAAGTTAAATTTAATTATTATGATAATCGTTTGATTAACAAAGTCGTAATTGAAATCATTTTTTTATAAGTATTTAAGATTAATTATCCAACATCCAATCGTTGCATATATCAGGAAGCGAAACTTAAAATGGTTGAAAAATGTCGCTACAATTAAATGGTACACGATGTAATGCTTTTGAATCTATTAGAAAACAATAATGCTATTTTTACGAATAAAGGAAGATTCATTTTCGTAATTATTGTAATGCATGCTCTTTCAACAAACATATGCACGACTTCACTATAACTTTTAACACAATTATATTTATATATGAATTTTACTGGTAAAGGCAAAATGAATGTTTTGTGTGTAGTTATTGGTTGCAATAAGCGGAATGGATTTCTCTCCGTGTAATGTAGTTTCCTTTTTGTTTAAAATATCGTTAAGTAACATACTGCTTAACTTTTAACTTTCCAGTAAATGTTATGTTAAGTGGTGAATAACTAAACATTGACTGGTGTAGATATACTCAACGTATTTTGATTTTAGCATCGAAAATGCTATCTTACGATGTTCGAATATGCAGGTGCAGAAATGACTGTATACAATATCAACTTAGAGTAATTTATTTTTCGATTGAAGTTATGTATACCTTTTTTCTAGTAAAGTTTAGACATTAGTTTCTGTGGTTTATAATTTTTTTAACTTTGTTTGTTAGATGAACACACGCTTCTGTTTGAACATCATGCGTCAGATTGAAATACCTTCGAAATTACACTTCCAAAATGCAAAAAAGTAGAACATGATAACAAACAGGAACTATCTTTGTTTTAAACACCTTGTGTGTATGTGTTTTACAGGAACGAACATTACAACGTTGTTTGGGGATAATTTACTTCGTATGTTTATTTTTTGTAATAAATGAAAGGGGGATATTATGTTTAGTTACTGTGATAAGCACTGACGCATATATCATAATAATATAACGAAACTGTAATCAGTTGCTGTAAACAAAAATGCTGACTTCCTATATCGAAATACAACTAGCTATGTGAAATAAATATGTGTGTAGTTTTGTTAAACGAATATACATTTTCATAGGGAATAAATAGAAAATAGAATCTGTATTGCTTTAACAATGACCTATACATATGTAAGGGAGTAATGGCACATGTCTTAATTTAAACAATTCTGCGACGGGGAATAATTATTTTTGATGAAACCTTAATAAAAAAAATTCTTCAATGTACATATTGTTGTGGGAGAAAGAAAAGTAAAACAAATCAGAAGAATGAAGTATCGATTTATAAGGTGCAACGTAAACTCCAACACATCTCTAGAATCTGGCTATCACAATAACTATATTAATACCGTTCTAAGCTCATGTGATTTTAGAAGTTTTAAATATTTTAATATAATACATTTAACGTGTATTTCTTAGAAACATCATTTTCTTAAAGGAGTTGAAACATTTCACAAGACAAATCAACGATTAGTGCTATAGAAAATAAACATACAATTATGTAAATTTTAAAATAAATGCATTGGTATATGCACTCACTATCTATTGCATATTGAATCTATATAACGACATGATTGTTCTCATAGGCAATAAGTGGGCGACTTGAGCAAGTGTAAATCATATCTGATGTATTGCATTCATATACGCAGTAATACTGCTGATAAAGTTTTTACTTTTCCATTAGTCACAGCACAGTGCAAAATATGAATTTGTTTTTGATGAATAGAGTATAATTGGTTTCGCCTTTAGGTATTACAAAACGAAAACTGAGAACATTACTTAAAATACTGAGCTTTCTTACGGACTATCTATTAGACCATGTACACCATTTGTGTCAAACTCGGTAACTGGTTAACAATTTTGAAACGAAGTTTACTTTTTATTTACTAGAGTAAAATGTTCTCATTACGTCACCCAGGTCTATCAACAATCTATGCGAACTGAAATGTCGTGAATGACTATCAAGACAAAATAATTGTGCAATAAGTAGAAACCATAACAAATAATAACACTTTATTTAAAAACTCGAAAACATGAACAAAATGTTGGATCTGCCTTTACGCGAACCTGTACTCCATGCAGTTGTGGAGTATTTTCAATATTAAAACATGGATTCTTTTTTAGGTGTCCCTATTGTGTTCACAATATTGATAGTATCGAATTATTAATTTTGATAGATTTTCCTAAACAACATAAAATAATCCTGACCAAAAAATGTAGAATTTGAGTAATATATTTGGAAGGAAAAACGTGACAACGATCGAAAGAAAAGTAGAGAGAAATACCCGTCGCTCATTAATAACAATTTTAGCTGAGAAAATATCACTGAAACGAATTACACGGTAACGAATTACACCGAAACGAAATACATGGGAACCATAAAATTACAAAAGAAAACAATATAGAGTAAAACGAACGCATTGCTACCGAATTCCTGACGTCCCTTAGGTCGCAATGTAATCGAAGCTTAATTGATTAATGTGGTTCCCATAGAACGTAACCCTCGGGATTGAGGGTACGCGTAAAAAAAAAGCCGGCTGTAATAATTTATGTCCAGTTTTTTATGATGTCGATTCGAAGGTAATTTAATTAGAACATGATTGGACAGAATTTCATCAAGGATATGGACACTTCATCGAATATTTTTAGGGGTAGATAAAAAAATAAACTCGCATGTTGTAAATAATATCCATTTTTAATACATACTTCATTGCATATCATATGTATAGACTTATTCATATCTTTGAGTTAGCAGTGCCCAGTAAAAATTAAAAAAAAAACAATTTACAATGATAGATACTACGTTAATACTTACATCACACTTTTTTTGATATAGCACTGCTTATTATACAAAGATAGATGTTTACGATATATAACGTGTATAATAACGCATTGCTTATAGATGTTGCATTAGGGGTGTATTTCTCTTTGCAAAAGTATTTACACAACCAGCTATTAAATAGAAATTAAATATATATCTAGCCTAAAAAAGCAATGATTTTTTTTATGATTACATACTATTATAGTATTTTAACAGATATGCCTACAATTAACTATCAACTTTGTTGTAAACCTAAGCTTTGCACCAATCGTATTAATATTGTGGACGATAGAGCATGATTTAAATAATTATTTATGAGGTTAAAGGATTATCACGGAAATATTTCCTCTATTGTATGAGGCATTAAACGCTAGTCACTACGTCTTACATCGCAGAATATTTACATTAAGGAGATACATATATATGGTATAAAATGCAGGTGAGAAATACAAATATGTTGATCAATGATAAGTACGTTAGATAATGGGATTCCTATTCTGCAGGTACTACGATCAGCCGTCGGGGAGACATGTATGTCGCATAAACAGCCGTTAGATTATTTTCTTTTTAAATTCATAGAATCAACATACACCCCAAAAGCAAGTACTGTAACTACTAGGTCACAAGACATTACCACATTAAGGAAGCTGATTTAAGGTATATACATATACATATATATATATATATACACAATTTTTTTGTGGTAGAGAATTTTATCAAGGTTTTTAATAGGATAAACGGAGTCATAGCGATTCGAGGACAATATCACAAGAAAAGAAAGAACATTTATAATTATATATTTAATCGTCGGAAAACATTCGATTAAAAACTTTGAAAAATAATTAAAAAATCCACTAAAATTAAAAATAAAACAAAACCTCAAGGTACTTTGTAATTTAGTTTTATTTAAAACATTGATATATATATATATATATATATATATATATATATATATATATATATATATATACATATATATCTTTATTTATTTATTTTTTTATAGTGTTATTATTATTATTATTATTATTATTATGACACTTGCATAAGACAGGACTTGCTGCCGATATATATATATATATATATATATATATATATATATATATATATATATATATATATATACATATTTATATATATATATATGCATATATATATGTATATATGTATATATGCTTATATATATTTATGCATACATATATATATATATATGTATATGTATCAATATATATATACATATTTATATATATATACATATATATATATGTATATATGTATATATGCTTATATATATATATGCATATATACATGTATATGTATATGTATCAATATATATATATATATATATATATATATATATATATATATATATATATAAATACCATTTATGTGCGTTTAGATACTATATGCAAATACTGTTTCGGCATTTGTTTAATATTATATTGTAAAATATACAACACCTAATTATATAATATGTTTTAGTGTGGATTTGCTTTCTAACTGTTGCAGAACAGACCATTAATTATTCATTTAAGGCAGACATTTTATAAACTACTGTAATTATTGAATATATACGTGCTTTGAGTGACTAACGTTTCTTAAAAAACATAATTAACTTGTTCTGAAATTAACTACATAATGAAAGGAAGTTAGTCACGAAAGGGCATCGTTTAAATTTAAGAAAATAAAAAACGGCATCATAGGAAAATCAGAAAACATACCAAAATTGAATTCAACTGAGAATTACGATGTCTCAAGCTTGAATCTAGGACTCAAACCAATCGAGATATGTTACATATCCAATCATAACACATTAGGAATTCACATTCTAGTAATTCATTTATAGTTCATATAATTATGAGTGAAAGAAAATATAACATATTTAAACAGGTGTGGTTTTAAAGGAATAAACCAAAAGTAACGCATACAAACTGAAGAACATAATAAAAATAAAGTTCAATAAGCTACTATAGATATGAAAACTGATTTCAGAAAACTCTCATTCACAGACGAGTTTATTTTCACCCTTGATGAACCTGATTAATGTGAAATAGGTTGGTTGTGTAAGCACCATGTTCCAACAAAATTGGTTAAGCGGCAACAATGTAAAAGTGGGGTCATGATATGCGCTTGTATTATTAACAGTGAGATTGTAGGAACTTTTTAAAATCTAGGACTGAAAAGAGCACAGATTAAACGTTACTGCGATTCTCTACGGCAAACTCTCATATATTTGATAACACACCTTTAACCAAATACAAACAGTTTATTGTACAAGACAACGGTTTCAGTTATCTTTAAAGTCTACCAAAACGTGGGTAGAAAAATAGATTCATAATAGATGCAAACATAAACTGGCCACCTCATAACTGTTATTTAAATCTAATTGGGAACATGTAGAGTACTATAAAGAGATACATTTGTTCCAATTGAAGACAGTTTAACAGCAAGTTTAAAATCTGAAAAGCAGGGAAATTGATGCGCATTACTTGTAAGTTGCTACACTTTCAAATGTAATATTAGCTTTTGAAAAAAGGCTATACAAAGTGATTGAAAAGAAGCATCATCAGTGCAACAACTGATGCAACTTTTACTTTTGTTTTTCCGTTTACTAGATTTTAATTTCAATTACATCTCAATTATTTTAGTATAATCTTGTTGTATAACACTGTGACTGTTGTTGCTTACATTCATAAAAAAATAAAGTTAAATCATACAGAAGTACTCAATGTTTTTGAAAAGCAGGTTTTGAATAACTTTTCTCTACCAAAAGCTACACCACATATGCAGTGGTCTACTATTTCATACATTTTCTGATAAGTTTAAGCGACATACATTTAAAAATAAATACGTCTAATTTATGATTGCATCCAGTAAGCTTCATGTTTTAAACAATCGTCATGACATGAAGAAGATATCACTTGCTTTTCACAGTGATGAAGCGTTGTAAACATATGACTGTCTCTACATGTATATATGTAATAAGGATACTACATGAGTTTGTTATTCAGTCTAGACTATATATATATATATATATATATATATATATATATATATATATATATATATATATATATATATATGGGAAGAGAAGGATGAAGGTAATCCAACGT
Organism: Sepiola atlantica; assembly: GCA_963556195.1. NCBI lineage: Eukaryota > Metazoa > Mollusca > Cephalopoda > Sepiida > Sepiolidae > Sepiola > Sepiola atlantica. The sequence goes on from OY744527.1 coordinate 119,869,604, forward strand.
TTCGTCTTTATTCATAAGACTCTATCAGGAAGTATATATATATATATATATATGTGTGTGTGTGTGTAGTGTGGGTGTGTGTGAATGTGTGAATGTGTGTATATATGTAAAAAGTGACTGATCAGTCGATTGAATCATTTATGGTTAAAAAGGATCAGGTTATTGTTAAGGCTGGGAGAAATGCAAAATCAGGAATAGTAAAACAGAAAATGAACAAAAAGAAATATTCGTATTAATGGTATTAACTTTAACACTTTTTTTTTGTTTTACAAATAATGTGAATAAGTGTTGTTGTTGCAAACATACTGAATAGTATACAATCCTTAGATCGCTGGAAAAAACAATTTTAACTGAAAAAACCTCAGAGTATCTAGACAATCTTCATGGTAAGTGATGTGTTATGCTACAAATAGTACATTCGATTATTTATTTTTACGTAATGTTCTCTTTCCCAATTCGGGTTCTTTGCATTGTTTTCAGTTTTAATAAATACCCATATATATATATATATATATATATATATATATATATATATATATATATATATATATAGGGTGGTCCAAAAGAAGGTTTAGAGATATCATTTAATATTTAAAGTTTTTTAACTAGGCTATTCGAAAAACTTTAAATAGGTTAACTATTTAGTTTAATAACTGTAAACCTTCTTTTGGGCAACCCTGTATATATATATATATATATATATAGTGAATGCTTTTATTCAAACATGTACAAGGTCTGCTACACTGGCATGTCGATGTTATCGATCTACAGCTCTCAAGAGCTGAGGTCTCATCAGGCAGAAAATTGTTTTTGATTCAAACTGGTTGCTGAATTCCAGGGAGAATGAAGTCAAGCAAAAAAGAAGAGGAGAAAGAAATAAAAGTCATGTGACCGATTTTAAAATATGATTGCCGATAGAAATTACTATTTTCTTATTTTTATCTTTTATATATTTTATATATATATATATATCCAACGCTGAGCTGGGGTAGAAAGGGGGGGCCGAGGAAAAGAAAAAGAAAAGAGAAGGGGAAAGAGATACAATTGCTGTCAGAAAAGTTTAATTTACAGCTATTTATATTTTTATTTTGTATATATATATATATATATATATATATATATATATAAGTTAAAATAGTAAGTGCAATCTTTTGTTTGATTTGACAATGAAATTAAAAAGAAATAATAAATAATTTACTACTTTTATAATGAATCCATTTAATAAGCGGCTTGAAAATCAACATATTGCAATCATAATAGTGACATAAATATATAAATGCTATTTAAATTATAACTTAACATCAAGCATTTAATTAAAACATAAGCGTAATGCTCACGGACAATTTTACTTTTCAAACAGGTCAGATACATATTTCAATTGTTATAGTAATAGGAAATGCTATTTTCAATGAAAGCAAAGCACCGATGGTCATTTTTTTCCGAGTTAATCATGATAAAGAATATAAAATGCTAGTTTAAAGCTAAGCGCCATAGACAGTTCACATGTTGGTTCAAAATTAAATATAAAACACCAATAGGCGGTAGGAGCCTTGGCGATATATAGTGTTCGAAACAAATTTAATAGATTTAGGATTAAAAAAAAAACGTGTTATCAAAATACAAAATGCATATCTTATAAGCTTATTTGCCGAATACTTACCACTTGAAGAAACAGCCCTGATCCCGGAATTCGAACTCCAACCTTGTACAGGTGGTCTTCATTCTATCATTCGAGTTCCATCTGCGTCTTCAGCACGTGTTTTCGTTCTCACCTCCCCCTTACACATAATAGTTAATGATGTTGCAAGCAGTCAAGTTTGGAAAACACATTGAAAGACTGCAGAAAGCGTGGGCGTTCTCTTAATATAACTCCTAGGTATCCTTTGAAGTGTGACACGCAGCTAAGTCCTGTTTCTAGATATATGACTTTGCTACACCTACCCTCTTCAATAAGTGTCTGACAACAGTATGCATGAACGCAATACAGTTATAACAATTTACCCCTTTTTCAAAAATCTAATGCGGCGTGAAAAAGCGTTTGATTGAAACATATACATGTCATGATATTTTAGGGAATTTACTGTCATTGTGCGTTGTTATCTTGCGCGGTGTACACCAGGTTTTGAGTAGTAGAAGCTTATTGGGTGTTCGACTATGTGTAGCCATCCTTTGAAAGTAAATTGTGGCGTTTTTCCTCGTAGCTACCTGACAAATTACACTGTGTGGGCGCAGTAAAATACATGCAATAATCATTCTTGCAAGTATTAATTCCACATTCTACTGTAAATAAGGGGAATTCAGATCTATATGTACCTAGAAGCGGCCACAGATAGAAGACTAGTCGAGAGTGTTCGACGAACGTATCGGAACTTTTCATTAGAGCTTTCTGACAGTCTATTTTTAACATCTCCGAGATTACTCAACTTTAATTTCTTAAAGGGGCTTGGTATAATATTTATAAATAAATATTACATTTTTTATACCTACAAACGCTAGCGTTTCAAGCTTATTGCTCTCATCAGTGCAGGAAAGTAACAATTTCAGACGGTCGGGACATTACTTCATTCAGTAGGCTAATTTAAGGTATATATATATCGATATCACGTTGACACACCGGTTCCCGTTAGATCACCGAAGTTAAGCGACGTCGAGCCTGGCCAGTATTAAATGGGTGACCATTTGGGACAACCAGGTGCTGTATGTGCTCTCTGTTTATCTCGGCACTGTTTCCAGTCGTCTTGAACTGCTTGCCATTGGAATCAAGCAGTGCCGACTCAGGAGAGGTGTTGTTAGTTATTGCGCAACCCTTGCTTCATAATTACACGCGCAGCCAGCCCCTTATAGGGGTATCCATAGTCTCTCTAGACTGAACGGAGGGCTTTATATATATATATATATATATATATATATATATATATATATATATATATATATATGTATATATGTGTATATATATGTATGTATATATGTGTGTATATATATATATATATATATACATATACATATATATATATATACATACATATATATATATATATATATATATATATATATATATATATATATATATATATATATATATATATATACCATAACTTAGCTTACTGAATGTAGTAATGTCTCGTCACCTAATTGTTTCAGCGCTTGCTTTCAGGGTGTAATTTTATTCTATGGCAGAGATTCGAACCGGGCGACCATCTGAAATTATCATATTTTCACTAATGAGAGCGAAAACTTTAAAAGCTGGTTTAACTAAGTAAAACTAAATTAATATTTATTTAAAATTAATATTGTTGTAGGTCTATTTAAAAAGATTAAAGTGTAGCTTTTTGGGGGCAAGTTCAAAATATACTGACACGGAGCAATAAGGCATATTCCGACAACGTTCGTCGAATCTTTAGTCAGTCTTTCTAGATATGCCGCCCTCCGCGTGAATATAAATTCAATTCTATTGGTCGCGAGCTTACGGCGCGTAAGCTTATTCTATGGCAGGGGTTGCGACCGTCTGAGATTATCATCACAACACTGATGCGAGCGAAAACTTGAAACGCTGGCGCTCGGTCAATACCTTAGGAAACGGGGTGTGGTCACGTGAGAATAGATAAATTTAGATATACTTACATTTAAAGCAGCGAGAGTAAACATAAAGACACCTGATAGAAGTGAACGACAGAGTCGGAGTATGTCACTGTAACTTTCGGCGAATGTCTATTCACTAATTCTTTTCAAAAATGTTCACGTGTAATTTTACTTAAAAGAGCTTCTGATAATATTAAATAATATTTTTTTTAAATATTTTCCCTACGTACGACGTCGCTTCGAGCATTTAACTTTCATCTGCGCAGGGAAATGACAATCTCAGACATTCACAGGTCGCGAACCCGGTTAATAAAGACATTTTTAATCTGTAATAGTTGTCTCAGTCCTTTAAGACACGGGATGGTGTCACGTGATAACGGAGTAATGAAGTTATATTTACGCTGAAAGCGCCGACCGTAAACATCAAGACATCCGATAGAACGAGAATACACAGTCGGAATATTGCACTGAAGCTTAATACATATATATATATATATATATATATATATATATATATATATATATATATATATATATATATATATATATATATATATGTTACATTAATATTTGCACGCTTCCGTTTATTTTCCGTAAATGGGTTCATGGACAGGAACAACAAAAGCGCACTTGTCTTTGAATATATTACAATCATTTATTGTGAGGCATCTACACATAAATATAGAGAATTTTTCGAATAATTCATAGATATTTATGGCATCTGCTTAATCTCTTCAGTTGGTTTTCGTTGAAAATCATATAAGGGAAAATCTAGTCTACGATAGTTTTTCTATCAAACGTGGTACTATCTGTACTAGTTTGTTGGTTATTTTATGTTACATCTTAGCAAACGATACTTCCTATTTTAACTATAAATAATGCCCGATCTGGTAATGTAACACAAAGCCAGTCTAAACTTAGACTAAGGTGTACTAAAGGGTGGAAACACTCTGCCACGTAGATGTTAAATTACATGACTAATAGAGATGGATTCCACGGTGGTGGGATTTAATAGACCGAACACCTGTATAAAGTGAGTCTAAATAATGTCAGTGATTTTAGAGAGAGACATTTAATTAAACCCGTGAATAAAGTAAACTGTGTACTTAAATCTAACTCTAAATGTTGATTGAATAAAAGTTAAGTTGTAAATATCATCAGTAAATTATTGTATCAAAACATTAGTACTTTATGAATTGTTTAGTGTTTAATATGAGATGTGGCATGTGACAAGATGATGTATTTTAATGATACGAATGATAGTATTTTGATAATTAAGTTGCATGAATTATTAAATGTATTAACTAAAAAATAGGCTAGGAAAAGTGTTTCCGAGTACTGTAGAAATGAATCGTGTTAACTATAGTATACAACTGTAACACATTATATATGTTTCAGAACTGCCCCCAATCTTATACCCGATAATAGTTGGATACCTTATTAAAAAAAAACATTTGAGAAACGACATTGTCATAAACATTTCAAAAGCGTCACTTATTTGTGTGGACTTGTTTATTAAAAACTAGTTATGATGAATATAGTTCCAATTGAAACTGTTCTTTATGTTAATCAATTATTAGAACAACTAACATTCCACGATAGCTAAGTTACTGTAGTTAAAAATAATGGGCATTTAGTAATAAACCGGTACAATAAAAGATGTAAAACATAAAAATATACGGCCTTTTTCTTGATGTTGAATACTTATCACTAAATCACCGAATACAATAATTAAAAGATAAGCCTTTTTTAATTGGACGGCAACTATATAATTATATACATATGTTAGGTTATACTTGATTTTTGAATATTGTATGTGTAATAGTGTAACATTTATTATTTTTAGAAAGCGAGATCGAATAATAATCAACCATGTATTCAATTTAAACATTGACGACAGAATTACCCCATTTGTTATACGGAAAAATCATGATAATTTTCATTGACTCAATTTCGTAAACTATCTGAGTACTTAGATGTTCAAAATGTGCGCTAAAACGAATGGAATCAAAAATATGGACAACATGAAAACAATTGATTTAATGTGTAATCATACAAAAAAGTAACAAAAATAAACAAATTATTGTATGTAACACTGACAATGATTACAGTGCGTTTTAACAAACCACTTTTTTGAATATTAAATAACGATAGGAAACTAGTGATATCTATCACACCTCTATCCAATGAATTCTAGAAATTCAGTGCTTTTCAATAACGTTCACAATTGCATCTCAATTAACTATAGTAACACTCAGGAAGCGTATCGTTGATATGATCGTTATATTTTATTCATTGTTATGTCAACAAGCAATATTATATTTATAATGAGCAAATACATAATTTTGTTAGTTCATATTGCTAGTATTTTACGCGTAAAAAACAGGATAGGTCAAGATTGTAAAACATTTTTTATAACAGTTATGTTTACTCACTTTTCAATGAATTAGTCCCTATCTCAACAATTATCCCTGCCAAATATTAAGGTCACTCTATGATATAATTTATAAACGTAAACGTTATATAGTGTACAGTATTGATTATTTTCAAATACTATATGTATATGTATCACTGTCTTCAGCAAATATGCAATTCTCTCAGTCGTTTAGCTCAATCGCATACTAATATATGAATTACTTATATCATAAGATTAAATAGTTAAGACAAGTATGTTGACTGTAAAATCGTAGTGCATTATTGACACAGAAGAATCAATCTGAAGCGTGGGAAATTGAAAAATGCACGACATTTTTAGCAATCATGAAATGAAATAAAATATAAAAATACGTGAAGTAAAATAATTTATATTGATTCCATACATATACGATGAAAAATGACATGAAATCAACAAATGCCTTATTTGTTAAATTAGTAATTTGACGAAGTGAAAATATATATTCAGCCAAAAGTGTAATAGAAAAATGAATAAACCCCATTAAAATAAATATGCAAGAGTACATACGTTTTATATTTAAAATACGTTTAGTTTAGGTTACCGTAATACAACAATAGTATGTTTAATTAAAACCATGATTGTATCATCAAACAAGTCATGTTATACACAGAGATGAACATGTGTATAAAATGACGATAGCGGCATATAAGTGAACAAGTAATTATATAATTTGGAAAAGAGAAAATGATGTATGTACGTGAGGAGCTGAATAAATATGAACATCAACTAAATACAAAGTATGCGCACACACACACACACATATACATATATATTTATATATATATATACATATATGTATATATATATATATATATCTGTATATGCGTATGTATATATATAAATATTGATATATATATATATATATATATATAAATGTATATATATATATATATATATATATATATATATATATATCGAGCTTTTGTTTATATATTCTTATGCCTTACCATAAACGTTTCAGTAATTAATAACGCTGGGCAGCTTTGGGAGAAACCTTATTCTATTTACAAGTAATGTCGGGTTATTATTCGATTATATATCCCTTAATTCTTTTGTGTTCGCATTTTTAAAAGTTTCACGTCGAGAAAAAAGAAATTAACCTTTGAAATCATTCTCCTTAATTCTCTTTAATTTCCCTAGGTCTGCGAATAAGAGGATTCATGTTTATTGTCTGTTTTGTCTTTCTTTACGCCAAAGTCTAATGTGCACAAATTATCCCAATTAGGAACTTGTGAAGTTTTACTCAGATGCTGCCGCTGTATGATTCTGTTAATTTCCATTGATGTTTATTATTGTGGTAATTTATTTATCTTTAACAAATTAATCTTCATGTAATTTCGTGATCAAATAATCCAGGTTAATAGCATCTATATCATTTGCCATTTTCTCAATATGTATTTTCAGGATTTACTTAACTTTCTCTTTCTAAAGTGTATGGCAAGTAATGTATGTTATGTTATGATGACTGTATGTTAACTGTCGGATGCCTTAGAAAACTGTTATTTCTATAGAGAATCGCTTAATTCAGTGGCTCTCTTATACGGTACACGCACACTTTTTCTTACTAACCGATAACGAATACGTCTATTCTGATGCCTGCCCCTTACTTCTCTACTGGTGCAGCTTGAAAGATCTTGCAGAGTGCAACAATTATGCACATAAGTGTAAAAAAGGGTAAAAAGATTGTATTCCCACATGCTTCAAATCATCGCAAAGAGGAAAACAATGAAGCAACATTTAAGGGCCGTTTTATGCTTGCGTTGAGAATGATATAACACACCTATGGATCTAATGCGTTTCTCTTATGTAAACTGCGCTCAATCATCCCTGCCAGATGGTTCTGTTTTCATCTCAGTCTGCCAAGCTTCCAATAGAACTGTCATCGTTAATAGCTCAGATTGAAGGGGCTAAGTTTAAAATATAGATTCATGATATAGCGTCTATTTTAGAAAATAAATGATCTGCGATATAAGCAAATAATCCTATCTTTAAACATTTTCCTTTTTAAATGAACTTTCCAGCGTGCCTATTCTCTGTTTGTATAAATGCATTTTTGTGTTTAGTTGTTTAACCGATCTAATCGATTTACCCAATACTCAATATTTAATTGATATATGTTCATAAGGAAAAGTGTTTATATTTGTTGAACTTGCTGACTCTCATGGTGACGAGTCTATTCAGCATCAATCAATTGCTAACTCTTCTCTTGATGTTTACTGTTTGCTATATATATTGTTATACATTACACAGTATTGATGAAAATAATAAATAAAATCCATATACAAACACTTACTTTTACATTCCCAGTAATTATCCAAATGAATAAATGCGAAAGTTTTTTTTACGATCTATCCTCATTAATTTAACATCAATAGAGGTTGTGTTTTTTACTCCTACGATGAAACGTGTTAGTTTGTCATACCGTATATATATAGTACGCAGCAGACACCTACACATACCATTATATATTTTATATTCGCTTATTTTTTATTAACCGCTTCTAATAAAGTAATATTCTGTAATATGCAGTTGCTTTTTTGTCTGTCATATTTTTCTCATATCTATTCGATATTTTTGTGGATAGTAAAACACCTGATGTCGCTGAATGATGGGAACATATCCTACAATTTGATCTTAGTCGATTTCACATACACCACAAAATAATGTTTTTATGGCTAGGTATGTTTAAATGGATGAAAAAAATCGGTTTTTCTTATTATTGTTTCATTGTTAATGGACGTGTGTAATATAGTATCGGTTTTATTGTCGCCAGACCGCCATACCAGAAATTAGGTCCTCGTTTTTAAGAAGGTTGGGGAATCTTTTCAGAGTGCATATCTTATTTAGGGGAATAACAGAATGAAATAAGTTCTCCTCACGATACTATAATTCCATGATAATGTTCTATGTTTCCGTTGGTTTGTGCATTATATGTTCTATAGTTAGGATATCATCCTTCCAGACATAAAGGTGTCTTTGAGGAGGCGTTCTTCATGATCCTTAAGGATGGTGTCAGTGTAGTACATGTTCGTCCAACATGAAAGAAACCCAACCATATGTGACCGGAGAAACTATGTGTGTGCTAGTATGATATGTTATACCATTGCTACAGTAGACGTAAGGAGCTACTGATAATTATATTGAAATTGTAGGGGGGCATAAACAATTAGCCATAAGGGGTGGGCACTGGCTTAGTAAACATATAAGATACTGTCAGGCGTTAAATGTTTTTTTAGCAAGATAGAGTGAACCAACTTTTTTGCAGCATCTTAGGTAATGTTTTCTAGGCATTTGAACTAATTCATGTACCTGTGAATGTTAGGCGGAAGAGTTTTAATGTATAACCCTCAGGGATGGTTTTATTTGCCATAGCAATCGGTTGTTGAAGAGGTTACTTGTAGTTGTTGAAGGAAAGTAGCTCTGTCTTAGCAGTATTAAATATTACTATCCGTTTATGACCTCATTCTACTACTGATTGGCGGTCAGTTTTTAATGATTCAGCCATTGTCTCGTATATGTACGCGCCCGTTTTACACACATTACAAAAGTAGAGCGTTGTGTCGTCAGCAAATATACACATCTCAGACACAATATCATCATAATGCTGTTTATAAAAACCAGGAACAATAAAAGAAACTATAATCGAACCATGGTGTACACCTCCATCTATGTCATGTTATTTCAATGAACGGTCATCGAGGACAATATTGATCGTTTTGGGGGGATATAAAATATTTAATCATATAAAATATTCGTCCAGTATTTTTATGAGAACACCTTTATGCTAGACCTTGTCGTAGTAGTAAGGTATACCATGCGCTTCCACCCTTGCTTCACGTCCCTTGTTTAGTGCACGGTGTATGCGTCCACAGATGACCGTTAAAACATCTGCAGTAGACTGTGTGTTCCTAAATCAATATTATGGTCAGAAAGAGTTTTAGCATTAACGAAGTGACCGACTATCGAATAATTGATTACAGATTCAAATATTTCAGCGAAGAATGAGAGTGGGCGTATAGGGCGATACTTCTGAGGGTCAATTGTATCTCTAGAATTATTTAAGTAGTACCACAGCTATCTGGTAAGCAAGATTCCGCAAGCCATTTGCAGTAGGGTTTGGAGCGGGCAGAGACCAGTTAAGCAAGGCATTTCCTTATCACTATTATTAGTATAAGAGCAGGCCAACACTCTCTGGAGGTGTCAAAGTATAGTGATATCTCGGACATGCAATACGGTGATGAGCAATAATAAAGAGTAGCCTCTGCCCGCAATGCGAACATTTGGAGAGAGTGGGAGTGGTGTACAGATTCTACAGAGGTGTGTAAAGCGAAACCATGAGAAACTAGTTCAGCTCCATAATTTTCTGTGTAAACGACATCATTGTAGTTGGATTGTTCACCACATCATTACAGATTTTCCAGAAATCGCTAGTTCATCGTTTCTTTGATTCAATGTGTTTTTCTGGTCATCTCTGTATTATATCTCTCATTTGCTTCATCCATTAAAGTCTTAAAATGAGTAATTGACGCTATTAGTTTATGTCTATTTGTAGTTTGATTGTGGCGGTTCACTTGCAAGAATGGTTGTTGCCTCTGTGCAGTAGCACTCGCACAGTTCGAGGTGAACCATTGCACAGAGTAGGGCTGGCTGTAGAAGCTTCGCATGAGAACATATGCTTCAATGACTGCTTTGACAAATTCAGTTACCTCATGCTCGCACTGATAAGCAGGGAGACAAAAACCGTCGTTTCATGGAGCGTCTCTGATGTAATCTCTGATGTATTTCTATCAGTCCGCGTGTAATATCTCGTCGTTTTGAGAAACAGTGTTATCATAAATAAACTTTGACACCTCCAAATCATTTGGGCCTTATCTTATATCAGTAATATTAAATATCAAAATATCTGTTGAGCTTGTTCCTGCTCTATCAAAACTCTACAGCACATGTCTTATCGAATCTTGCTTTCCCGAATGGTGTAAAATCTCCTCGGTTGTACCAGTCCTTAAGGGCTATTGTGATAGAACCAACCCTCAGAAGTATCGGTCTATCAGTTAACTCCTGCCTTTCGCTAACATCTTTTAATCTGTAATCAATTAATCTATAGTCCGCCATCTCATTTATTCTAAACACTTTTCTTAGCACTAGTATGTATTGAAGAAATCAGATCCTACAGCGGATATACCAACGGCTGTCTCTGAATGCATTTACCATATACTTTCCAGGGGAGTAGGAATCGAGAGCGGTAGCTCTTGATATATACAAATCTTTTGACAAGATCTTGCATGAAGGTCTTCTTAGGAATATTTATTCTTATAGTATTTTTGGACAAATTCTTAGTATAATTAGATTAGATTCCTGAAATAAATGCGCTACATTTCGTGTGTATCTTTATTTACATCATCCATGTGTTGATGGGTTTTCAAGATAATAGTGTATTCTGCACGTGTGTACTGTTTTTATTGAATTACTCTATAACAATTTTAGTTTAAAATGTACATGGAAAATAAATAAAAGGCGAGAATGTATATAGAAAAAAGACAAGGCGGACAGACTTACAGAGACATAGAAAATATGATTATTTATATATTATAACTTCGGATTTAACTTTATACACACTAACCTACCTGCATCAGGTTATGTCTCTTCCATTATAGTAAAGATTTATCTACTACGTGTGTAATCACACATCTCACGAACATTATTTTATTTTCTCACAGTTTTTACACATGCATTTTTAAACATACTTGACCCCAAACAGAGCAGAGCGCTACTGTAGACGTAAGAGACTACTGCTAATAAGGGTGTAAGTTTGTCGAGGTTCATCTTAAGTTTAGAGGTGTGCAATCAAATGTTTGTTTACGTCAGTTTTTCATTTCTGCATGTCGGTACAGTCAAGGAAACAGCATGCTAGGACAGAGTTTTAGAAGCCGGCAGCATGAGGAAAGAAACTATTGGAGTAGACGGCTTTCCGACATCTGGCGACCTCCGCAGTGAATTGATGGGCTTTAGCTGATTGCCTGAGTTGTCTAGTGCATTTATGTTGAGGGGTTACCAGAGCAAAAAGTGCATTGGGGAACAGTTCATTGACGTTCTTGTAAAACAGGCACAAGGATGAAAAATTGCGGCGATTGAACAAGGGCTGAAGCTTGGTTGATAGTGAAATACCTATGTATAGGGGACTGTTTTTTGGACCTCATCTAAGATAAAGAGACTAGTATATGATGCTCCAGCTCCGAGGTGGCAACACTCCTCCATACATTTTTAGAAATATATGATAATGTTATGTGTGAGAACTTAACTAACACCAGTAGATAGAGTTCACTTTCGTTGCAATAGTCTTGTCAATGTCGTAAATGTATTTTTCATAATTCATGTTACCTGTGAATGTATGGCAGAGGATTTTGAAGGTTGGACTCTGAGGTAGGATGGTATTTGCTATGGCAACTGGTGGTAGAATAGGTTTCTCGCTGTTATTAAAGGAAATTAGCTTTGTTTTTGCGGCATTAAAGGTTACCAACCATTTATGACCCCATACTACTAAAGAGCAGCGGACACTTTTTTAAGGATTCAACTATTCCTTGGATAGGTGCGCGTCCATTTTGCAGACATCACGAAAGTAGGGCGGTGTGTCGTCACCAAATATACCTATCTCAGACTTGATGTCATCAAGGAGGTCGGTTATGAACATCAAGAACAGTAAAGGCCCAAGGATGGACCCCTGGGGTACACAGGCATGTATGTAAGGTTGCTTAGATGAACGGCCATCAGGAACAATCTGGATATAATTATATTAAATATTTATCTAGTTATACAATACGAGCGCATTTTTAAAAGTCATTTATACCAAACCTTGTCAAACACTTTGGATATAGAAAGCGCTTAATTCCTAGCTTCATCTGCTTTGTCTAGTATATAGTATAGTGTTCATAGATGCTCGTAAGAATATCCGCAGTTGATGGTTTTGTTTAAATCCATACTGACGGGCAGACATAAGTTTAGCATTAACTTTGTATTGGACTATCGCTAGATGTATTAAGAGTTCAAACATTTTTAAAAAGATCGTGAATTGACTGATTCGGCGGTACGTCTGAGGATCAATTCTATCTCCAAATTTCTTGAAGACTGATACCACATATCAATTCTTTAGCTATGAAGAAGGTGAGATTCAGAATGGATTTTTTTGTAGAGATAGGAGAGGGCAAAGGACAGTTCAACATAGCGTTTTTTATTACTATTACTAGTATAAGATCAGGCCCACACTCTTTGGAGGTGTACAGTTTTTATTATGATGCCTCTGATGTCAGATGAGGTGATTACATGTTTTAAAGTGTGGGTTCGGTCTGCTATGGGGATTTATGGAGGGGGTGGTGTTCTTAGTCCGAAATGGCGCTAAAGGCGAAACGCGAGGCATGTAGTTTAGCCTTATCAGTTACCGTGCAAACGACATAATTGTTTGTTGATAACGGGGGGGGATTGTTGATTGCAGAGTTTTTTAAACATCGCGACTAATTAGTTTCTGTGACTGAAAGCGTTTTTGGATTATCTTTTTTTCCCTTCTTTTTACTTCATCTATAACTTCTTACATATATTTATTGACTCTATGAATGTCTGTCTATTCGCAGTTGACTTGACGGCCGAATATTCGAAATGCTTCCTGCTTCTTAGCAATAGCAGCTGTAATTTCCGTGGTGAACCATTTAATATAATGGGGTTTGCTGAAAAAATGTTCGCATGTGGGCATATCCTTCAGTGCTTACTTTGACCAAGTCGGTTAAGTAATTTTCACTGTGACATCACGAAGTGGAAATGTTTCACCCCATGAGACGTCACTTATTTAATAACTTATGGACTCAGAATCAGCTTGCACGTAGTGTCTCATCGTTTTGAGCAACGGCTTATCAGCTTTTTGATCAGTGTTTAGGGTGATATCAAGTATTACTACAAGGTGATCAGCGTTCCTGATCGTGCTATGGGCATCTATAACACAAGTCGTGGGCAGTGAGGTCAATACTATGTCAGGAAGTGAGGCTTTCTGGTCTACACCATCAGGGAGGTGGATCGGGAAAGTGACAGTCTGTGAGAGGGAGTGAGCTAAGGAGCAACAATACTTAGAGCTACCAGCTGCGTCAGTAAAGCTAGATAATTCCAGCTAGTAACGGTTGCGTGCATTAAAATCCCCTAATCTGTGCATTTGGGGAGTCGAATCAAGTGAGAGTGCTCTATCTAGAGAGAGTAAAGCAGCAGCCAGTTCTCGGTCGGAGAAGAACGGTAAAGAAATATAAGTAACTCACAGTGTGTGGAAGGTCAATCTGTAGCAACTGTCGGCTTAGTAATCTGATTCTAACCTATATTCTTTAATCAAGCTAAGTGTGTTACGAACATAAACCCCTAGCATTTGATATGGTTGTTAAAGTCTTTACGGTCGAGTTGTAGCAAGTCAATGCTGTCAAAATAGTCAGAAATTATTTAATTTGTATTGTTTGTTGCACGGATATGCGGGGAGTTTGTCATTATAAAAGTGTCTACGTCGTCGATGGTGGTTCTAAGTCCTCGGATATTTGAGGATGTGAGCCTCAAGGGCGGAGGCGAATATGTGTTTTGTTTGGTGTCTGATTTAAGTTTGCGTTTCTTGTTTTGTATAGGCATTGTTTTGAGATAGGGTGGACAAAGTTCGCGCTTGTTTGGTGCCAAAAAACTCACACAACCGGTCCATTAGTCGTGACTCGGTCAATAGGGGTTTTATTTCAGGAAAAAATACCGGGATAACTGTACGGTCCTTTTCCATGCGCGGCATACACGCACAGTTACCAGAGTATTTAACAACTGTTGATGGAGGAGCCGCTTTTAGCGCTACCTGAAAGTAAGGGGTTCTGTACTTACAGTCGAAAACAGCAGCCAGACAAGCTGGCAAACCTGTACCCTCAACCTATCAGAAAAAGCGCGAGCAAGATTAGTCATGTAAGACATAGTAACGAAAAACTTTCCCAAAGTTGCCTAGATAGAGAAAAAGAGAGACGGTGTTCATTGTCCTTTTCAGGAAACAAGACCAGCATGTGGGTGTTTTTGGGCGTCCTAGCACGTGTACCTCTGCAGCTGGCTAATAGACAGAGATGGATTTCGAAGGTCGGCGATTGGAAGACCCCATATACCCCTTAAAACATTTTAGGTTTCTATACCGGATATGCTGGTCGAGACTCAATCTGTAGGAAGGCTGTCAATCCGGTCTAAGTCTTCCTTCCATTCCCAACAATTTGATGGAAATACGTAAGTGATTAGAAGCAAGGTTTTCCTACCAGAGTTTACCTACTCTTAGATGGATGATTTGCCAAGGTCTACCGCTCAATAACCCCGAGAGGAAATATCATACGCCCGTCTATATGTCAGGTAGTTCCGAGCCCCAGTAGGTCAAAACAAGCAGAAAAGCAAGAAAAACATATATATATATATATATATATAATATATATATATATATATATATATATATATATATACCCACCCATACACACACCCATATATATATATATATATATATATATATATATATATATATATATATATATATATATATATATATATATACGTGTACATAGAATAAGTCTAGACGTCGCTTCTATGGAGAGCAGTAGAATATTGAAGATTAGGGTCGCCTCTCATGGGCTATATTTTTTATTGGGGCGTTTCGTCGCTGGTCAGACATGTGTGTGGGGGTGCATTTTATATTAGTATATGTCAGAAGAGGGAACACCCCGCTCAAATTTGATGGTATAGAGGACACTTTAGTAAGTACGTCGAGGAAAGTTTAGAAGGAGCAAATATTTGAAATACATGAAGAACGAAACATCTGAATGAAAGTTATAATTTTAAAACAAGAGACATATACGAGTATCAAAAACAAGATGAAAATAAAACAAAACACTTAGTTCATAATAACCTTGCTCTGTTCTCTTAATGTGCATAATCATTTTCGTGGGGAGGATATACAAATAAGGAAGACGATTCGTTCTATACTGTTTCCTTGTTGGTCTTGTAGGATCGCAGCAGAACGTTATTTACTGAAATGCACTCATATATGTGATAATATTTATTGATTTAATTCAATGTAAATGTTACAGGATATTCGTTGGAATTATTTATAACATTTCATCCAATGCATTTATCTTATACTTATGTACGCACATGTTTACAATACGTGACTCCATTGTAGTTTATAGAGTCAAAAATCATATTTATATATTACTAAGTCTATATGTATTTTGCTCTTTATGATCGCAATTGTACTTCATATAACCTCTGCCTTTGTGCGTACTCTGTATACCTGCACTAATATTTCTCTCGGTACATCTTCATATTATTTGTGATATTTTTCTCTAAGACACAATTGCATTATGCATCACGTTATAAGATAGCTTCTTCGTCCGTGGGGGTTGCATGCTTTTTCCTTCCTGGGATTACATGACTGTAATGTACCTGCATCAATGAAACCAGCCTTGCCACTCAATCTTGTTACGTATTGCCGTTTATCCTATGTTTTCCGTTTCTTTGTTTTGCGTACGATGTGTCAGATAAAATCCGAAAAGTGTAAAAGCTTAATTCTTCCATCAGGATTTGATTCATTCGATGTGTTTGTGGATCAGCTGTGTCACCGGAACTGAAACTAACATCCAGCTCTGCTGTCAGCAATCACAATCGGATCAGTGCAAATACATGTCTTTGTAACAAGAGGTTCTATGAATCTGATAGAAGTTACCATGCTGGCAAGATGTGAATAGACATGAAGAGAACGAAAAGATAAGTTAAAATGAAAAGAGTGTGCCACGGCACCGGAAGCAAGCCATTAAATTGAACGATTCTCAGCCCTTTTATAACTGGATATTTCAAATGTTTACATGGCGTCAATATGTTCGTTTGTTGCGTTTTATAAAACTATATGTGTAGGTCATCCTTGGAAGACATTACTATACGTATATAACTGTTGTGAAAATAGGCAGATATATTAAAAAAAACAACATACGCCAAAATGGTTATTCACTTTCAAACACAAATATCATATAACGACTCACAGACATAAATATACTTCAATAGATGATAATGACACACACACACACACACACATATATATATATATATATATATATATATATATATATATATATAGTAAGCTATGAAAATATATGTATGGCAATTAAGCTACACAGAGGTTCCAGCGTGTCAACCCCCGGGAATCTCCAAGCTAAAAAGTAGTTTAGCCTGAATATTCCCCCATGGAGTGAAACCCGGGACCCTCTGTGAAGCTTAATTGCAATTAATGTATTTTAATAGCTTACTGCCTAGCTCTACTTACGTATCGATCACTGTAAACACTGCAAATTGATACATGAAAAAAAGATATCTCATAAAATGTTATGTAGATACATAAAATAGTAATATACATATATATATACATATATATATATATATACATATATACATATATATATACATATATATATATGTGTGTATATATATTTATATATCTATACACATATATATATACATATATACACATATATATATATATATATATATATATATATATATATATATCGTGTGTGTGTGTGGGTGTGTCTATTAAGGCAGCATATTTTCATTTAGGCCGACATCATTAAACAACACGGAGTGTTTGCTTGATTAGCCTTTTTGATTTACCTTTTTTCCAAATGACCAATTTAGTGTTTCGGTCAAATATCTGTGTGTAAGTTCCATGCGTTTCTTGTTACATGTTTTTTTTATTTATCGCAAGTACTTTTGATTTCATTCGATTTGTTAGTATATTGGTGTGTTATTTTAGTATTGATAACTACAATGTGTCTATATTGAGAAGGTGGAAGGCAGACATGTGTAGTACCATGGCCTCCCTCGTCGTTGCAGGATAAAACAACAGAAGACAAACTGTGTGTATAACTCAATTGAGCTCGCTATGTGTGTGTAATATTGTGAGTGCGAAAAGAGGGCCTGAATACGTTATCCGTCTATGGCTGTCTCGTCGCTTTCACGGTCTGATCCGCCGCGATAAGCTCTTGCTCGAGGTTCAATTAAAACTGCGCGTCTTCTTTACGAGTGGTCAACACGTCAACTGCCCCGTAAGCTATCGTACTGTCGTATTACTAACTTTAATTGCCGTAAGTTAAAGTACTCGTGTAATGTCGTAACACTTTCACACCCAAATATATTTAGTCATATTGTAAGTTGACTATCAGTCCTTTTTGTCTCTTCAGCGCCTTTCCTACCCATCCTATTACCGAGTGAGTTCGTGTGAGTTGGTACACCATTAACATACATGGCCTTCTCGCCCATCCGCCATCCGATGGTCCCCCCCGTGAATCATTTTATCATTTTACATCGCCGTCTGTGTCGTTGGCCTTTACTCCGATCACATAATACCACACACCTCCTATGTACACATACATTACAAAAAAATCCTGTTATATAAATATTAAAAAAAAAAAAACCATGCATGCATAGTTCATAAGAAAAGAAATGATATTAGCGACAACCAAACACAACAAAATAAAAACCGAGTGGGTGATCACAGTTGTGGATTAAACCCTCTACCAGACCAAGCATATTAGAGTCCCCTTAAAAATACAACAGTACACTTCCTTTTTGGGTAGGCTCTTGTCCACTGGTACATGTTTCCAATACTAGTAAGATACAATCAACTCCGCCTTTCGATCAAGATAGAAAAATAACAGGAGGAATCTTAAACAAACCTCCCACAGTATAACGTTTGACACAAATACGAAAAGGTGTTTTCTAAATCACCTCTCATATAAACAGCGATCCCGCTATTTTGTTTCCTAGTTTCCCTTAAAAATATCAAGAGGATTTTGTTTACCTTCTAGCAATATGACTTTATCAACATCTCTCATATAAACAGGCATTCCATCATTTTGCTTTCAATCCCCCCCCTGGTAAAATAGGAGGATAATTTACACTCTTATTAATAGGACACTATACACACCTCCCAACCCTTCTGACATTCCCTCACATTTTCACCAAAAAATAAATCAACGTATTTACACTATTTTTGCACGAAAACACATCAAACAGTACCTGATTGCAACAACAAATAACATTGATCCCATAAATATACAATAGCTCTGCCGTGTTGTATTGTTAACAGTGCATTACCACCATATTAATCCAAACAATAAGACTTAATACTTTAAGAAAATATAACCACAATATATAACATTCATGCCCCTTTTTAATTCTTGCTGATTATCTCCCTCTTTTTTTACTTTTTAAAAACATGTACAATGTGAGTCAATACAACCCTACCGAACCCATGCAGCAAATACATATGTAACACATAACCCACAGGCATTTTTGTGTCTTTTTCATTCTGATTGTCTTCCTATTTTTTCTCAAATAAATCTTGTAACACACCTTCATACAAGAGGACTTCATCAACGCCTTTCAAAGTGTCAGACATTCCTTCCATCTCTTTAAAAAAAAACCTTTGCAGATTCCATTATTTACCACATCTAACCTAATACACCGGTGTATGTCAATAGTTATAAAGATATACATATATTGAATAGTCAAATACTGCATTCCTATTGCTGTATTGTACCAGTTCATCCGCACATTTACAGTGTTTTGTTACAGACCTCAAGAGACAACATAATATCTATTCATCGTCACATGCAGATATATTATCTAGTTTGGTAGGTATCACATGTAAAGGGGTAGATAACAGCCGTTGTTCAGGTAGTACCATGGCTGTCATTGGGACCCAACAAATTAGAGGGTAGGTATGTATGTGTGTATGCAGACATACTATTTTGTCTCGTCAGTTCAGTAACAAAAAACACACTTCTAAATGCCCGGTGGAACTGGTACAATAACACCGTACGAATGCGGTATTTGCATATAAAAATATGTATATATCTATAACTTTTTAGAGATAGGGTATATCTCATCGGTAATGTTATTTAGATGTTGTAAAAATAATGGAAACTGCAGATATATGTTATTCAATTAAAAAAAGGTGAGAAATGCCTTACAAGTTGAGAGGCATTAATAAAGTCCTCTTGGATGAAGATGTGTGACAGTCTTTTAGTTTGGTTTACGTGTCCGGTCTCTCAGTTCTTTTTTCTTGCTTGTTAGCGCCGATCTAAGTCACGTTTGACCGATACCTATAATATTAGCAATGTCATAAAATATCCCAGGGTAGAATCGCTGGTCTAGAGGGCCACAAATTGTAGTCCGATGATCTCCCTCGTGAATGCACTATGATAAAACAACACAATACAAATTGTTTGATTAATTCAATTCAGTTTTGGATTAGTGTGTGATATCGACAGCGCAACAAGAGGTATCCCAGACGTTTTCCGTCGGTAAGTGGCTTTGTCGCTGACTCGGTCCGATCCGCCCTGATCTGCTCTCGCCCGTTTGACCGAGTCGTTAACTGCCCCGTTGACTAACGCACTGTGGTAAAACAAAGGTAAACGTCCGTAAACTAACGTACTCGTCAAATGTCGTTAAACTTGTACCCCCAAACATGTTTAGTCATGTCGGAAATATTCCATCCGGCATTTGTGTCTCCTCGGCAACTCTAACCCATCATATTTTCGATTGCATTTTCATAATTTACCACTATTGTCTTTCCATTAATGCTACGGCCAACGCCCCCTCCCGTTAATTATTTCCCATCGCCGTTTAGGTCTCCGTACCCATAGTATCCCATATGAACCAAATAACACAATGATACAAAGTACTCAGTACTTGTCAAGTCTTTTCAATATTTAAGATATGCAATAACTAGTGTAGCATGAGATATATTTGATTATTGTAAGTACATCCGTAATATACTGAACAGTATGGGCACACGTATTTAACAGCTACTCGCGGAAAACAATGGTTCACATTTTTCACAGTACGTATTAATATATGATTCTTTAGTTATATAATGTTATTTCCATAGAAAACAAAACAGAAACAAGATCAATTAACCAATAATTGCCTTTTTCCTAATGCTATTTTAAATACATTAAATTTAAATCTAAATTAAGCAATCGATACTACTAAAAGAAATCATTGGCATGAATAACGTTATTTATAATGAACTATTTCGAAAGAAAACATTAGTAAGCAAAACACATACATTGGTATATCGTCAGCCAGATTGAAACAACATTTTTTGCATCAAGTTCTAAAATCAACGAATCCTTGGTTAGGCCATGGTAAGATTTATGAAGATGTAACACCATTCAAATCTTCAAATAGATATATTATGTATTCTGAGATGAGAGATAATTGGGCAGAAACATAATAACCTAATTAATCAACGGAACGAATTTAGTTGAAGGTGTAGACACATATACAACTTAATAATAACCAATTGATATGTGCACTTATATATCCATCATCGTAAACCTACACTATATTTTAAAATATGTAAGCCATTATAGAATATATAATAAACAATATTAGATTTGTTAATTGTAGGAGAATACGTTCACTGCACATATATACCTGGAGTGAATCTAGAGATGTGAAAGTAAGCAGCATAATAATATAAGCCATGATCGTTAAAGCTTGTCGATATATCATACACGTATTGGTAGTTGAAAAGGCTGACACCTATATATTGATAGAGTAATCTATAAACACGTCGCATTAGTTGTGTGTTTACTGAAAATAAACTATCATGTACTCTTGTTACCTTTATCTCACTATTTTTTATGGTATTAGATAATTATAGAAAAGGTTTCTGCAAGCTCCTTCAAAAGAATCTCATGGGTATCTCATTTATTTACCAGGGTTCGGCCCTTACAAACCCTACACAATTCTAGCAAGCTCAATCGAGAATGTCCGTGATACATATGAAATATACATCATTTGTTTTTATTTTAACACAAAAATATCAATAAACATTGTAAGGATTAACAAAAAATATAATTTAGCATGTAAATTATGTTATTGTTTACATGTTTTACTTTAATATATTTATATATCTAAATGAATAAATGCGAAACATTTTCTTATTAATCACTGCTGTATAATAATCAAAACAGCTTACTCTAATTTAAATTATTAACACACTATATTATTTTTAAATTGTCTGTTTATAATCAGGCAAATTTGCACATACAATAGTTTAATCTTATTTGCATAATTATAACATAAACAGTTAGCAAATTATTTGCTTTTATACATATGGAATAGTACTGTCGATATTATCAGTAATTAATTAAAGTTATAATAACAAAATAATAATTAAAAAACATCGAAATAATGTCATTACTTTTAAAAAGACGAACGCCTCCCCTCCTGCAAGGGAAATAATATTTTCGATAAATTATTTATTCTCCTCCGCTGTCTCCACGGCAATTAGCACTTATTTATCTCAGCTAATCATTTTGTATACATCTAATTTATAAATCGTACTTTTCCTAAAATAGCAGAATTCATTATAACTGAACGTTTAAAAAGTTTTTGTTTATTATTTCAGCAATTAATTTTCGTAGTTTAACATTTATTGTAAAAACAAATAAAAGGAAACTTGTTGTGTAATGTTTAGTTTACGAACCGCCGTTTCACTATTCAGTCTAAATTACGAAAAGAAAAGATTAATAGTATAAGTGTATGGGATATCCTCGCTAAAATCACCCAATTTTCCACAAAACAAAACATTGATTCTTCTTTTTTCGTATGAACACCATTAAAAACTTGGCATGAAGATGAAAGAAACGCTTTTTTTAGAATTTAAATTAAGGATCAGTTTCGTATATACATTTACTTTAAAATGATCCCCTGAATATTGGAGCATTCAAGCATTTTCGTGCAGTAAACTATGTATTTTTTTGTTTTGCAATGGGAGGTAAATCTGTTGGGGAGGATGGGACTATTTTACGTGTGGTGTGGTGACCTTGCTACTCGGACTTAAAGTTAGTGGTTAAAATATGATTCATTAATGCCCATAATAAGTTTGAATAGCCCGGGGATTAGACATGATTTTACGTTAAAGGTATATGAAACTAATCACCCTCTGTAAAGTTTTTCAGAAGTTGAGATTGAGCTGTGTCTGCGGCTTTTTTAGACTCGATCGAAGTCACTACTTAAATTCCCGACTGCCTGCGTTTAATATACACAGCTAAATCTCAACTTCTGAAAAAACTATTTGCATTCTCGGTCCACGGAAGTATTTCAAAATGGCCATAATTCTCAAAATTACATCTGAATAAGTGCGTTCCATCTACGATTTAAATAAACATCTTTCTATTGTATTTACTTCATTTTTGAACATTTTCAACGCTGCTTTCACGAACCCTTTTTTATCTTATATCTCCTTTCACCGGACACCTTATCTACGGACATTCACCAACTGGACAGCCTCCATATTTTTACACGCACAGTCTTACTCTTCATTACTTTACATGTACTCAAATGTTCAATGTTGGCTTTTCCACTGCCAACTTATTCATCTATGTTATTCCTTTCATGATAAGGTTTTAATCTTTGAACAGCATTGGCTTAAGGAAATATATATATATATATATATATATATATATATATATATATATATATATATATAATCAAACACGTCCAAGTTTAATGTGTTCTTTTGAAAAAAGATATAACACACCATAAGTATCATTCAAAATAAAAAACATTATAGAGATAAAACAATAATTATGAAGCCAATTCAATCCTTTGATATTATAAACGAATTCTAGACAGCAGGACAAATGAGAATCGCGTCTAACATTAACGAATGACAATGTAACCAAACATTACGCAGTATATTAATAGGTGTCATTGACAATTACGAATAACGTTTCCTATTATTTAATTATCGCCCCTTTGGAGAACTCTCTTTCTTTTACTAAACAATATAAATAGCAGCACTTATATTTTTCAGAAAAGTGGATGCTGAATAAAGCTTTCTCAATTTTCGTCTGTTCTCGTTTGTCATTAAAATTGATTCTGAATACAATAAACATGGAACACTTAATGCGCTAACAACGGTTGGACGTGGAATCTGACTCTTCTAATTCTGAGAAAACGCGGGACTCATTGGCGAGTGACGTTTGAAAACTTTTCGCAAACAGTACATGCAGAAAATCCACCACGCCAGATAAATAAACTCGCACTATTGAATAACTATGTATCTTACACGATACACAATAACATTATTGACTGCAGCACTTATGAAGATGCTATCGAAACATTACACACCACTTACCAAAAGCCTACAAATAAAATAGGTTTAATTTATTTACTAGCTAAAAGACGCAATAAAATGACGAATCTCGGAAGCAGTTTTAAAAGAAATTACTAATTCTGAGCAAGGACTGCAACTTCCAGTCAATGTCATCCGATGAAATCTGAGACGAACACATTATGGATGATTTTATGAACCGACCCCAAAATGCGAGCTAAGACAACAGATGTTCTAAAAAAAATATCTGGACCTCAGAACAGCCTACGAACAGGCTTATACATTCGAAATTGCCCCAAAACAGTCGGTGTTGTACATGTAGTGAGATACGGTCGGTTTTGTTTTGAACGACACACACTCTTGTTATTCGCCTCCCCACCGCCTATTGCGTGTATTCTTTTCCGAACCCCTCCTCTGTGACTTATTTCTTTTACCAACATATTCTGGGCACTGCACATCTTTCAGAGTTACCTATCACCGCTTCTTCTACCGGAAACCCCCGGTCGCTGTACTCACTCAATCAGCTACGGTGGGATTGGCGGGGGTTTCCATATTGCATACTTACAATTTCTTCCATGTCGACATTTGGAAACTAATTCAGTTCTAGAATTGATCAGATTTAAATGTTTAGGTACTTAAGCTATCATTACAGCTTCTGAATTGCATATAACACAAAATCTGGATCCTGAGCTATAAGAGTTTGATTTTTTAGGATCGATTATTTTATAGCTGATTTTTGTGTACAGAGACCGGGGTTGTCCAGTTTTCGAGATGAGTTCGTTGGGGCTTCCTAGCCTAAAAGGTTTAGATTCTGAAGTTTAAAAAGTGTAAATATCTAAATTTTCCAACTCGAAATATCTATACAACTTCTTAATTAGGAAAAATTAAACTTGGAATTAAATAAAACTTCTTAATTAACAAAAATTGAACCTTGAATTAAACTTCCTAATGTGATCAAATTAAATCTTAAATTAAACTACTGAATTATTAAATTCTAATTACTTTAATAACTCCGTAATTAGGAAAAATTAATTACTTATTAGGAAAAATAAAACCTTAAATTAAATTAAACTTCTTAATTAGGAAAAAGTAAACCTTAAATTAAACTTCCTTATCTGAGTAAATTGAATCTTAAATTAAACTATTACATTCTTAAATTATAATCAATTTAATAACTTCGTAATTTCTAATTTGATAAAATTAAATCTTAAATTAAACTATTAAATTATTACATTCTAATTACTTTAATCATTTCGTAATTTTTAATTTAATGAATTTTCTATATTATTTGATAGGGCGAGATTTGTGAAATCTGTTTTTATTGTAAGCTAGATATTTAAGCGGCTATTAGAGCATGTATACGTGATTTGACGATCTGACCTAAATATGCCTACCCCTTTGACCTAGACAAGTAACATCCGGTTTTGAGTTGAGTTGATTTGACAAGCTTGTCGATACATGATGTTGATTCTTTCTTTCTTTGTTAAACTTGACAAGCTTGCCGATACAGGATGTTGTTTCTTTCTTTGTAAAAATAGACATGTAACCTCCGCACTGATAACGTCGTTCGGATAAGCAGACATTTAGCGCTTTTATTATCGCCTTCCATTTGGCGAAAAAGAGTCCTGTTTATTTGGCTCGAGGGAGAGCGAATACATTCAAAATGTAATTATTATTATTCGCTCCGGGGGAAGATATGACCGTGTTTGTTGACTCAATTCAATTTTAATTTTGTTCAATTTTGATTTAACGGATTCTCCATTTAACCAGCGAACTTTGATTTGATTTGTACTGCTCAGATCACATTTTTTGAATTTTGAGTGAGTTTATTGAACT
Organism: Sepiola atlantica; assembly: GCA_963556195.1. Taxonomy (NCBI): domain Eukaryota; kingdom Metazoa; phylum Mollusca; class Cephalopoda; order Sepiida; family Sepiolidae; genus Sepiola; species Sepiola atlantica. The sequence goes on from OY744527.1 coordinate 119,895,682, forward strand.
TTTTATGTTATTTGATTTGATTTATTTGTCGTTGTAATAATTAACATAAACATTGATAACTTTTCACTTCATCGATTGCTGACGCATCTCACGACTGGACAACTCTTTCAATTCTTTCAATTTCTCGTATTTGGACTGTCACTCATCACCTGCATCAATCTTCAGTACACATTCTGGATATATTTCCTGATTATGTTTTTAAATTGGTATGACTTGGATGGATTGTATAGATTTAGCAAACAAGTATGTTCTTGGGTTGATATATTTGATGTTATATATTTGTATGTATTTTTGTATATATTTTTATATATTTTCAAAGTGTAATTTTATTACCTGTAGTGATATCACTGCGGTAATGGTCCTCTGAGGAGAAGAATTATCTTTGAAAACTCATGAGCTAAGGACGTTATGATACTTTGTTTGAACTTTGAATTCTAATTAAATTTGATTAGCTCCTAATTTTTTTATTTCATTTTATATTATATCATAATATATATATATATATATATATATATATATATATATATATATATATATATATATACAGAGAGAGAGAGAGAGTAAGAGAGAGAGAGATTTACTTATACATAGAGAAATATAGAAAAACGGATAAGGAGATAAAGAAGAAAATGAGACGGATTGTGAGATTGTTCATAAGTGGAAAATGTCCACACTTTTTAATAAAAATCCATTCGTCTTTTTTTATTAAATATGTATTGTTTTCTGCCGTATGCATTTTTATACGGATGTGTTCGTATGTGATTGTTTGGCGGACACCGACACTCGTATTTTAGATATAATACATACTGGAAGAGCATTAATAGTGTAACACTATATTCACAAAATAGAATGAGAAATGAAATAGCATAACATATAGGCTACTACATTATAATGTAGTATCCTATAGTTTATGTAAATGCACATTATACTAGACTTTTAATACTATATAATTTAACCCTCGCAATTTAATTTTGTTAAAGGGGTTCATGTTAATTTGATCTGCATTTAAAATAGAATAAATCATTTAGTTAACTATTTATTTAATGCCTGGTAAGATTTCCTCCCGTACAAATGCTTTTAAATTCAGCAGTCTAAAAAGAATGTTGTGTGGTTCGAAATAAATTAATTAATGTCTTAAATAATGTTTATTTTCAATTACGTTCACTCACACACATACACACACATAAATATCCGTGCCACGGGAAATGGAAGTGGTATATATGGTTGTATATTGGAAATACAAACCAATTTAAAAGTTGCAGATTGAATATATTATTACTGAAGTCAGTGACAAACTGACGGTAATACACACATGTGCCTGTTTATATATTTATTACTGCTATTATGTCATGGTGACGTCATGAATATCATTTAATCCCATGTCATGCAAAAGTAAATACGACTATCTGTGATGGAGTAAGTTGAAAGGCAAATATGATTATTCGATGCTTTTTTCGAGAACAGCTGCCTTACTAAACACCTGTCCATGTCCAAAGGAAATCGGAAAACGTGAATTGCAAACGTGACGTTGATTGCTGCGATTAAAAACACCTTGACATGAATGCTTGATCTGTCTTAGCCATGAAAAAAATACAAAACATAAAGTGGAAATATTTCTATCTGACATTTGCACGGAAATGATTTGCTTTGCAGTGATCGTTTTTGATATTCCCATTCAAGGGTTGGTGAACATTCTTGCTCTTCTTTGAACATGACGCAATTTCATACACTTATACGTCTTACTTATGTGTTAGGAACGCGAGTACAAGAACGGATATTATAAAGATGCGTCCACAAGTTCTACAAGCTACCGAATAATAGTAAAATATAGAGTGTCAAGGACATTTTAATAGGTTACATACCTTTTATCCGACCATAAACTTTGACAAAATATGACTTATATGTGTTGCACTTTTTCAAAGAATCATACAGGACTGTATAAATGTATATAGGTGTTTTATTAGTATCATTAATGTACGGTTTTGTCGTAGAAATATTGCAAAGTCTAATATTAAGTGTAAATGACAATATTCTCACTGCTTTAATGCAAATGGCACTTTAATAATAACTAGCGGGACCCTGTGGAAATTGCACAGTGTTTACTACATCAATCTGTATAATTTACTGTTAATAATATTATCCAGTGTCGAGAAATATGCTCATATTTTACTCATCAACATTTTGCGAGACGGGATGGAGGTACATATATTTATTTATATTACTCGCTTGCCGGGGAAAAAACTGTCTCTTCAGAAGTCACTATTGGTCCGCGCCCCCTCTCTAACTCGCACCTTCCCTCCCCTCTCTCTACACGCCCCCCCCCGTTGTCAGGGGCAAAATCTTAAATAGGAGTGTCAGATCGTGAAACACAAAATAAATAACACACAGTCTATCGTATAAATAATAATAATAATAATAATAATAATAATAATAATAAGAAGAAGAAGAAGAAGAAGAAGAAGAAGAAGAAGAAGAAATTTTAAATATTAAAAAAAATAAATAATAAATAAATATCGTAAGCCTGAAACCGGCCCATTTGGTAAGCGTTTCCGCGTCTCCTCCGCATTCCACAATGCCCTCCTCCTTCCACGCTGAAACAACAGATCAGGTTCAGATAATAGTTTAATTAAGAAAATTTTGATCTTTTCAACAACTCCATGTAGTTAAGTAAGTGGTAAAGTAGCCACTTTCAGCTAGATGTTACGGTTTCGATTCCAAGTCTCTTCATCCAATTTATTTGTTGTTTATTTATTGCATTTCTTTAGGAGCGTGACACACGAACACACACGCTATCGTATTAATATATATATAGATAATAGTAATCCTTCTTTTATGGCTACTAGCACCTCGAGCTACGAACAGTTTGTTTATTTAAAACTCAGTAGATGTTAACAATAAAAACAAATATAACTTACATGTGCACATTAATGAATGACTTTCAAACTGACTTGTTTCATATTTGCATTCCGGTGATGGTGACAATCCACGATCCATGCTTGGAAGGCGAACACGCTTACATGCATTTATATGCGTTCAATCTATTTTTAAGAACGAACACTGAAACACACATCTGGACGGCTGAAATGTTAAAATAATAAAATATTTAGCGCCTCCGTCGCAACCGTTTGAATCGATGTTATAGTGAATAACTAAAAAATATACACATACTAGTGTACAACGCTAGTAAGAAATAACCGGTTTATCAAAATATTTCTAGTATAAAACGACTTATTGAGATTTAGCGTTTCTTCTGACTACTTTATTTATATGTAATGTGATAATAGCTCATCCTTAGGAGTTTACCGGAATTCAATCTATACGTGGACACAATTGCTTCGTACATTTTATGTCGTATGATTTCATTTTAGCATTTGAATCATAAAAATAGTGTTGCATTATATATTAAAAATATATGTAGATATTAATATATTTGTATATATATATATATATATATATATATATATATATATATATATATATATATATATATATAGTATGTATATTTATATATATATATATATATAAATATATATTTATATGTATATATATTTGTATATGCATATATATATATATGTGTGGGTGTGTATATATATAGATATATATATATATATGTATTTATATATATGTATATATATGTATATATATGTATGTAAGTATGTATGTATATATATACATATAGAGAGAGAGAGATAAAGAAAAAAGAGTGATAAATATGAGATGATTGTCCAGATTTATTTTAAATTTCAATTGTTCAATGCAAGGTGTATTCAGTAATGAACTAGTGTTTATTATTCTATCGTTAAGCCAAGGTTTTTCAAAAATCGAAATCTTATCATCAGAGGAGAAATACAGATGGATAAGTTTGCTTTCGAAAAAACAAAGTTCAAATATTTGAAAAATATGAAAATACTTAATTAAAAATGATTAAAATAATTTTTGTTAAAAAAACGTATTGAATGAAAAGAAAAGTTCCGTGAAAAAGATATGCAAATTGTCCAGGTGAAAAATTTCCATTGAAATATATATATATATATATATATATATATATATCACGCAAAAGTTAGCGAGTAAATACTACCAGACTTATTTATTTAACGTATTTAGAGAGATTAAGAGAGCAAATATGACGTCTGAAAATCAACCGCATTCTCTTTCAATAGCGGTTACTTTTTGCTTATTAATATTTCATTCCTGATAAATACATGTTTATTTATTTTTTTCTTTCTGATACTCCATTTGATTTTTGCAGCAACAATTGTACAAAGCGATTACATAATGTTTACTTTATAATTTCAATTTTGCAATTTTTCTATCAAATACACATAAAAAGTGTGTCTGAAAACAATACATTACGTTTATGTACGACGCGTGGCACCAACATATTTAATATAAATCGAAACGTCAATGAACAGCCACTGATGAATTACGAAAACGTTGCTGATCAGTTCACTTACGCCTTATATAAAGAATTGAACGAGCATGCTTTAATTTGAAGTAATATGGTATTATAAATATAGTTTACTGATATTTTAATCAATGATGTGATATATAACTTTGATATAATCTCTATATATAGTAGATGTGAACGATTTAAGGGCAACAATTTGAATGTTTTATTTGCAGATCATTTTCTAACAGTTAATCTGGTGATACCAGATCAGGCTGCCCTGTAGCTCCCTGAGACGAAATTCACCTACATTGAGGTTTTTTTTTTTGTTTTTTTTTGTAAAACTTAATTATGTTCTACAAAACCAAAAACAAAAACAACAGCCCCTCTCCCTTTCTCCCTCCCCTTTTTTATTTTATTTTTCCTACCCTACTCCCGGTCCTGGATATGACCTTAAACTACATCCGATGGTGAGATCCGGCTTACGGACTTTGGGGAATGTGGAGCCTCCTCTTAATTACCATTGCTCCCAGGTCCACCCTGACCCGGAGTGGTAGTACCTGTTAGGGTCCCAACTATGGGTTAAATAGAAACAGATATTAAAAGGGGAAAGAAACAAAAAAGAGAAGAAAACAAATATACTTTAACAACCAAACCAAACACCATCAATAAACATTTGAACATATAAAGAACTTGAAGCATAAAACTTTCACCAAAATGACTGCATTCAGCATTAAATAACCTGAAAAGGGTTGATATGCCGTAAAACAACCAAACTAACAGTTCATAATTAATTGATACCCTACGTTATTCATTTTTACACCATTTGTGCAATAGTTTCGTCAATATAAACAGGCATTAATTCAAATAGATTTAATAAAAAATAGATAAGTTTTAAAAAAAAATATCCTTAACATAGCTTGCTTTAATTGTTAGTGACCTGTATGTATAAAGGAGAAAGCAAACATAAGAAATATGGTGGTTGGCTAAAAAGCTAGCTATTGACTGGTCGTCGCTATCTTTTTTAGCTGACTGTTAATTTCTCTGTATCTCCCTGCCTTCTACCCCCGTTACCTTTCTCCCCCCCAAGTTAATGACGCTGTATGATGATTATTTTTGTTGAATTCACATCTGACATGATTGAGATCATATACTACACTTTAATAGTAGTCTAAAGACCAAATAACTATAAAAAGTAAAGCTTTTAATCTCGGCATGTGTATCTGAATGAATTAACCACTGATTAATATATTATTGAATTAGCTTTTGACGAGAATAACCACTGTAGTATCAGTTATGTTGTCATAAGATCACTTTCCCAGGAATTATATATTCTTTTTTGAATGCTGTGAGTGTAATTCTCCAAGGTATTAAGCCTTCCTTTTAAAGAAAATACATAAAGTAGCTATTCTGTTGTTACGAGACGATCTTCCTAGGAACTACCTTCTCCTTTTTATTGAGGTGGCGGTTGTAGTCTAGTATTGTTTATGTTGTTTCTTCTCTTTAGATACTGCTAGGTAGAATTCACTTATTCTTGAAAGGTTATTGTAGTATATGTCTTGATATAATGATAACATCTTACCAAGCATTACATCTACTCTATAATAATTGCCACTGAATCGAAGATTTTCCGGTGTAGAAAACACAGTCATTGAACATCCTCAAAATAGTACAACTGAAATGTTTTATTTTATTTTCTTAATTGGCATTGTCAGATTCAATTCAATAATATATTCATTAAAAAACTAAATTAAGCGGCATACTTACTGGACAATATGATATCATGTAAATCATATACTCCCTAGTATATGCAAATGATTCGGGAAGTATATGTCATAAATACATGTTTACAGTGGCATTAAAGAATAGAGTAATGGAAAAGTTATTAATGAGGTTAGTATGACACAAACTAACCGCAATAGTTTGTTAATTTTAATATGTGTTATCTTTATTTTAATCGTTCTTGAATATATCTAAGAATGTATGTTCCAAAGTAATACATTGATTCCATGCGATGCCTCTATTAAAGTAAACTGAAGGACAAGTATGCTCGTTCGCCGTTATTTATAGAACAGCTGCCAAGGTGAGCACTCGTTTACGTCAATACGAGATGAGAAAGTGTGAATTGCAAACGGGGCGTCGATTGCTACGATTGAAAACACCTCTTGACATCGAAAGTGTTGTTTTCTGTCTCAGCCTTATAAAAAAAGAAAGAAAGATACAAAGTAAAAATATTTCCAGCTGACATTTGCACGGAAATGATTTGCTTTGCCGTGATTTTTTTTTAGATTTTCTATTCCAGGGTTAGGGAAAACGACCGCTTTGTTCTTTGGAGATGAACACGATTTAATCCATTCATGCGGCATGATTATGCGTTGAGGTTGAATTAACTAGAACGGGTATTCTAAAGATGCGTCCATTGAATACACGGGTTATGCCATTCTAAACATTAGCGTGACAAAACGACATACTAACAGACACAATCTACATGAAAAAATACAAATCTGATAATTGTTTTTGATAGTAGTTATTTGCACATTGTGTGTTTTATATAGTGGATTATAGAAATAATGAAGTAGCATTTCTCAGAATTGGTAAGATATAAAAAAAATGTCGGGAGAAGAGGAACAGCCAAGTATTATTATGTAGTAGCAGATGCGTAATAGAACGAGATTAAAGGTGTGCCTGCATTTAATTAGAACACGTAATTAAAGATGTGTGTGAGATGACGTGAATCAATAAATGAGGTAAACAAACAAGAAATAAGATAAGTAGTAGCAGCTGGAGCGTAAGATAATGAGGGTAAGAGTAAAATAATATGACTTCAAATTAATTATGCAAATAAAGAAAGATAATTAGGAATGTAGCATTACCGATTTTCGTTTGGACATAAACAACGAATGGGATAATATATATACATATATATATATATATATATATATATATATATATACAGACAGAGAGAGAGAGACAGAGAAGGGGGTTATGTAACATCAGTGCAGTTCCAACGAGAGAAAAAAGTATATTTAAAGAATTGTGGTTACCAACGCTAGTAAAAAAAACTTTTTCAATAATTATTTATTATCTTATCATTTTAACATTTTAAGTTTTTTTAAAATATAATTTCATAACGCGTTTCGAGCATTTATCGTTTATCTATTATGCTCTCTTCAGATGTAAATTCCATTTGATAAAAGTGTTTCATTTGAGAAAACGTCTCATTTTTCTTTCATTTTAAAGTGTCTATTTCGGTATATTTGTAGTTTACTTGTGGCGGTTGAATTGTCGGAATGCTTGCTGCACAGTTTGATGTGAACCATTGTGGTGATTTAGGCTTGATGCATAACTTTTGCATTGGGGCATATGCTACAATGCCTGCTTTGAGCCATTCGGTTAACTGATTCTCGTACTAATCAATAGAGAGAAAAAGTTGTACTAAATGGGGCGTTTTTAACTTGATCTCTAATGGATTCCCATTTCTTCTGTTACATGGAACATTTGACAGAAAAAATGTTTGTTCCGTTTGACAGAAAAAATGTTATCTTGTTGAGATAAAAAGATATTCCGTTTCGCCAGTGTTTGGTCATTTGAGTACATTTGTGTATTAGGTTTTATTGCTTTAATTGCTGTCAGTCGAATCTGTATGGTATGTGTGTGTGTGGTCATTCCCGGTCATTCATGACGGTGTCCCTGCTGGGTTCACACATGAATGTGGATGTGTGGGTGGTTGGGGGTGAGGATGTTTGCTTGGGTTTGGGGAGAGAGAGAGAGAGAGAGAGAGATGAGTAGAACAGAGGATGGGTGCGTAGATAGATAGGTAGGGGGGAGAAAAAGTAAAAGAGGGGGTAGGAAGATTGAGGGTAGATAGAACTATAAATAGAATTATAGAAAGATATATATATATATATATATATATATATATATATATAGATAGAAAGATAGATAGATAGATACACACATTCATATTATTTTCTGCATGTAAGTATGAATACACTCACATGGGGTATGTATTCGTCCCATGTGTGACGGTGTGCAAATTCTGAAGAGCATTTCCTTAGAACAATTACTGAAATAAGATCAGGTCCACATGCTTCAGATGATTTGATGGTCAGGTAATTATGTGTTGTTTTAGTCCAAAATGAGACATTCCGGAGAGAGTTCTTGTGGAATCAAAAATGGAGTTTGAGGCGACACGCTTACAAGTTGTTTAGTTTTTTCAGTTGCCGTGCAGACGACATAATTGTAGTTGGAAAGCGGTGGAATTATTGAATTATTGATTTCCCATTATGCACCACACAACTACATATTTTCCAGAAATCGCGAGTACATAGCTTCTGTCAATCAATGCGTTTTCTGGTCATCTCTTCGTTAGTATATTTCTCTTATTTCCTGACAATTTCGGTATATTTGTAGTTTACTTGTGGCGGTGGAATTGTCGGAATGCTTGCTGCACAGTTTGATGTGAACCATTGTGGTGAGTTAGGCTTGATGCACAACTTTTGCATTGGGGCATATGCTACAATGCCTGCTTTGAGCCATTCGGTTAACTGATTCTCGTACTAATCAGTAGAGAGAAAAAGTTGTACTCAATGGGGCGTTTTTAATGTGATCTCTAATGGATTCCCAATCAGCTCGCTTAGTATTTCGTCGTCTTAGTCTCTCGTATCATTTCGTCGTTTTGAGCAACGGCTCAATAGTTTGGAAACGATATTTTTAAGTGATATCAATCGTTACCACAAGTTTATGAGCGTTTCCGAATGGGCTGTTGACATTCGTCGCGCACAAGCCTGAGAAGGTGTGTGCAATAACAGGTCGAGGAGCAAGGCTTACTGGTTAACAAGATTAGAGAGGCGGATCACTAAAATAACAGTATGTGATACAAAGTGCGCTACGGTGAAAGTATGCATTAAGTTAACAGCTGCGTCTCTATATCTGGACGATCCAAGTAGTCATGGTGATGTACAATAACATCTTTAAATACATGTATTTGCGAACTGGAGTCAAGTAGGAGTGGTGAATATATACTTTCAGGAACACATTTAAGCAAGGTGCAATTCTTGGTCGAAGGGGAAAGTATTATGAATTAAAGTAACTAACACAGAGTTGTAAGGTTTATCTGAATAACATGTAGGCTTGGTCATCTGTTCACTAGCTAAGTATGGGTGTTCCAAACATAAACTCGCAACCCATGCACATGTTTGTCAGAGCTTTTCATTCATGTCAAAAGGGTGTGAGGAGATTCGGGAATGTAAGTTTATTTCCGTCAGTGCTAAGATATATTGGGAGTTTACGAGGATCTAAACTCGTAATATGTGCGAATACTAGCTTAAAAGGCGGAGTCAAATTCGTGTTTTGATAGCTGTATAGTTTAGGTTTATTTATCTTTCTTTGTATTGCGATGTTTTTTTTAAACTAGAGTAGGGAGTGTCAAGTGGAATATTGTATGGTGCCAATAAGCGCGGACAACCAGAATATTAGTCAAAACTTAAACTACGGGGCTTGTGACTGCGGGCTATCCCACCGGGGATAACTGTAACGTATGTTTCCATACGCTTCATGCCACGTACAGTTACTCACGATATTATACAAACGTTAATGGAGCAGCCGCTACCTAAGAGTAATGGCTTCTACACCTCAGTCAATAACAGCAGCCAGACTAGCTGTCTAACCTGTACCTTAAAACTCTCATAACAAAGTGAAACGGACTAGTCATGTGAGACTTACTCACAAAAATATTTCCCGAACTTGTCTACATAGAGAGACGTAGTGGCTACGTGCATTGTCCTAGTCAGAAAACAAGAATAATAACTGTGCGTCTTTGAGATATCCCTGTGCAAGTAACTTTAAGCCTGACGACTAGAAAAAATAGGAGTGTCAAAGGTCTGGCGATAAACAGACCCTATCTACCCTTTAATACATTTTAGGTTTGTAAACTAGATATTTTGTTAGATATATCTACTCTAGGAAGGGTGTAATCATGACTAAAATGTGGTCCCTCCCAATACGATGTACTGCCAACACGTAAATAGTCAGTAGCACAGTTTTTATATTTAAGTTTCCATTCTCTTAAGTGGATAACCTAATAAAGCCTACGGGTCCATCACACCGATAGGGGTCATCCTGCGCCCGTATATTAGATTTCAGAGGCGTCGTAGGTATTACAAAAAAAATGTCCACACCACACACATATATATATATATTTATATATATATATATATATATATATATATATATATATATATATATATATATGTATATTAAGTTTACACGTCACATCCCCCAGATTAAAGACAATTGGCGAAAGGTTCCCCTTTTATAAGTAAGAATAAGGCGGAAAGAGGGGGGGGCCTTCTATTGTGGTTGGACTGTTATTCAGGATGTTTAGCTACCTATTTTGCTGTTTTTAATTATTTAATTTCAGGAACAATCGAAAGAAACATTTATACCGGCAGGAAGGTAAGCATAAAGCACACTGAATAACACAAAATAAAATAAGAACATAGAAAACTAATACAATTAAATAACATATAACCATACCAGTAATATTTAGAGCATCTGAGAAAACTTAGCTATACGTTTGACTAATCTTGTTAACTAAACAGGGCCACGTGTTGGCAGCATTATTCGGAGCCGGCCAGATTCAAATTGCCCGGTGATAACGAAAATACTATTTTTTCATAAAAAAGAGACGAATGGAGGGGTAATACTTCCATGATAGTCAGACTTTTTCCGTATTTAGTTAGATCCTTCATCGATACTTTCAGTTCCAGGGAAACACCGTAAATTAAGCTGGATGTATTGTGTCAATTGGAATTTGAAATATATATATATATATATATATATATATATATATATATATATATATATATTCTCATGCGCAATTTATTTAGCTCTCTTATTATTAGTCTTATAACCCTTAATAAAACTATATGTATATCTATACATACACACTTGCCCTAAATATGATGCTTTTCGGTCACCTATTAGGATAGGGTTTTATTCTTCGAATCGGAAAGCAATTCGCAATGCAAATTGCATGTAAAAACTAAACGAAAATAGTATCTCACTGCGCTATATATGTGTGTTTCTTTTTGTTACTCTTTGTATATTTACAAATAGAATTAGAATAATACACAACTCGAATGCAGAACTTCCGAACTATTATAACAACCAAGATGAAAACAATAGTGTACAATATAAGAAAATAAAAAAGCAATACCCAATTATCTCAAAAATACAAAGACGTGTATTAGCCCCTCTCATCCTCATAGTTAGGTGTTTTCTTTTTCGTTATTTTATGTCTGATTTTTTTCTATTTACTTAATATAAGTATTGTTTTATATTCGCGTGCAATCTATATCATTATCAGATGATGTTAGTCAATTTACATCGGATGAGAACCATACTTTTATAAGTGTTGATCATTTTAGTGACGAGGACAATTTTATTGTTATTTATAAACTGTACATAACACAGAGTTAATTCCTATAAAAATAATGTTTTACAGCGATCGTCATGTTTCCCGTGAACATCACCTTTCGCTAATGTTTGGGAGTCGGGGTTTATAAATAGTATGTGTGTGTCTTTAGACCGATATATACACACAGTGTTAATCTGGAAAAATCACACCCAAAAAGTGTACATAAAACCTGAACGTTCAAAAGTATAATATGCCATTATTTGAAGCAGAGGCATAGTGACATTTTGTTCTGAAATACTAGGGATATAGAGTCCTAGGGGTCACTTAGTTTATTCCTCTTTATAATTCCAGTAACTTGAATTTACGAAGGCGATATCGCATCTCTGTTTTCATATGATATATTGATTGTATACTTTTCAGAAAACGATGCAGAAGCATTAATACATTTTTTCTAAATCAATGTAAAAATAATTTACATTGAATTTCTTTCATTTTGGTTAATAATCAGTTTTAACAAATATGATTATGTTACAAACACTTCCTTATTGTATTGTATAGTTCGGTATTTGTAATTTATTCTTAAAATAAATCACAACTGCGAACAGATATCAGAACAAAGAAATTAAGAAGTTTTTAAATGATTCAGAATGCTGGAATCAGTATTAAATCTACAGACGTATTTCAATCTCTGAACTACAACGTACATTTTAAAAGATTGCGATTTAATTCGTTTACTAACATTTATTTTAACATTTAATAATACTTACATCACGTCTATGTAACATCTATGAGCACAACTTATTACATAGAATATTATTAAAATGTATATTTAGCAGTGTCATCTACTTTTACGAAAATAATTCTCTCACAAAAACTTTCATTAAAATATTTCATTTTTAATTAAAATAATCACATTTCAATTATGAAAGCATCTTATTAAATTCTCAACGGCAGCGATATTAATCTTAACTGCAAAGCTTTTGATAACAGTAAAATACACAACTACATACCGATTGTACTATCCAGTAAACGTCACATATAAGTAGGCGATTCAACGTTTCAATGTTGTGTTAATTGTTCACTTGTTAAACACTTAGAGTTTAACAAGTGAAAAATTACTAGATTGTATTCTCTATAAATATATGCAATGAATTACCTACTAGAAACTATCCTCGAGTGGCTTCGATCTCCCTGTACAAGGTTTTGTAAGGGCAACCTGATTTGAGGATACTTCACCCTACAAGAAACTACTGACTAAATATTCAGAATAAAGCATTATTCAAAGTAAAATCGACACAGCTATAAAAAAGATTATACAAGGAATGGTTCACCTTCACTTAGAAATGTTACCTCTAGTAACAGCCGTTAGTGAGATACCCCAGCAGAGCAGATGAGTTGTGTACTTGAATCCGCTAAGATTAATAGACCAAAAGAAAAGATATACTATGACATAGTTACCATGTTTGGGGGGGACTTAATGTTCTGCACTTCTTTACTGAATCAACGTTTGTCAGGTAAACGAAACACTTGAATTAGATATTCGAATATCTATGTATCTCATATAGAGATAAAGTGTAAGCGTCGTGAGGAGGGCCCTTGCTTTCTGAGAGTGAAGTAAAATGAAATATATAATAAAGTTGTGTATGGAAATTGCTTAAAATGTATTAATAACACATTGTTCGGAAAAGTTTTTTATGAAAATCATATGTACGGGTGAGTAAGTATACTACAACTAGAATTTATGTTAGCCCATTGCGATTCATCTAATCAAGAGTAGGTATAGTAAATATAAGCAGCATTGACTGTGCATAGCATGTGCCTATCATATCTAGAGGAGACCTATACTGATCGGAATATTTCTCCAAACAGAGACTGATTTGCAATTAAATTGACAGTGGAGTAAAACGCAATGGTAATGCCGCTGAAACAAAACTATAACTAGAAAAGGTTAATGAAAGATTATCGATTCATGCAGACACACACATGCATACACACAGACTTATGTATATATATAAATATATACATATATATACATATATATTTTTATATAAATATATATATATATATGTATACGTGTATATATATATATACATATATATATATAAATATATATATATATTTGTATATCTCTCTATATATATATACATATATAGAGAGAGTGATAGATAGATAGATAGATAAATAGATAGATAGATAAATAAATAGATAGATAGATAGATAGATAGATAGATAGATAGATAGATAGATAGATGGATAGATAGGTAGATAGATAGCTAGATAGAGAAAGAGAGAGATAACATGCTATGAAGTCCACACTTGCTGATGCTTTGCCGCATAAAGTAAGCCACACTAGTTTTGATATGTTTTTTTATTTAAAAAAATTAAGAAAAACATACCAATTCATCGTGTTCAGAATTGAATTTTTTTGAATGAACACTCCTGTTATGTTCTATTCAATCATAACGGTTGAAACAAAAAAATATAAACAGCAATATGAATCACTATGAAAATAAAATTAAATAAAACCAATGCGATTATTCTTAGCCTGACAAAAGTGAACTAAAACTATCGTATTGAGAGCTTTGCAGAAATAAAAGATGTGCGCTCAAGCTTAACTTCAAGCATTATTTTGTAGTTATTTTTGTTACGATATCGCAATCAATAGGAACAAAATAATAGAAACAGAAAGTATAACATATTTCAGCTGAATTTAATTTTGCTTTGTGCGATGCCTTAACTCTCTATTGAGGCTTACAAAAGCGTTACACACGGGTGGATTTTGTATTTCCTGTAGGCTTTTTATACGAGCGAATTATTAATTTGTATACTTCAATTGGAAAATGTCCACCCCCGATAACAAGAATAAAAAGAAAAAAACATACAGAAACTTAAAAACACTAATCCTATTTATGAATATTTCGGTACCTATTGGGGTGTTACAAACAAGAATATATTTCAAAATTCATATTGAAACTCTAAATATATTCATGTAAACACAAACATATATATATAGAGAGAGAGAAACAGAGAGAGAATGGAGACAGAGAGAGAAAGTGAGAGACAGAGAGATGGAGATAGAGAGAGACGAACAAGATGGATGAGAAAAGGAGTGTAAGTTAGTCAGAAATATATTTATATACGAAGTTCGCTTAAACAATATGCGATGTTTATATTATTCTTACACTCTGATATACTGGGTGTCGTAATGGTGTCTACCCATAATTGTTTAGTTGATTAAATAAGAGCGAATAAAACAATATTTTTTAAAGCAGTATAATAAAATTAATGATGATAAAAACGAGAGTAATTAATTACTTTATATTAAAAACAAAATAAAAAATATACGTTAATAAAAAAACAACACACAGAAACAAATAAAAAATTTACAAAATATATTACAAAAACTAACAGTTAATTCATCACTATACAATACCAATCATGTATCTAATATTACACACACTTTTTGAACACTACATTTATATACAAAACATGATGTTTAAAGTTATTAATGTCTATTCTCTGAGGAACTGGTTTGCCCCTACTCTACTCTCTGGCATCAATTTTGGTGAATTCTATACACATACGTATGTTTTTGTGTATATTACTTTTGACAAACGGAAGATATTTCAGAAATATTAAATAAATGATTTGTAATAAGCATCCGGACAACACACAAACAGCCAACACCACACTGGCTGTTATGTAAGATTTTAAGAAAAAAAATAGTAAGTTCCATTTCGAATTATTATTTTTGTTCCTTCCAGCTAACAACCGAGCCGGCACTCTGCATTGCACTCATTCAACCAAACCACCATTCACTATTATATATATATATATATATATATATATATATATATATATATATATATATATATATATATATATATACATATTATTTACGCGCAAACGCGTTTTAGACAGTGAAAGTAGATGTATTATTGACCTTTACTTATATAGTTAATGTGGATGCGTGGAATCCCGGAATCTCATTCATATTAAAAGCTGATGATACTTTCTGAATATTACAATTTATTAATCTATTTATTTTAACAACATGTACTGGCGCAACTATTACGTTATTTTTAAACAATGAAACAACGTTAAACAAACGGATCACGAGTTTGCTGTCGTGTTTCAATATCAGGTGTCGATTTTCTTTAAATAAAATCAAAACCCTATTAGAAAATGAGTATTTACAATCTTGCTTAGAATAATTGTCAGATTATTAAAGAAATATGTAGATTAATTTAAACAGGCAAATTCATTAACACTTCATATCTTTTTACTTTGATCTGTATTAAATAAAACAAAACTATATTTTATATTTCTCTATGAGTAATACAGTGTCATACAGTAACACTTTATTGAAAGGATTAGAAAAAATATCAACTTCAAAATATATTATCGTCTGCTCTAACTATTTCAAAAAAAACATACGGTTTATATAACGGACTAACACGGCTTTAATGATATGTACCAATCAGATGAATTCAATCGGTATATTTATATAGTAATATATGTGTATACATATCTACATACATTTCTCCATTGAAATATATTTAGAAATAAACAAATACAATATAGATTACTACAATAAAATATTAACTCGCACAGAATAACGTCCAAAGTGTACATATTATTTTGAGATAAGAAATTACACATTACTTTTTAAGAAATTACACATTACTTTTTAGTTTACACATTATCTGAATCCGTTCTAAATTATCGAACCAAACGGGTGTCCTTACTAAAGATCGAGTAAAATAAACCGGTTCTCAGAAACAGTGATTCAATAAGCCATTCAAGTAAGACAATACTACTAACAAAGTTGAAGATATCTTATTAATGTGTATAGAAGTTTAAAGTAATGCAAATAACAAGATGTAAAAATATAATCTGTTGAATGAAACTTGAATATTGAATTGCGAAGAATGTTGTTATTGATGTCTCATGATCATTTATTTAGATAAACCGTCTTTATTTAAAAACTAGTTCAGATAATGATATCACTATTCTTTACATCATAACGAGTATTAATGTATTATATATGGTAATACTTATTGTTTAGTATCAACATTTACTTCCTCCAGAATAATGTCGGCTTTATCATTGATGTATGCATTGTAAAATATCACAATATACACGATGGCAATCCGAGCTATTTTGTTCGAATAATTCTGCTATAGATGGTTACACCGAAATATGGCGTGAGTATTGTTTTATTAATATAAACACAAAATAGAAATGTTCATAATAAACAATTTGTGCAATTATAAACTCTTTAGATTGTACTCTTTTCTTTAAGAGGAATAACTATGGATTCGCATTTTACTCAACTATATTGTAAGAATTACTGTCTTATCTGCCTCTAATTAACCGCATTACACCATTTAAAGAGTTATGCTCTCCCATTCGTTAGGGGATGGCATAGTAGTCCACCGGAATAAAATGAGATCTTATGTTGATATAAAAAAACCTCAATGTTAATGCGGTTACACACCGGAACCACAATTTATTAATTACATTAACATTTACACAGGTTTAACAGAATAAAATGTGTTCACTAATACGATGTGCTTGATAGTAATAGTAATGAAGACAATATTCATTCATATTACAGTTTTATCTAAATGAATAAATTATGGCCCATTTCTAGCTCTAAGGATTAAGTGAAGACGCACTATTTTAAGTAAATGTAATTTTAAAAAATAGACCCACAACGTGTTCATATACTGTCTGTGATTATTTTTGATTTGATTATAACACATAATAAACTTTTGAAATGACATTTACGTCCTAGAAAAATATTAGCATTTTTTTTTTCAAATGATACTTTTTTTATACAGATCGGCTTGATTTTCAATACCTTGCAATCTATTTCTGAATTACACGTAACAATTAAATTAATTCATTTTATTTTCCGTATTGTCACATAAAATATATTACAGTAGTGTATCAACGTTAGTAAATTGAAAATGTAAAACCAATCCAAATTAATAAATAAAATATATTTTTTGTTCCGTGCTCACCAAAAAGTTACGAATAAAGTGTTAACAATGTATATTAATGTTCACAGTATTTCAAGTAGCGAACATTGCGAACCGATGACAAGCCGGCAAAGTCAACTACTTATGAAATAAAAGACAAGTATTTAAAATCTAGCCATGTAATTTGATAAACAAAACATTATATATATATATGTATGTATATATATATATATATATATATATATATATATATATATAGTCATCCACATACAGCCTGTTTCGCTGTTTCACAGCTCATCAGTGCGGCTAGACCAGTTAGTGTCTCAAGCCGGGATCGAAACGCAACCGTCGAGCTGACAGTCGGCGATGCTAACCCCTACGCCATCATGCGACACTGACTGAATTTTTTTTATTTTATTTATTTATTCTGTTTATTCATTTATTTTTTATTTTTATTAATTTATTTATTCATATTTATTTATTTATTTTGTTTTTATTTTTTTTATTTAATTTTTATTTTTTAATTCATACAACTTAAAAAAAGGAGCGTCTAAAGTATTGAACAGTTACAAGGGCGTGATCATGTTCGAAGGGGTGTGAAGTTAGAGTTTGATTTCTGAAGCGCAAAAAAAAATATTCGACCATGTTTTAAAAGCGTTTAAAATTCAAACGTGTAGTTGTTTAATGGTTAGGAATTTAATAACGTTGATTACTAAGCCAGACACTTCAAAATGTTGGGACTAGTCTCATAAACAATGTTATTGATTGTAACTTTTCAATACTTTAGACGCTCCTTTTTTTTAAGTAGTATGAATTAAAAAATAAAAAATAAAAAAATAAATATAAATAAATAAATTAATAAAAATCAAAAATAAATAAATAAATAGAATAAATACATAAAATAAAAAGTAAAGACATACTCTTTTCCTCTCTTTACATTCTAGAAATACATATTCTTTTTTCACACTAACACGCCTGAAGATGATTTGAGGATATCAAATCGAAAGTACTCGCAAGGAAGATGGAACAACAAAACCACGAAACTTCATACACCAGTTTGATCGAGGTACGAAGTTGACCATTCGGAAGATGGAAAAAATAAAAAAAAGATCACAAAGCAGAAACACTCCGTGCTATTCAACAACGTTTGTCTAAATGAAAACTTGCTGCCTAAATACACACAATATATATATACATAATACTTGTAACATGGTAGAGGAAATAATAAACTATGGTTAAGCTAGACTAATACAAAACATATTTTGTTCATATATATATTTATATATATATATATATATATATATATATATATATATATATATATATATATATATATACATAATACTTGTAACATGATAGAGGAAATGATAAACTATGGTTAAGCTAGACGAATACAAAACATATTTTGTTCATATATATATATATATATATATATATATATATATATATACATACATTATACTTGTAACATGGTAGAGGAAATAATAAACTATGGTTAAGATAGACTAATACAAAACATATTTTGTTCATATATATATTTATATATATATATATATATATATATATATATTCATATATATATACATGCATATATGTATATATTTATAAAATACAGAAATTCAATGTAACATCAGTACCGTCAGTTTCAAAGCGGGTGATTAACCTCCCGGATTGTAACTGACGGTACTGATGTTACATAGCATTTCTGTATTTTGTGAATAAATATGTGCACACTAAATCCGTCGAAATGTCGGGTTTCTTAATTAATCGAGCACTCTACTGTGTTTTCCTGCCCTACCACACAGTACTTATTACTATTTCATTTATCCACATAACATTTTATAAGGAGATATAATTCTTTATGTATGCAATTTTAGTATTTACGTAAACAGTGCTCGATACGTTAGTAGAGATAGGTAGTTAGCTATGAAACTATATTTATGCTAATTAAGCTACACAGAGCTCGCGCCTCTCATTCCCGAGAGGAATCTTCAGGCTAAAATGCATGAAGTTATTTTTGCCGGGTCTTTTTATATACACGGTCAGCTAATTAACTTATCAGCATCTTTGTTGTTCTTTCAGCCAATTGTCGGGCTTACAACGAAGAAAGGTGTGGTTTGTGTTTCTTCTTATATCCTGTTCTATTGTTATGTTTTCTATAGATTTACCTATACCATGTTTCTTTGTTTTGTCAGTATAATAGGTGAATTCATTTTAACACGTGGTTCCGTGCATTTTTATTTTAGGTTTTATTTTTTAAATTGTTAGGTATTTGTTTAGTTTGGTTTTCTTACTTAGTTTTGTATTTATTTATTCATGTATGTATCGTTAGCCTAAGGTAAATGTATATATGTGTGGGCAGCTATCAGCTATCTCATTTCTACAGTTTAATAGAAGTCATGGGTCTTTAAAGTTTAGGATTTCAAATTTTTCATTCAGAGATAATCTACACGGGTCGTCTAAATATTTATAGTTGCTGGGCTGTCGTATTATTTTCCATTATATATATATATATATATATATATATATATATATATATATATATATATGTGTGTGTGTGTGTATATGTTCATATGTGGTACACACACACACACATATATATATATATACATATATATATATATATATATATATATATATATATATATATATATATATATATATATATATATATGCATATTATATTCATACTAATGTTCCATCATTTACTAATGTAAAACGCCACTCAAGAATAATAGTTAATAAAAGTTTCAGCTGGATATTGGAACAGTACATTGAGTGGATGGATAAATAGGTTTGCTTAATTCACATAACGATTCAACAGCTTGTGGTTTACATTGGGTTTAAACATGAGGAAAACTTTTCGTGATATTGGTGTTAAAAATCTAGGAAAGAGACTCTGTTCATGGAAGTGTCGTGTAATCATAAAGACTAATTATGAGAATAGGGATTAGTAGCATAGTGTGTAGTGAGAAGGTTTTAACGAAAGGGCGCCGAAATTTAAGCTCTATCAAGAACGTACCATGGAAATAACGGAATAGTTGGGAAGTCTCTGCAATGTGAAAGTAATTTTAGATAAGGGGAGATGAGTTGAGAAAAATTGCGAATAGAATAGAAGTCAAATTTGTACTCTTTTAATGCAAGAAAAGGGTGTACCGTGTGGAATCACGCTAGATGTTGCAAGAGTTATCAAGTTTTTGGCTCATCAAACTATTAAACAGGTAGCTGATTGCATTGTAAGTATGATCCTATAACCTTTTAGTGACTTTCCTAACGGATTTGATATCATTTTAATTTCAGGTTCAGAGTGAAAGAAATACCTAGGAAGTTGCCAACGGCAAGGGATTCTGCAAACAATTACATATTAATTTCTACTAAGTCAAAACCACCATAAGTGAGTTGCTAGTGACAGGAAATAAATGTGGTGTTGTTAAAGGAAACAAGTCATTGTTTATCAGCAAAGTATTGATTATCACTGCTGTCTGTAAACTGCCGTAGACAGTAGTGGCATCAGGATAGATGTAACAAATGATCTAAAATATTAGTTTAAAGTTCATTGTGATAGATCAGGAAGATAGTTGGATTAAGAATTAATCATTAAGGAACGCCAGAATTGATTTTATCTGATTCTGAGTTATGACTATTAAATACTACTTTCTAGAGACACGTCAGATACTTCATAGTTAAGAATATATTTCCAGATATGCCATAGCTAGAAAGTGTTTGAACAAATGGTTTATGCCAGACCGTTAAAACAACTTGTATATATAAAGTTAATTAGCTCTAGATACAACACACTTGTGCATAAACTGAGTCTGTGTCATGTTACAGTCAGTTGATCAGCTGCTGATCTTGACGGACGAAATCTATATTGCCTTGCACTAAACATATTTATTTCTCTGAGATGATCGGACATTTGTTGGTTCATAACAGTTTAAAATACCTTACCCAAGACGCACATGCGTTATATCGCTCGTCAATAAGATATAGGAGACCAATATTTTCGATTTTTAAATTCATAACACTCCACTCAATAAGTGCTAGGCTTATCTAATAAAACAACAACTATTACAATATATTCGACTTCATTCATCAATTTAGTTAAACTCTAGTGTAATGCATTGATTCCAACACTTCTCTAACAAGTGTATTCAACGAATACGGCTAAGTAACTGATATAACTTCTTTCATAAATCATTGTTTAGGTCAGCAACTAGCTAGTAGGCGCTGTGGCCAGATCTGTATAATAGGGTTGCTGTGCAAAGTGGTATTCATAGTTTTGCTATCGTTGTGATCGAGTTGTTGCAATGCACATTGTCACTGAGACATAATTTTTTCTTCTATTATATGGTCGCTATTATTTTTCTCTGGTTAATAAAATACATGGCTTACTTAAAAGTACGGAGGAACAACACATTCCTGATTATGTAGATGTTCTCGTAATTTGGTGATTTGAACGATTTTCACATGCTGCTGACAACTAAGTTGACCGTCGATTTGACAGCTGAGTTAAGTTATAGATCAATGTTTCAAATAGTGTAGATTATATGTTCAAAAACGTTTTTTTTCTCAAACATCCGATTAGTTTGTGTTTATTAATAATTGTATGAAAAATCCGACACCCACTTTACCAACAGCTTATTCATTAACAAATGTTAATGAAAAATACTTAATACACTGCACATGGAGGTGTTCTACTTCACTGCCACGTCATAAAACTTTAATTTACGATCGGTCATATAGAAGCTGTAAAGTGTTTAATGTTATCCAGAACCACTGCAGTATTTAGACGAGCCAGGCGTTCGGCATTGTTTGAGTGTGTACAATCGCTGTGGATGTCTGAACCGCTGTTTACGTTAGCGAACATTCGAAAAACACTTCATACCATGCTTGATGAAGACAGACAATACATGTGTGTGTATAGTTTTAACAATGTCTACCAATATGTTACTTTTAATAACTGTAGTGTGAAAAAAAAATGGCTTGCGCAAAAATATTGAGAGGAGAAACTTGAAGGTTACTGATTTATAAAAATCATACAAGTTTTTATTAGTGACCTGATCTATATGTTAAACGCTTATTCATTGACGCATAATATTAGTATGAATACGTATATATATATATATATATATATATATATATATATATATGTATAGTTATATATATATATACATGTATATATATGTATATATATGTATATATAGATATATATATATATGTATATATATATGTATATATATGTATATATATGTATATATATATAGATATATAGATATATATATATGTATATATATGTATATATATATATAGAGAGAGATAGATAGATAGATGTGTGTGTATATATATATATATATATAGAGAGAGAGAGAGATAGATAGATAGATAGATAGATAGATAGATAGATAGATAGATAGATAGATAGATAGATAGATAGATAGATATATAAATGAATGGATGAATAGATAGATAAACAGATAGATAGATTGATAGATCGTTCGATCGCTCGATATATATATATATATATATATATATATATATATATATATATACAGAGAGAGAGAGAGAGATAGAGAGAGAGAGAGAAAGAGAGAGAGAGAAAGAGAGAGAGAGAGAGATGAAGAGTAAATACACCAAATCTCTCAAAATGCAATATAGGGAAACAGAATGTATGAAAGACACAGTGCTTCAACTTAAAGCATTAAAAACGACTATTTCCGTTCAGATTTACGAGCGTTAGTCGAAAAAGATTATATTTGACATGTATTGAGAAAAATGGCAAAACATATCATAAGAGACGACAAACAGTATATTTTCGCACATGCTGCACTATTTAAAAATATTTAGCTCTTACAAAAATGTATATATATATATATATGAAATGTATGTTAGCTAATATTAAATAGTTGTTCACGTTCAACAACATCTCGTTTCACTGATATTTTTTAGGCAGTTCGCTAGGTTCTCTAAATTTCAAATTTTTATTTTTTCTGAAGACGTTCGTTAATCTGAACGACACTCATATTGTTTGAATGTCTTTATTTATTCACTATTTTGATTGTATTCTCATTTCGTTTTTCAGACATATATATATATATATATATATATATATATATATATATATATATGTGTGTGTGTATATATATACAGTCCCGCTCAAAATTCAGGAACACAAATCAAATCTTCTGAATTATCACAAAATAATATATTATTTCTTTATGAAAATATCACTGAATATGCACATTATGTAGTTGGACATTTACCGAAATTTTCCTATGAATTAATATTCTATATAACATTAAGAAGGCAAAATAGATTTAATATCTGTTACTTTTACCTTTGTTTTCAATAATTGCGTTGCATCTACGACTGCAGGATTTCACTAAATCTTGACATTCGGTCACAATTACCTTGGTCCATTCATCTTACGGTTTCAGCAACAAGTCTTCGATGTTTTCCTGATTCTTTGCCATCACATTCTGTCCTAGAGTCTTCCATAAGTTTTCTATAGTGTTCATGTCAACACTCTGAGCAGTTCAGCCCATTACCTCTACTTCTTGATCAGCCAGATAATTCATGAACAACTTTGCCTTATGGCAGGGAGCATTATCCTGCATAAACACAAGTTTTACGATACCAGAGTTTTGCAACACTGGCAAAACATACAGTTCTGAAAAATCCTTGTAACAGTGGAATTTACTTTAGTAGTTAAGCGTACAAGTTGTGGTGTACACTATCATGATATCATGGCGAAAACCATCACGCTACCTCCACCAAAGTTAACAGTTATTTTGATACAGCTTGGATCAAAACTTTCGCCTTTTCTTCTTTTTAGAAATTGTTTTCCATCACTGCCAAATACATTTAATTTCGATTCGTCACTGAAATAAATATTTATCCACTTTTTTTCTGACCGTATAGCATGCTTTTATGCGTACTTCAATCTATCTGTTTTGTTTTTTTTACTTATTAGCGGCTTCTCTCGAAAAGATCTTGCAAAAATATTTATTTCCTGAAACCTTCTAGACACAGTTTGTCGTGAAACAATCGTGACACTTTCCATTTTTTTTTAAATGTTGCCAGCTGTAAGGAAACGCTATTTCAACACTACGCCTTGTATAACTATGTCCTCTTTTGCCGTTGTCTTTCTTGATCTACCAGGTTTCTTTGTGTTACTTAATCTTCCAGTTTCCTTATAGAGTTTGAGAACTCGGCTTACAACACGTTTTGAAGGGTTCACACGTTTTACGATATCTTGCATTGTCAACTTTTCCTTTCTTAATTTGACGAGTTTTCGCTTAAATCAGTTCATTTCTTTTTTAAATGCTTGATATTGCGTGACTTGAACCAGTGATCATAATTAAAGTGAAAATATTTATTTTCATCCTTTCATACAAAAAACTCTACTGTTTTAAACTGTAAATAATTAGTTTTACCTTATTCTTTTTATTTTTTTTTGGCAATTGAAATATGTAAAATGGTGGATAACATTAATAATATTATTTTAATTAATCTAAAAATCTCGGTAAATGTCTAACTACATAATTTACATAAGTAGGATAATTTTCACAAATATTAAACTATAATTTGTTTTAGATTGGGAAGATTTTATGGGTGTTCCTTAATTTTGGACGGTACTCTCTCTCTCTCTCTCTCTCTCTCTCTCTCTCTCTCTCTATATATATATATATATATATATATATATATATATATATATATATATATATATATAAATATTATATATATTAACATATTTGTGAAAAAGTTCCACTCTTGCAGCTTAAGTAATTTCAATCCAAGTGAGAGGTGTCAAAAGCCATTATCTTACTTCGAAGGCTGAGTAAGGCAGTGGTAGTAATTGTTCATATCGAGAGCGAATAAAAATGTTGTAATTAAACAATATTTTCAGTTGTAATGAAGCTGTAGTGTAATAATGGCTTTTGATACGTCAGCTTACTGATTTTATACGTTTTGTTTTACAAAATGATTAAGTCTGCAGCCAACGAACGCTCTCTCAGACGTGAATACCTCAAATTCCTAAATGTTCGAATGTCTGGCTTATCCAAAATACCTAACCCTATATTTGTCTTTATACGTTAAATCCTCGGATTTGTTAAAAATGTCAATGGTGAGGATTTTCCTAGCATATTTTAAAATAATTTAATTGTTTGTATTTTCGTATTGTTTTTTATATTTTTATGTATCTAAATATTTGATTACAGTAAATGTTACTGACTTATCTGTCAGATTTCCTCTGATTATGAGAATATATGTTTGAAAGTCTATAGATTAAAGAAAGGAAAAACATTGCGTCTATATAAACTTTGTTTGAAACATTGATGGTTTAATAAATATTGCATTTCATCAACTTTCATTCTCATCACTAGAGTACATATATACATCTATATATATATATATATATATATATATGTTTATATATAGATATATATATATATATGGTGATATATATATATATATATATATATATATGTTTATATATATATATATATATATACATTTATATATATATTTATACATATATATTTATATATCTATATGCATACATATATATAAAGATATGTGTGTGTGTTCATTAAAACAATTTAAATGCATACTTTAAAACAATAATTCTTTTAAAAACTGATATATACTAGGTAGAGATTTCTAAATGTCTATTATATTTATTATCTCTCGCACCTAATATCTCTGTTAGCAAGATACATATGTGTACATATATCAGGGTGATTCATAAGTCACTTCATCTAGCTATTTAAAATGATTACCATATGAAACACACACATACTATGAACTTTTGATGATTGTTATCTTACTCTCTCATTAATGCTATTTGTTATGAAATGGAAACGTGATGTGAACAGAAAGACTCCTTCGCACAACAGCATAATCAATCAAACATGCTACGAAGAGTCGTAAATTCCTTGAAAAAAAGAATGAAGCTATGCATGCTGAACGATGGTAGACATTTTGAAAATTTGCTTTAATGTTAAACTCCCATAAATGAATTTGTTGAATAAACTTTCTCTTTTGTATTACCGAATTTTTTAACTTTAGAATTTCAAAAATAAATAGCTAAGTTACTTATGAATCACCCTGTATATCTGTATTTTTATATATATATATATATATATATATATATATATATATATACATATGTATATATATATATATATATATATATACATATGTATATATGTATATATATATATATATATATATATATATATATATATATATATATATATGTATGCCAGTGATAGGTGTTTTTATAAATTACTGGTGGAAGACTTTGCCATTACTCGGATCTGACTTATTTCGAAAGTTTCATTGTAACCCTAAATATTAATGAAATTGATTCGTAGGATTTCGCACGAACTTTATACCCCGTCAAGTTACAAATAATGAAACCGCTCTCTTTAGATGACTATACTGGATATATATATATATATATATATATAAGAGGGTAGTGTAGTTTCAGTGCAGGTCAAACGAGAGAAACGTATATATGTAAAGGTGTAATACTACCAACACTTGTTAAAAGTGTTTTCAACATTTATGTATCATCTAGTAACTTTATCATTTAATAATTGTATAATTTCAAATAACGCGTTCCAATGTGGTACGCTCTCGGCAGATATGCAAATCAATTTGAAGAAATGTATTTCGATTTGAAAGAGCATTTTTCGAAAGACATATCTTAACATGGATTTACGGATCTGACGAGATTG
Organism: Sepiola atlantica; assembly: GCA_963556195.1. Lineage (NCBI taxonomy): Eukaryota > Metazoa > Mollusca > Cephalopoda > Sepiida > Sepiolidae > Sepiola > Sepiola atlantica. Next base: position 119,923,219 of record OY744527.1, read on the forward strand.
CACCACGCTTGAAACACATCATATAAAATTATAAAATCATCAAATTATAGAAAATGATAAATAAATGTTGAAAATAACTTTTTACATATGTGGATTGCTTTTCCCCTTTACATATGCATATATATATATATATATATATATATATATATATATATATATTATAAATATGGACTAATTTCAATAAGACGTATGTAAGTGATACTCAACGCACAACTAACACAATTCTCGATGAAGATACAAGATATATATGAAAAAACAATTTCATGAATGCACTATTTTCTTACAACACTATTATAATTTATGTTTTTTTAAACACGCTAGACTCATTAAATACAGTTTAAATAAATCTCATTAAAGAGTCATTAAATCAGAACTTATCATGAACTCTTACACTACTAACCCCAGTAACGGCTTCTGCTATTTATTTTTGCCATCAGCAAACAAACATTACATATATTACATTTTCATAACTTGTACAAAACTTCAGATAGTTTGATTAAAATTGTTACAATACATGAGAGGCCTACACGTAATGAATCTTAGCGTCAATGTTTCGGTTCGAACAAAAGGATAAACAATTATTTATCCGTCATAGACTCACCACGTATTTTTAAATAGTACTTTTATTTTTTTCTACAAATCCATTATGTTGCAAAAGTATCTTTACCAAAAAGAGACGTCGATGAATATATAAACATTTTTTTTGTATTATCCTGTATTTAAAATTTAACATTGTATGTTAATATGTTGTTGTGTAAGCAGTTTGAATGCATGCATATAGCAATCCACTGCTGCACACTTGTCATCTTTGATTTCAAAACGCTATGCAGATGCATGACTTCAGCACTCAGCTTGATGTGTTGGCATGGTGTCCCATTACATTTTCGAAAATGAAATGAGCGAATACTTGTATTAAAACGTTGAACGTTAAAAGTCACAGCATGATCCCACATTCGAAACTATATACGGAGCCTCTTTTCTTGCTTGACGCAAGATTTTAAATCTGAATTCCCACATCAGCCTTCATTTTCGTGTAACAATAATTTTAAAAACAAAACACAATCAATAATAGCATGTACAGGAATGTAATAAATACGGTCAACGTAAATACATATTTCTTAAAAAACATATTTTTGACTGCATTTTTCAGATATTTTATTGGTTAATCGTGTTTTTCTATCACAAGTTCGCTTGAAATAGTGCATTCTCATCTCTTAACGATTTGATCGAATGCGGGAATGATAATTCAAATGAGTTCAAACATTTGTGTACGCTTCTTCTGTCACGCTTAAGCGTGTAAATACATTTCCTACAATGATGCATGAGTTTCCTTTATTTATAATTCTGTCCATCTGTCACATTGACTTTTGAAATAATATTACTTTCGATGTGACTGGCTAAAATGTCGAGTAGTCTTTTTGTCAGTCAGTATAGTTACATTTTAAATAGTATTTTAGTTCGTCTGTCACGATTTAATATACTTTCCGTCAATTATACTGTCAAGTTGAACCATATGGACTCATTTACGTTGGTATGTCAGCCTTATCATCGGTATTAGCTAAATGTGAAGATTGAATGGGAAGATATCGATCGTGGTATACAAACAACAATATCCTAATAACTATTGTCTAAGTTTTATTTTAGCGTACTTTTTCTGTTAGTTTTATATGACGCATTGCCAGACTAAGGGCATACAGAAATTAAATAAACTCTAAATTAAATCGCTAGGTTGAAATGAAAGACTTATTTCCGTTAAAAGTATCTGCCAGTATACGTGAAGTTAAAAGGATTACATTTTTCACGATGAACATATTAAAAAATACTCTTGTGTATTTGTAGAAAATAGTGGCGCGCACTGCGATTTGGAGATCATCCATCATAGATCTTCAGTTTGAAGGAATACTTCTCTCTCTCTCCCTCTCTTTCTCTTTTCTCTCTATCTCTTTATATGTTTTTCTATATATCAATCTGTGTATATTTACTTCGTGTTCACGTTATCTATCAATGTATCTTTCTTTTTCTTTTATATCATTCTCTCTGTTTCTATCAAAATATTTACACATCTATCTATTTTTCTTCATATCCCTCGCTTTCTCTCTCTCTCTCTCTCTCTTCATGTACCTAGATATATTTCATTTTTCTCTCCTTATATCTATAATACTCTCTCGCTATATATGTACGTGTATAGTTACATACGATATGGGGAAGTGTACACTATGATTGACGAATATAAGAAAAACAAGTTAATGATAAAAAAGAAGAAACATATACAAACTACATAAATGATGGTCATCATTAATGAATGCTAATTTATAATTCATTTACATGTCACAATGTGATGTCTTGTTTTTATTCATCGAGTATGAAGATGTGTAATGACCAAAAACAGTTCCAAAAATTCGAGTGTAATAAAATATGTTTAACTTTTAACACTACGTGAATAGGGTTACAGTAATAAGTTCGATTTCGTCTGCTTGTAAAAAGATCTGAAATTAATATTGATACATAAATTAAATGAATACAGTCAACTTTGATTGTTTTGTTACTGTACAGTAAATAAGTGTTTATAGTATGTTTTATATTAGAAAACTATATATTTTCGCACTAGAATAAACGTTCTTTATGATATTAAAGTGTTGTTGGATAAAACCTGAAACATTTTCTGAATTCTCGTAGATTTGTGTTCGCTATAGCATACTTTATCGCGTGAACCCCGTTAGAAAAATGGATGTATAAACGAAGCAATATTGACAAAGTTATATGGACAGACTGAAAACACATTATCAGCTTTAAGTAAGAATTTATTTCATTCACTAACAACATATTCAGATGCAAACGAACATTTTATTTAACTTTACGTCTGATAAATTACTTCCCAAATAAATTAGCGAGGGAAGAGAAAGCAGTTGCGTACATTAAGTCATGTTTAAATGTAAGTAGTACTTGCATACGTTTAACTTTTTAGCGCTTTATAGTATCAAGTTGATTATAGTCTGTGTTTCTCCAGAATACCGTCATCACAAGAAGCTGAAGACTCGATAGAGTCGTACCATATAAACATTTCCTTAATATTCATATGCACTTACTCGTGTACATCTATAAATACACACATACATACACATGCTGACATTATAGATGGAGAGCGACCGATAAAGAGGGTGTGTTTAATTACACACCATATTGAAACATGATACTATTGTAATAGATTATCAAATCTCAATAACATGTTGAACATGCCTAATGGTTCCACACATTTTCTGACGATTTGTATTTTTGATTCTCTTTAAAAAGGTATTATCATACAAAATATTTTCTGTTAGTTGTGATAACATGTACAAAAAAGTCGTGTTAGATATCGACACATTAAAAGTGTTATACATGTATACACGGTATGTTTACAAACGAATCAAACACATGTTATTAGAGATGAATTATATGAATGGCGTGTGAGGGTGGTAAACCTACTCCGTTATCATGTTATGCGCATTTTCATAATTGATATAGTATGCACTATTGAGATACGTAGCCTATGCTGAATCAGTACATTCGACCAATTGAGTGAGACGTATTGAGCAGGTTATTTTCTATGAAATCTTCGATTAGGTAAAACATTTGTATCAACTTTTATATCCAACGCGGAACCCACATATGTATTGTACATATATTAAGAATGGCCGTTCTTAATTTGAGTTTTCAGAATTGTTATGTTGAATTCCTGGTAATATTCTCACTAAATCTAGTATGCTTTACAAATTACCAATTTCCACCTATATATATATATATATATATATATATATATATATATATATATGTGTGTGTATATATATATATATATGTATATATATATGTATATATGTATATATATATATATATAAATTATACTAATTTTCTGAAAGTTCGCTTTTGCTGTATATATATCATTTTCTGTCTGATTTATTGGTTTATATTATGTGTATAGCAACCTATTAGAATAATTAAAATTAACATTTTGACATTTAAGTTTTGTTTCTTTGTTCAATTAAACACATTATATTCACTGCGTAATATGTATATATATATGTATATATATATATATATATATATATATATATATATATATATATATATGATATACTTACAGTTCTTACATTTCTGAACTATGATTGTATTACTCTCTCTCTCAAACAGAGAACAGAGCAGATATTACATTTTGTTCTATGAAATCGAATCACATATTTTCATGACAATCTTTCGCTTTATGTACGGAATAATCACGCTGCCACACAGGTTGCGTTAGATCAGCGAAGATAAGCGACCTTGTACCTGGTCAGTACTAAAATTAGTGACTATTTTAGAATACCAGGTGCTCTATATACTCTTGGCTTATGGCGGTATATTTCTAGTCGTTTTCCACTTCTACGTAACACTGAAACCAAGCAGTACCGATTCAGGAGAGGTGGGGTTAGAATACACAACCCTGACATATACGCTAACACGCGCATGTACCTTTACCAAGGGTATTCATTGCTTTCAAGACTGAAAGAAGATGTATTCTGTTTCTCCAACTCACTTAAGTGACGAACTATATACATATTTATTTTTGACGAACCAGAGCACTTAATCTTTAAACAATACCCTGCATTTTTAATTTGAAAACATATTAAAGATGTTGAATACACTCAGATAAAACATACCTTCATACCTATTATTTGTGACGTGTTAATATACTTCTTGCTATTTGTGTTCTATATAAAATCCAGTCAATGTTCAACATCTAATGCATTAATGAGAAAAGGCTTCGATTCTATCTCATAAGTTATAAATATAACTTTATATGCTGAGTCAGCATTTAAACCACGGAACTCAGTTAAGTTAAAAAAAATATCAATAATTGAATTAAATTTGATTTCAATGAACTGATCAAATTTAGCATAAAAAACATTCAAAATATCAACGTGCCTCTCGGGAAAGTATTACAAAAGACGTGTAGTGAATATAAAAAACGTCAATCTCATGGTAGCTGTTGACATAGTTCAAACAATTTTTTTGTTCAGTTTTATACCTTGAAGAAATTCAGATTTTCTGGAACTTCTTTGTTTTAACGTTTTTCTTAAATGCGTGATCTGTTTGACAATCAAATTGAAATGATTCATTATTGAACGAAATAGGAACTAAAATAGAAATACTAAAATCCATTTATATAGCTAGAGATTCTTATCTGCAACTTCAGAAAGATATATGATTAACTTTTCATTAAACTACTTACAAGCGTAATCAATACATACACTCTGAACAGAAAACGATCTTAAAGTTCTGATAAATGGTATTTCGCAATAAGAAGGAGATTATATATTTTTATGAATTTGAATATAGTAAAATGAATATACATATTTAATCTGCGATTAGCTTCAGAAATCGAATATTGCATAGATCATTCATATTGCTGGTACAAACTATTATTGAGTCACACTATCAGAACTTTAACTGAAGCATAACTCACCTTTTGTGCCTTGACCTTGCAATTTGAGTTTCAGTATGTCCGTATTACCGGAAGAATAGATAGATGATCACAATAATATATACGTATGCATTTGCAAATGTAATTGAGCCACGGGCTGTTTATTCAATACTATTGAATAACACAATGCATATGTGGACGTTGACACACCCATACATACATACACACCAACATACACACACATATATATATATATATATATATACATGTATATATATATAAATATAGATAAGGATATATATATGTATATTATAATAATAATAATAATAATAATAATAATAATAATAATAATAATAATAATAATAATAATAATAATAATAATAATAATAATAATAATAATAATAATAATAATAATAATAATAATAATAATAATAATAATAATAATAATAATAATAATAATAATAATAATAATAATCCAGGTAAAACATACACAGGGTAGTAATCCACAGAATTTTAACTGGGTTTATAAAAAAGTTGTCAATATCAAATAGAGCTTTTATATATGATTATTTTTATTTACACAGACATGTCCTAAATGTGTGACACTGGCATGTCGATGTTATCGATCAACAGTTATTATAAACTGAGTTCTCATCAGGCAGAGTTTGACTCCGATCTTAAGCTTAGATCATATTTGGAAATAATGAGATGGGCAAAAAGAAGAAGAAATGAAATTTAAAATTTCAAAATTTGGGAAGTCACGTGGTTGGGACCATTAAGAATCAAAATGTAAAAATCAAAATCAAAATCAAAACATATTGTATAAAATAAAATAAAAAAAAGTGAAACGAGAGAGATATAATAAAAAAGGTTAAATAAAAAGATAGATAGATAGATAAATAGATAGGTAGATAGGTAGGTAGATAGAAACATGAAATCGTCTGTTGATTCAGACATATGTAGTGGAAAGGGAATGTACATGCAACAGACTGTGTCAAAATTGAGGTATATATATATATATATATATATATATATATATATATTTTTTTTTTTTGTTGATAATCAACAATCGTGCAATATTTTTATAAATGAAAAAAACACATTCATTTAAAAAAAATGTCATCGCGAATTTTCGTTGTAAAATGCAACCTTGTCAAGCGAGACTGTCCTATAGTTTTTTTCCTTTCCTTCCTTTTCATTTTGATGGTGGTATTAATCCAGAGTTCTAATCCGTTCTTCAAAGATGTTAGCTTCCTTACTTTAAATAATAGCGCCAATCTGCGCATGACATCGACCAGACTAAATTCTAACGTCTTAAAGAACTCGACGTATTTTCGACCCCTCTGGATTAATACCACCACTAAAATGAAGAGGAAGAAAAGGAAGAAAAAAAACTATAGGACAGCCTCGCTTGACAAGGATGTATTTTACATCGAAAATTCGCGATAAAAATTTAAATAAATGATTTTTTTATTTATAAAAAATATTGCACGATTGTTGATTTTCAAAAATATTTAATACATTCTAATCCGTGCTTCAAAGATGTTAACTTCCTTACTTTTTATATATATATGTATATATATATATATATATATATATATATATATATATATATATATATATATATATATATATATATATATGGGGGTGCGCGTGGGGGTGGATTTAAATTCACAAAATATTTGTTTCATGATAAAGAAACGATGATCACTTAAATATAGTTAATGTGCGTTTATTCACTAATATAGTTAACTGAAAAAAAGTCAATTGACTTAAAGGCCAGAGACAGACACAGTGAGGCGTCACGTACTATATATTGCAAAATCCTTCGCTGACATGTTATAATACAAAATAAAGTATATACTGTTATTTAAACAAATATGTCGAGGTAGAATACAGACATACGCTATGTTTTTAGTGTAATACTTTCAATACTAAAAAAAATAAACTTTTATTAGATTCTCTTAAAAATAACTCATGAAAACAATCTGAAATGCGTATTCGAATTCTTAACAGGAGTCTGTTCCTAGAATCACAAAAAAGAAGGGACAGGTAGATATGTTGCGAATAAAGGGTGACACAGAAATTCAGAACATACGTCGTTTTTAGACATATGATATAAATTACATTGAAATAAGATATATTTTTATGTTTCAAGAATGTATTGCCCCAATAGTTCGCTAAAGTTAGCAAGGAAATTAAAGATCGTTTCGCGCTTCCATTTTAAACCCGTCACACGTAATACATAAGACTTATATTACATTAAAATAAAATATATATGATGTGTTCAACTAGTTAATCTGTCTTGGCACTCTGAGGTTTGTTTCGAGATTCGGGAACACTTTAATTATCTTACACGGTAATGTTCTCATGAAAATACAGTTGAATATTTTATTTAAATCTACTAATCTCTATGTTATAAAGAACACATACACATCACACATAACACACCCACCCGTGCATTGAATAATAATATATATATATATATATATATATATATATATATATATATATATATAGAGAGAGAGAGAGAGAGAGAGAGAGAGATAAATAGATAGATAGATAGAATTGTATAGGCTATACACATAGATATAGATATAAAGGGAGCGATAGAGAAATATACAAAAAGTGGCAGACTGCCAGAAAGACAGAGATGCGTTACGTAATGAATGTACGAACATTCCTTACTTTTATGTTATCATATATAAAATAGGAAACGATACATTATTTAATGTTATTTATGTGTTTGATGTGTATCTAAGGGTAACTTTGATGTAAATGAGCGTGGATACCTCGCACATAATATGAAAGTTAGAAATCCGGGACGACGTACATGTTTTCACCTGAGAAATTTATACATATGGTATAAATTTTATCAAAATAGGATGTATGTGTATTTAAATGGACATTAGACTCCAATATTTCACTCAAATAAAGAGAGCAATGAGAGATTTGGAAAAACATAAAGTGTCTTCCCCAGAAAAGTTATTACATACGATTTGAAATTCATTAAACTAATATTTATTTAAATGTTAAAGAAGTGTTTTCCTCATAGACCTTATAAAGTCTCACTTTGAGATATAGAAACGATTCAATTATTCTCTCCATTAAATTTTACATGGAAATACACTTTTATATTTGCTATACGTTTTTAACTCTCATTATTAGAATGGAGACATTACATCAACTCAGAAATTGAGTTACAAGTAAAATATTACCGTCAAGTAGATTCAAATTTTAATAAATAGATGATAGAATATATTAACTATTTTAATGGATATTACTGAATTAAAATGTATAAATGTCCCCACAAATTTTAGGATGGACAAGCTCTGAACTGAACACTGTACAATAGCGTACTACTTAGTTTCCCGACATGTGAGTTTACTCCATTTTTTTGTTTTTTATATGTTTTCGCCAAAAGAAGTCCACAGTACAGTGTCAGTTTTGTTTAAAGACATTTACATCTAAATAACTTTGTATTATTTTTGGATGTTTCTGATTAGTGTCTAGTGTTGCAGAGACGATATTGACATACAAAATGGTGTTTGACTCACAGCAAAAGAGATAACACTCACATAAATGTTGTTCTTTTAAAATGTGATAAAAATAAAAAATAAAAACATGGTTATTGGAATATTAAAGAATCTGACATATATATATATATATATATATATATATATATATACACATACATACATATACATATATATATATATATGTGTATATATATATATGTATATATATATATATATATATATATATGGGAAGAGAAGGATGAAAGTAATCCGACGTGATGGGAAAATGAAAAAGGAAAACCAAAAAATGGATGTTTTTTATGTGTACATCAACGTTTCGTCTTTATTTATAAGACTTCATCAGAATGATTAAATAGAGAAAGAATGTCATGCAAGCACAGATACATGTAGGGTAGACATATTGGGAAAAATAGAATTAAATAGTGGCCAACTACTGGGTTGACGTCCGTATTTGTTGGAGAAATAGAAAGCCCCACTCATTCTTTTCTACATTCATTTCTATTTCTCCAACAAATACGGACGTCAACCCAGTAGTTGGCCACTATTTCATTCTATTTTTCCCAATATGTCTACCCTACATGTATCTGTGCTTGCATGACATTCTTTCTCTATTTTATCATCCTGATGAAGTCTTATAAATAAAGACGAAACGTTGATGTACACATAAAAAACATCCATTTTTTGGTTTTCCTTTTTCATTTTCCCATATATATATATATATATATATATATATATATGGTTGTTATGAAAACGTTTGTGTAAAAGCTCAACATATGTTTATGTATAGTTCCAAAGCTTATATGAATAGTGAAGAAGGCCGAGTCCAGTGACTATGTTTTAATTGTTTAGTAAATAGATATATTTTAAGTACGGACTGTTTATTTGCCCAATACAATAAATATTTACAACTATTTATGTACTGTTCTATTACAATGATTCCACAGAATGAACAACACACACAAAATTAAATAAACGAAAATCTACTTTAGAAAATCTTACGTTAGATCGATATTTTAGGCATCATATTTCTTTCACACACACATACTTGAACTAGAAATGGACGCAAGACTACAATCCAAAAAAAAAATACTTTACTTTGAAGGAAGGACCTGGGTTAAAAAATCAAACCAAGATGACCCATTTGATGTTGCAAATGGGAATGACAGTGCAGACATCTGCGACTTTGTCGGCTTGCTCATATTGGATACGCTCCAAAATTAAAATCCAAGACTATTTCTTTAGTCTTTATAGAGATGACGGACTCTTCCTGTCACGCCACCACAGCGGGTACACACTATATAGATTAAAAGAAGATGTAAAAAAACACCTTCTTAAACCTCGGTTTCAAATCAGCATTAACACAAATTTAGACCAAGTAGATTTCCTAGATACCACACTGAATTTCACAAACAACACACACTAACATTTCCACAAACCCAATAGAAGACTCCACTACATAACCACAAAGGATCCCGCACCCCCCACTGTTTTTTAAAAATTCGTCAACAATATTAGCCAAAGAATTACAAACCTTCTCAACCAGTTCCGAAATGTTCAGCAAGTCAGCACCCGATTAGAACAAAGCGCTCCGCGACAGCGGGTTCAGAGAAGTGATTTCATACACCCCCACGCTAGACCAACCACGGGGCAGTAGAAAGAGGGCGGTGATCTGGTTTTCTCCGCCCTATTCTACCATTACCAAGACAAAGGTAGACCACAGTTTCCTCAACTTACTCGAGAAACATTTCCCTCCACACACAACCTGCACACACTCTGAAACAGAAATGATATTAAGGTTAGCTTCTATAAGAAAAACTCATCTCTTCGGGGCCCAAAACAATTGCAAACACAGGCTGTTTATGCAAGGACAAAAACAACTGCCCCCCCCCCCCATAGAAGGAAATTGCAAAATGGATTCGCTCGAATATGAAGCTACATCCACAAACCAAACTACCGGTAGAGAAGAAAAATAAATTGGCATGACGCAGGGAAGCTTCAAGCTAAGATTATACACACAGAGAAACACCTTCATTTACAAAAAGAAGGCAAATACGGCACTCGCGACCCGGATATGGCAACTTAAACATGAAAAAACACCCTTCACCATCAAATGGAAAGTAATTGAGAGAAAACAATATATGTCCTCTGGGTGATGCTGAAAAATATCATATATTAAGAGCTATCATTGCCCAAAATACAGTCTGTTTGAATGGTGAGGATAAAATCTTTAAGTGATACATCCACAGGAGACAAGCACTTGTACTAAACTGGACTTACCGATACACATAAAAGCCTTGCTACACCCCCCCCCTCTGCTAAATAAATATCTCCATAATTACTCCATTAAATACCGACTTCTACTCCAGAAAATGTTCCCAGCTATCACCTCTCATTAATATAAATACAATTAAAAAATACGAACAAATTCTTAATCAACCCATATCAACACTACTTTTCAAAACCAATAATTATAACTTTCCCAAAAATATTTCTCCAGTCATTAATAGGGTAACACCTCCATTTCACAACATTATTTATCCCATAAGTCCTCTATATTCCTCGGTCATCATGATAACCTCGCATATCTACCAACCGGATCCAATATTGCGGACCCAATACTTACTCTGATTTCTAAACTAATTTTAACAAGCATACCACTTTTAGTACTTTCATAATTAGTCATTATACATTTGTTAATAATGTTAAATCCCGAATACACATCACTCATTGGGATTGATTTAAAGTCCTTTAAATTAGGATTTAAACACACATTTAATCAATGTTGTTTCTTTTAACCTCTATACTTCTTAAACCCATTTTCTCTCCCTAATTCCTTAAGAAAAAACACATCATTAAACATCAGAACACTAACGGGCAAATATACGATACTCGTAATATTGGCTCACGGGATTTATAGTATACGGGATGAACATATCTTTGTTAGTTGATACGTCATTTATTTCGTCGGAATTTTTTCCGTATGTTATTGAGTGATGTTCTCGAATTTCGTAAACAAAGTTAGAGATTCATAGTCATTGTCCTTAAACAAGAATTAAACATTTAAAACGAAACAACTATGGTCTTGTGTTAATTTTCCTTAGTTCGTACTGGGAAGGCAAGTATGTGTGATAATAGGATAAGAACCAATGGATACATATGTATTTAGAAAAAAAGGTGACTTCTGACAATTCAGAAGCTGTTTCCTTTTTGTTTCTGGGAGATTTCTGGTTTTTGAACTGTAATGTCTCAGCTTACAATGCAAGATAAACAATAAGATTGTTGAATGATAACTCATTTCAGACAATGTGCTGGCTTTTACACTATTTAATCTCATTCTGATACAAAACTTGTCGTGCTAATTAAAGGACAATAGCAGGTAGAAATGTGTAAAAAAAAATTCACTGTGTTACGCTAATCAGTCACAACATTGCATACATGCTACGCAAATGAAAAGCTTTGGAACCGAAAGAACATTAATAAGTGAAGGTGAGTTAAATGTCAAAATGCTAATTATTTTTATTGTAGATTCTATTCGTCATAAGTATTTAAAATAAGCAAATCTGATGTTATTGAATTTTCTATTGAACATCTATGTGTAAAATTAAAATCTTTGTGCAATTAAAGAGTTTAAAGTTTTGCACGAATAAAAATGTGTTCGGCAAATTATAATTATATAGAGGAAATATACAGGATAAAAACAACTATATTCTAAACCGATCATTAAAAAAATAGCAACACTTTCATTAGAATGAAGTAAGATTAACATTTGTGAGTTTTAGCAGACAAAACTATGCACTTTTATATAATGACTTTCAAAACTTAAAATAAGTTAATCATACAAAAGCTTCATTAATAACTATACATTTTCAAATAAAAAGATCTTCATTATATTCACTCTGCAGAATTTAAGATATTTTCTGGAATGGTGTTCATAATAACTTGAAGTATATACTCCTAACCTTTTAGGTTTACGCTTAAACATCAGAAAGCAGATTTCAATAAAAATAGTATAATATTAATAACTATTTACGTGTCCGACGTAAGTATAATCAGTAAATTTATTTCAGATATAATATTGCCTAGCATTCAATCAAAACTATTTCATGAATTATAGTCATCTTTTGAAAAAGTACTCGCTTGATCTGGAGAGTTACGGATATTTAAGAAGAGTACGTGATCATGTTTGATATTGACTCATATCATTTTTCGAACTCCAATTCTCCTCTCAATAAAACCGTAGATATTGCTAAAAATTAAATCAACATATCGAAACCTGAAATAGGCATTATTACATTAGCATGAAGAAGATTACTAATAAACTATGGACTAAGAAACATGAGAACTTTATTTTTACGTTACTATAACGGGCACAGCGGAAGTCACCGATATAGTTCAGAATGTATATATTCAATCGAGACCTATAAGGAATGACAGGGTATGATGGGAGGGTTATACAGAGATGATGCATTATTATTATCATCTAGTAATATAGTGAGTAGTGAGAATATACTTTGAAATATTTCTAGGTAAAAAGATCCGAGGTAATTCTACTGGATTATTGAAAAGCATATCCCACGAGATTGCGAGCAGAACAATATTGTTAATCACATATTAGTAAAATTGCAATTTTCTAACTCAGTAAATCAAACTTTAACTACCAACAATACTAACATTAACCGTAAAATAAAGATGGTCGAGGGAATAATAGTCTGGACGCATCAGATATATCAAAATATAATTTTCAAAGTGTAGATGAACGATCACAAGAAATTAAGTGAAACATTTCTAATGAAATATTGTATAGAGAAATATCACTACGAAATATATTAGAATCACGAAGCGACCATTCAAATATAGGTATAGAAACCATACATCATCATTTTAATTTAATCATAATCTGGATTATGATGAACATTTTCTCACGGTAGGCAAGCGAGTTGGACACTTACGCGTGAATTCGATTTAAAATGGCCTATATTAGGCAAATCAAATATATATTGTGTGTATGACAATATTAAAAAGTTTATCTATGTACGCTTGAATCTTATTATATAATAATATCCAAGAAGTATATAACTGATGAGAAGCAAGTAATCTTGCAAAATAGTTTGCAGCAATCAATATACTAATCTCTTATGGTAGCTCTGAATAATATATACAACACAATTTATGCAACCAAAAAGATTGTATGGATTGAGACATATATCAGTTTGATTGTTCAATATTAAATTAAAATAAGAAAATCCATTCGTGGAAAAATACTAAAAGTAATATATATATATATATATATATATATGTATATATATATATATATATATATATATATGTACGTATGTCTGTATATGTGTGTGTAATATGGGTGTATGAGTATATGCGTGTTTGCATCTTTATGTGTGGGTGTATATATGTATATGAACGTGTAAGTATATATATATATATATATATATATATATATACATATATATATATATATATTTGTATGTGTGCACGCATATGTGTACATGTATGTGCATGGATATGTATGCACTTCTATATGAGTGCATGTCTATATATATATACATATATATATATATATATATATACACATATATATATATATATATATATATGAGTGTGTGTGTGTGTGGGTGCGGGTGTGTGTATGTCTAACAGGTATATCATATTCTGACCCACTTTATTACATGTGTAACGATAGATAGTTAATTTATATTTGCAGCGTTTTTTTTCGATGGTTTATACTTAACAGATGGTGTTGAACTGACATATCTAATAGTTTGTAATGACAACATAAAACATTTCTGTAGAAGTTATTTCAATTTTAAATACGTTTAACCATTTAATTATGGATAGTTTACAATCACTTTTCAATAGATAACACTTAAAACAATTTTTTTAGATTTAAGTGCAGTGGTTGTGGCGTTGATGGTATTTTCCTTCGGTCTGCATTAGAAATATAAAAAGGCTGGTTTTCTAATAATTGATTGAATGGCTCATTTCAGTAACTGTCTTCTGTAACACATAAATAAAAAATGTTCGCTTTTTGCTTCATTTATATCCGGAATGTATTTAACGATCTCCTGATGAGCTGAATGGTGAACATATATTGGTAATAATGTGTGCATTCATTATTCTTATTTACGCGCGAAATAATTGTCAGAAGTTACATTGATTAATTTTTTAATTCGACTAGTAAAAATATTAATAAATGGTAGTGCAATATAATTTTAAATACCACTATTTACTTACTTATATATATATATATATATATATATATATATATATATATATATATATATATATATATATATATATATACCAACATCACAAACTGTATGAAAGTATTTTTTTCGAAAATATAATAGTATTTTTAAAAACATTGAGTTAACATTTAAACATTTAAACATGTAACTGATGGGGGATGAAATTACGGTTAAGTACATCTTAAAAGTGAATCATATTAGTCATTACTCCCATGTTTCGTATCGGCGTTAAATTACTAAAATGGTTGGCAGTTGTCTGAGCACTCTCCATGTAGTATATACACGATGTATGTGCGCCAAATAAAGAGGCTTATGGTAGCTGTTAGCTATTTTTAAAAACGCAGGAATTCCATCGAATGCTGAAGTGTCAGCATGCAACCCTCGTTGTCGACTTGTACTCTTATATGTATGTCCGACATGGCCAATTGCTGGTCTCACTCTACAGTCTTCCATGATAAATTATGTCGCACATTTAAACTTGTACGACCATGTCGCCTGCCGTTAGTCATCCGAAATTCCCCAAAGTGTGTCCCACATTTATGTGGATTGCTCAAAACGATTTAAGACATCAAGGGGGTCAAATAATTACGATGTGATTCTTGCGGGCATTACAAGCGACATGAAAACATACCGGAAAAAGTAATACAACGCATGATCAAGTCGACGAAAAATGAAAATAATAATGCTAATAATAATAATTAATTGTCAAAAGTGTAATTATAAGTAAAGATGGACGAACTACAATTCATAAATGCTCAAAATTAAATGAATAATATATATGATTTTGATAGTAAAAAATACGAAGTTCATTTTGTCAATAAGCAGTTACAAAATAAAACTAAGTTGCTTTTAATTTAAATGGCGTAATTAGAATGTAACGGACGATGATTGACAAAATAAAATTATATTGCTATAAAAAGGTGTATGATAGATTTACAAACAAATTTAATAACTATGTAACCAGAAAGAGTAACCAAAAATTAACTTGCGAACAAAACCTCACCCATTATAAGTTTTACTTTTGAGAATGTTTTTATGTAAACGATTTGGATCAAAGTATGGATATAATTACAAATATCGATTAATCAAATGCACGATTTAGTAATTTCAAATTATTTTGTAATTAACAATTCAAATGCATTTATTTTTTTTTAATTGACAGCTCAAAAAAATGAATAAAATCTTCTAAACAAATATATTATTTTTTAAAGTTGAACGTTAAATTCTGGAATTTGTACGAGAATATAATTTAAATTAAGACGAGGATTGAAAATTGAATAATTACACGTAAATCGTTGTTGAACATGGTTACAAATAAATTATGAGGTATGTTTCTTCATTACAGATTTATTATAAAAATAAATTATATGTAAGTAGTAAGTATAATAGTTGAAATATACAAGTTACGGAAAAAGGAAATACACTAACTAAACTAAATAAAGTAGAAATGTTAGGTTGGCGCTTGCTCTTTCATGCATTTTACTGAATGTCGGAATTTTAATAATACTATTCGGATATGTATACATCTACATATATTTTCTCCAACTATGCATTGAATAGTAGCAATCTATATTCACAAGCCTTAGTTTTGCCACCTATCTAGGTAAAAGTAAACCCTTTAATAACACTAGTGTTCTTTTTATACAGATATAGTTTCCAGTTTTCGTGGCATTCACATTGCCACTAGACATAAAAAAATGTCGTCCTAGGAAATTTGATAGTGCCGATTTCACAAACTCGCTTTACTATAGACTCCTACTGATAGCACTTTTACATGGGTTATCCAGTTTCTCCCTAGACTTAAAGACATTGCCATTTTTATATGATAATGTACGAATAATAATGTGTATATGAGATCTAATGAAGTGTATCTGTTTACACAAAAAAGAAATGTAAATACATTTATTGTGAATACGACAAAACTAATACATTCAATTTGCGGGTGTTTTTCTTCATCAATTTTACAAAACAAAAACAATATCAACAAAAAAGGTTAAAAAATAGAGGTCTTGTTTTCATATAATATTCGAGTTTTTGTGTCTTTTTCTCATTCACAGATAAAACCAAATAATTACTTTTTTTGGCTGTTTCTTGCTAACAATGTTTTTTTATCAGATTAATCAGCAGCGCCCATTAAAAAATGCCCATGTTTTTTATCTTTCACGAATGATTTATTCTGATCGATTCAATCAGTTTTAATTACAAAGCGATGTCAAACCTCTCATTTAACGATTTCCCTTTCAAAAACATTAATTTATCCTGTGAATTGAAATGTTTTCTAGCGTACAAGGCGGTTATGCCGCCCAGTGTATCGAATTACTATTGGAAAATTATTGAATATAAAACAACGATATAACGAGAGTATTCAACATTTGAGACGGCGTTTCAGTAACCAGATTACTTATTTTTAATAAGACACACGTCATGACAATATGTATTTATATTACGATGAAGTGGCATTTGTGTATGTTTGGTTATATGGATAGATGAACACTGCGTATTTATAATGTTTAAATTTTCGAGCACAGTTTCTAATTATAGATATAATATAAAGAAAAACGCAATAACATTTTCTATATGAAGTGTGATTTATTTTGATAACGATGTCAGGACGATGCTGTTATTTCTCCTTAATTGTGCTATTATACATTTTAATGATCGTTTTCGTTAAACATTACTATACTAGACTAATGTTCAACATTTTAGTGTTCCATGCAGAAGAGGACGTTCAGTATGCATTATTCTTGCAGGTATAACGTCCTTTTGTGTTAGTGTAAATTGTTGTAGGACTTGTTCTGTACTCACCTAATGACTGTCCATTGCAGTATCTCTTTCTGTCAATTTGTAATGTAAGAGATGTTCGTTCATCATGGTATCATATTTCTAGATGTGTCCTTATCCTTTGTAAAGGATAGTGTGGTATCTCATTTGGCTGATGAGACGTAATTCCCTTGCATTAGCTCATCCATTAATGTAGTATAGTATCAAATATGTTGCAATCTTACATTACATCTTTCTTTGGGGGGGGGGATAATGTAGTATTTGATCGTACGTTACAATGCCATAACCCCAGGCTAGCAATATAATACTAACGGGAAAACTAGTTATTTATATTTTGTTATAATATATAAGTTGTTGCTTTTGGATATAAGGAGATTGTCATCGATAGTTACTGTCAAACACTATCCCTGCTTTATTTTAGAAATTTTTTTTTTCGGTTACGGTCACTTAAATAATAAAGCGTAATGAAATTCATTACATCGTCAAAATCAACACTTTTTATGAACACTGCGTCGGTTGCTAATATCGTCAATAAAAATATATTTCCGAATCTATGATATCTTTACAATCACCAATTATGTTTTGTTTTAGTAAATATGAATCTATTAATTATTTAAAAAAATATGTTATATAAAGTTGAATATTTTATTTCTACGATTTATCTACAATGCTGTATTAAAAAATGTTATAAGCGGTGATGGTGTGCCTGATTTAATGCCAAATGAATACACATTATCCATACAAAAATCTGATATGCATCATGTATTTCAATAAAAAAAAATGAATATCATTTTGGGTCGTAAATGTTAGATTAAACATACATATTCCTCCTCAAGAGTCAAAACGTATTTTAAATATCTTCAAAAATGTTAATAAATCAATACATTATCTTAGTACGATGTAATTCTATCTGCTTCTAGAAACGAATCTGGTAGTTCAATCCAGAGAGTACCGGCCGCCGATTACTAAATTTATCGTTTTAATTATTAATTTATATATATATATATATATATATATATATATATATATATATATATATATATATATATATATATATAT
This sequence comes from Sepiola atlantica, assembly GCA_963556195.1. NCBI lineage: Eukaryota > Metazoa > Mollusca > Cephalopoda > Sepiida > Sepiolidae > Sepiola > Sepiola atlantica. The sequence goes on from OY744527.1 coordinate 119,942,295, forward strand.
ATATATATATATATAATGTGCAACTGAATCACCGAGGAGATATATAAACCAAAAATAAATTAATAATATATTTAAACATATATACACCCGCTAAATGAGTACATTTAAAATATAATGATGTGCTCAAATTATAATATATATATATATATATATATATATATATATATATATATATTTATATATATATATATATATATATATATAAATAAATGCATCCGATTCTGTACATTAGTTTAGAATATAACTCTTTACACACACGACACACCCACACACGCACCCACACCCACACGCAAACACACACAGAGACACATACACCGCCATACCCCTATATATACATGTGTATATATATATATATATATATATATATATATATATATATATATATATATATATATATATATATATATACAAATGAAATATGAAACTAAAATTATACTTTTAGTAGATATAACGTATAGTGAATTCTTTTAAGCTCAATATACAAGATAGAGAAATTATGAAGATAGATCAACGCAGAGGGATAAACATGTACGGATTGCAAATGTATTTCAACTTCCATTGTTCAATGCAAGGTGTACTCGGTAATCACATGTTTATGATTATTTCCTTATATATATATATATATATATATATATATATATAGATAGATAGATAGATAGATAGATAGATAGATAGATAGATAGATAGATAGATAGATAGATAGATAGATAGATAAGTTAGGAAGATGTAGTAAAAGGGTGTAGTTAGTAGGTGTAGAGTGAACAGCCTAAAAATAAAGTACACAACATATTAGACGCAAATATACTACTGTACACTAATTAAAAGGGAATAACAAGCAAGAACAGTAGTACCAGCATTCGCTTTAAGGCGGGAGACAAAAGAAAAAGAAGATTATTATTATGTTAAATACAAATTATTGGCGTTTTCCGAGAGTTATAACAATGATATAGTATTACTATTGTTAAGTGATATATGTTATGGTAAAATGCTCAATACAATAGATAGAGCCGGCGTGTTGTCCGGGCCAATGCATTGTAGTTATCAACATTAATTCTATAGATACATTGATTTGAACTGGTAGTCTTATAGTGTTGTGAAGTATTCTTCACGAAAATCACAGCAATATATTTGTGTTACTCAAAAGCTTCTATTTAACTCGGTGTTGTTCTAGGGGCTATACATGTAAGATTACAGTGTTACATTTAAAACTTATCGATCCAGGAAATTTATTTACATAAAAACACGAAAGGTATAAAAGGAAGCGAAACAGAGAGTTAAGGAGATGGAGATAAATAATAGAGAATGGGGATAGACGGAAAGATAGTGATATACATTTTCATATAAAGATGTTACGCACACTGTTTCACTTCTTCTATTTTAGTGTTCCGGTCCCGGCCAACACTAAGTAGCAATGCTAGGTACACATATAGCATATATGTAAAAGATTGGCCAATATTTGAAATCTATTTTTGATTGAGTATTCAATTACGATGTTAGTATATACCGGGTTTGTATTATCCACTAAAAGTTGTACAAAGGTCATCTGTACAATGTCGATTGCAATATACTATTCTACCCTACATGAATAATATAATCAATGTAAAATTAACATGCATTCGATGTTCGATGTAAAAAATAGAATATATAAACTTATTGAGTCAATTTATTTTGGTTAAGACCTTATTATTTTAACCCGACGGATAAATATATATATATATATACATATATATATATATATATATATATATATATATATATATATATATATATATGAACAGTTATTTAAAGAAATTGTTCACCGCAATAATCTATAGTTGTATAATGTGTACATCATTTTCGAGAATGGAAACGAATCGAAATGATTGCAAATAATGTTCGGACTAATGGACTCACTATTATACCTATTCATATTTCATATACAGTTGATTTCTTCCAGATAAACTTTCAATAGATTTTAAAAAGTAATGTTTTTTTTTTCAGGAAATGCTAAAATCATGATAGAATATATTGATCTTATTAGTGAAATGATCACCATCTTACTTTTTTGCTCTACAATCAATCGGAACATAAACAAAACATATTATTGAGAACATCAGGATAAAACACACAAACACACACATATATACTTACTTAATTTAAAACCAAACAAAAAACTCTGATAAAATGCTGTGGCGTTGCTTCTACAAGAGCTAATATCAAATATGTTATTGGAAAACTTTACATTTCAGTAGATGTTTTGTGTACCGGTGTTTCATCTTTTTGGAAAACACATCTTTACGGGAAACACCTTCTCAACGGTCATCTTTCTCTCTCTCTCTCTATATCTCTCTCTCTCCCTCTCTCTCTCTCTCTATCTATCTCTCTCTCTCTCTATCTCTCTCTCTCTCTCTATCTCTCTCTCTATATCTCTCTATATCTCTCTCTCTCTCTCTATCTCTCTCTATCTATCTATCTCTCTCTCTCAATCTCTCTCTCTCCCTCTCTCTCTCTCTAGCTCTCTCTCTCTCTATCTATCTCTCTCCCTCTCTCTCTCTCTCTCTATCTATCTATCTATCTATCTATCTCTCTCTCTCTCTATATATATATATATATATATATATACACATTACATTTTGACCCGTTGAGAATGAGGTTTTACACATATAACATGTATTATTGTATCATGCTATCGTGACGTTAGATCAACATTTTTACTCGGATTTTCATATGTTGACAATTGTTCGATATTGCCTTGGTCGTGATCATCTTAATTGCAATTCATTTTGCATGAAATGTGCACGCATTACGGTTTCCAAGATAGCGATAAGTTTTGGTGATAGTTATTATACAACGCCTACACGTATTACAGTAGAGACAAAAAGTTAAACAATAGCTATCCATGTCAATGGTTAGGGCGTTATTGATCTCGCTGAACAGTACGACAAAATTAATGGCCGTTACTATTCAAAAGAAGATAGATACGAGAAAAAAACACAAATGGTGTGATTATGTTACTGATGCAACAGATCAGTATACATTTAAAAGAATGTGTTATATTTTCGCAAGATTCTATTCAGAGGATGTATACTTTTTCGATGTGTATCATGTATACCCTGCCCAAATATAATCCATTGAACAATGTCCGAGTATACAAACGAGATAACATCATAAAATACTCTTTCTTCACAGAGGTGATGTTGCTTGTCCCAGTCTCTTTTATAAATACGATTATAGCACGGGTTCTTCAGAATGATGTGATATATTCCGTACTTCTTTTGTTCCAGCTCGTTCCACTCGTTGGTTTAGTGGGATCAGTTAATTCGCTGTTTGTATACCTCATTTTAATACAGCTTTTTATTTCAGTAGCTTCTTTCGAAGAACAGCAGGCTTGTAAAACTCTCTTCTTGCTATATGTTTTCTTGATAATTATAGCCTTAGTATTTTCAAAAGTAAGGCCAATAGACATGTCCTGTCTTTGCGATAATAATATTTTGTTCTAGTTAGCTCTTTGCATCAAGTGGATTCATGTCTTGTCTGGAGCGATTAAAAAAACTATTTAAAACACCTCTCCTTCACCATCTCTATTCTCGATCAGTACTCCGTACCAATAACAGTCAACCGTACAGTTGATGCGTAGAAAAATAATGTGTTATTTTAGTGTTACGCTATGCCTCTATCAGTATAATTATATGTATTCAGTTTTATAAATGATTGTTTTCCGACTCAATAATTAAGTTTTATTCTTCTATTTTCTATTTGCAGGTAAGAATATATTCAGTTATTGTAGACGTGGGAAGTTATTTGCGTGCTATTCACTGAGAAATCAATCGGTAAGCGTATCATTTTCATTTGGATTCTAGAAGACACGCCTTTTTAGATGTTCTCTTTAAAAAATGTTTACTTAAAAAAAACGAGGCATATTCGTTTATCTATACATTGTTTCTCTGTTTATGAAGTAGCCAAATAAGGAATTAATCAAGTAACATTAGAATCATTTTATAGAAGAACACAGGTAGGGCTATACGCGGAATTCACATTTGTTTATGTTGTCCAGTCGTTGATTTATTATGCCAAGGGTGCATTTCTTTTTGTAGCAGTCTCTTTTTTAGATAGCATTTACGTTAAGATATTGAATTAAAATATCTTTACATTAAAAGTTTAAATATGTAGCGTATTTACTTTTATCATCAAACGTATAGACGAGTCTTGTAGGGTTAAAAGTTATTAGATATTTCCAATATGACGAGTAGTACATATTTCAATGTTTACGTAAAATTATGTTTTATTTTATGTTCTTTTCTTTGCTAAATTTTGTTGTTTATTTATCATGTAACTAATCTGATACTGTATTATGATAAGTACTCGCACACAAGACCACATGTTTAAATAGATGCGTATATTCTTATAATATAATGCGGTAAAACTCAGGTCAGACTAAATATGTGACGTCATTGCAATAACTACCAACTTAAGAAGAATGTATTTATTATTTCTCTACTTCTGGGCATGCGATCATGCCCTATTGTATATAAATCTGATCCTATATACATCAATGGAGGAATGCGTCTGTGAGTATATATTTTACTTATATCCTTTGACATTCCCAAATATACAACGTTGCTAAGGAAATATGAGTGACGTCTTGTTCTCTTTAATACAAACATACAAACATAGTTTATGTTGATATAACACTTGTATAAAATACTCCTACGGAGAAGCGGATAGAAGGGGCATACACTTTTTGTCTGCCTTTTTCTCACCATAATATTACATGATTCGCTAATGTAGTATATTTATTTTTCTATTTATTTATTTTTAATTTTGTTTTAATTTTCTAAAGTTTTCTAATAATTCATTAAGTCATCTATTGATTTTGACGATTTATTCTTTTGGAAAATATTGTCCAGTGTATTGCTTAAATGATGCCCCTTTTCTCAATGTTATCCCCCTTCCCCCTCTATTGTTACTCGTGTTACGTTTGATCGTATTTTATCAGTAACACATTTTGAACATTGATTCCAAAACTCCCTATTATTAACGCATTATTAACGGTTTAAATTTGTACGCGAGACTTACTTGCACTTTCAAAACAGAGACGCTTTTATCTGACATCACAACGCAAACCTTTAACACCCAATGACAGTGACCTTAAGATGATACTAAAGACAAGCAATCACCTGACACCAGTCAAAACACTCGATACATCGTGTATCTAGTGTTTAAAAGAGAAAATCACTTTAGCTTATAAACTGTTTAATTTTTAACAAAGCGACATTTTAGTTGCAAAGTATTCCGGAAGTCGCTCCCTCATACCGAAACTCTTAACACAGAAACAATGTAAGTGATCATGAAATACATAATTGCATTGTTTTCCGTGTTCACCTGTTACCATTAAACAATTTAGTTTAGGAAATCTTGTATTCGTTAATATGAGCGGATGGGTACAACATTTAAAAGCAGCTGAAGCCAATTTGTCTACATTTTATAGTAGGCTCGCAATTCTGTATTTTTTAGATATTATGTTGTGAGCACTTTTGATTGTTTAAAATTTTTTAAAAAATGAATTGGAACTGTTTTTCCGATTAGTAGTAACAAAGACTGGGTGTAATCTACGTTGGTAATATCAGATTCAATGCGTAAAACGATAAGGTGTAAGGCATTTTGTCATAAAGAGAGTTAGTCGGAGGAGACCGATTCAAATTAAGCAGTAACTGGCAATATTGTTTCTAAAGATACAACCTCATTAACATATATATTCTGAAATCAAGCAATACAGTAGCTTTAATATATATATATATATATATATATATATATATATATATATATATATATATATATATATATATATATATATATATTAAAGAAAGAAAGATGAAAATAAAGAATTGTACATAAATTAATACAAATTTTATTACATCGAAAGTTCAGATGCAAGGAGTTACATTAATCCTTAAACCATGGTTTTTCAAAGATAAAACTCTTCTCGTCAGAGGATAAATCTGGTAATATGGTATTTATATCAATTAAATATTACCTAGTTCCATTTCACTTTGAAAACATTGAAGAAAAAAACCCAAAAGGGATTGGGGATAAAGAAGTTAAAAAATAAAATAAAATAAAATAAAAAATAAAAGGCCGGGAAGTGAAAGTTAGCAGTATTGGGAGGTGATTTTGTAGATAGTTAATAGCTAAAGTAACGTTTTGTAGAATTGAAGAAAGTTATTTCACAAATAAAAGGTGGAGGGTTCAAAATATCTCACATGGTCCGCATGGATTCGTACTCCGTTATAGTATATTTCCGTGGAGTTACAAGTAAAACTCCTGTACTGGTATTTTAAATATCCAATTCGGCAAATCCGAGGTTAAGATTGTCTGTTTAAAGGCGTTATGCGGAAAAGTTCATGTCTGCCTTTAATTGCTTGCTTCCCTGGCAGAGAAATGTTTCAAAAGTTTTTTATATCATCTTGAATATTCTGCTTGGGTATGGATTTTTTGCCGACTAAGGAGAGTAGAACCGTTCCAACCGAGGTCAAAGTGAATAATGCTTGTGGCTGATATTTTAAGGGTAGTGTGAAGGAATTTATTTATAAAAATATTATTGTGTATATATATATATATATATATATATATATATATATATACACAATAATATTTTTATAAATAAATATTATTATTTTTTTTTTAATACCTAGAGACATCGATGTTTCATGCTGACGCAATCTTCAGTCTAGGAAGTAATTCCCGACGGTCGGTAGGCGCAAACCCCGAACACAAATCGCCACTGATTCGTAGTCGGTGATATTAAATTTTGATCACGAATGCCACTTTTACTCTTGTATTGTCGTGCCACTGGACATACATAAAATGATCAGACAATCTGTTATTTTACTGCATTGAACATTATAAAAAAAATAACTATTAATGAAGGATTCACTTTATACTGTCAGTGTGCGGTTGAGTTCATTGACTCACACAAAACGTTGAGTGTTCCACAATAAATAGATACAAATGAACATATACGTATTTCAATTAATGCCACTTTAATACAACGCCTTCACACTAACTAAATGCTAAGTACAGCTTTAGGCCCCACTTAAAAAATACACGATTGAAGTGTAAAAAATAACTTAAACACACGTCATATGGTGATATGACGGAATAACACATGATGATTATCCCCTTCATTCAACAACAGTCAACGCCGGGTATAAATGCTAGTAACGTAATAAAACAGGATATTTGTTCTGTTCAGATTATTCGAACAACTGTTCTCATCTTGAATGTTCCCATAGACTCCGCAAAGTCCCGCGGCGTAACGGATAAGCTCTAATTAATAATCAGTTCGAAGACAATGTCTTATGGATGTGAAATATTCAATCCTTAGTAAGCACCATGCCAAGAACACAATTACGATTTACTTAAATAATCTACCTTGTCATAACTGACGGAATGGATTAAGTTTCCCGTGTACATTAAATACTTTTTTTCCCATATAGATCCCCGAATTCGACAGAAGATTTATGACATCGCCAATAACCACCTGCAGAGAGTTGGAGGTTACACCGGTCTAAACGTTGTGAGGCAAAATCACAAGATGAAAACAGTAGTTTCAATGTACCAAATAGTACAATGTATCAATGAGCATCTCAAAAGTTCGGCAACATAAAACAGAATATGTGGTAAACATTTATATCACGGTCTAGTCGTGTTGATTAGTAAGATACACACGATACCATACTTCAGAGCATATATATAAATATGATATTAAGATCAACATCATCAATGCAAAAATCTAAACCGGATATGCCTCCTTCATAAGTCAATGAATGTAATATACTTTTTCTTTAATTTAATGAACTTGAAAACAAAAATATATATATATATATAATATTTATAAATAAATATTAAATTGTTTATACCTACAGACGCAAGCGTTTCAAGCTTATTGCTCTCATCAGTGCAGGGAAGTAACAATTTCAGACGGTCGGGAGGCGCGAACCCGGTACACAGAGTCAGCCATATCCACTCGGCCCATGGAAACTGTCACGTAATTTAGGGAAATTAAGATCTATATGTACCTAGAAGCAGGCACAGATAGAAGACTAGTCGAGAGTGTTCGACGAACGTATTCGGAACTTTGCATTAGAGCTTTTTGACACTCTATTTGTAACTTCCCCGAGTATGCTCAACTTTAATTGTTTAAAGGGGCTTAGTATAAATAAATATTAATATGAATAAATATTAAATATACATATATATATACATATATATATATATATATATATATATATATATATGTATTTATATATATATATATTTTTATATATATATATATATATATATATATATATATATATATATATATATATATATATATTAGATTAAATTCAGTGGGAAAATTCAATTGCCAGATCAGAAGTATATGTCCACTTAAGTGTATTTGTCATGTCGAGAGTGTTGTGTGTAAGGCCAGGATAAGTAACAAGATCATTTATTTAGGATTATCCGAAGGAAAATAGAAACAACGTTTCTACGTTCACATGTATTTTTGAACCCGAATGCGTACAGCAAAAATAAATAAACAACACATTGGTAGTTCTTGAAGAACAAACATTTGCCACCAATCGTTTCCTGGTCAATTATGTGTAATTAAAATACTCACAGAAGATTTAAACGCATATGTAATTTGTGCTTAGAAGATAAAATCAGAATCTTAAAATACGAATATACTAATATGTTAAACTAGATAAATGAAGGAATGGCCAAATGTAGACATAGACAGAGATTTAAAATCACTAGCCTGTAACGAAAATCGGCTATTTCACTAGTCCTATCCTTAAAATCATTGAATTGGTTTTAAAATAGTTGCTGTAATTTAAGATTCTTTGAAATAAAAAAAAATACCAGTTTGAAAAGTAGAATTGGTATAAAGTAAGGTTATAAACATAACAGGATTATTGATTTCTGAAGCGTCCGTGTAATTTCTTACATCTCCAACATTATACGTGCACCCACAAACATACAAATTTATATATATGTTTTAATCATATAGAACAAGGTGTAAAGTTGTAGAGACATATACTAGGTTTAATCTCGTTCTACGTATTATAATATCCGAATTGTAATATATTTCGCAGTATCATAATTACTTTTGTCAACTAATTTTCATTCGAAATTTTAATCATGAATATTTGTAATTTCCTATCCAACATTTCAAATATAATTTACTTAAATATGGGGGATTTAATTTCCCAACTATTAGTGGTGGGGCAGAGTGTTTAGTTGTAGATGAATATTTTGTGAAATTCGTCGCATTCTACGCATTATAATCTCGCAACTGAAACACATTCCGCAGTTTCATAATCACTTTTGCCAATTAAGTTTTAATCGAAATTTTAATCGTGAATATTTGTAATTTTCTTCCACCATTTAAAATATACTTGCTTAAAATAAGGGAGCAACTTCTTTTCTCAACTATTAGGAACAAAATACACTCGCTAAGTTGTAAATACACTTTTTGTAAATCTCGTCTTATTCTACGCATTATAATATTTGCACTGTAACATATCCCGCAGTTTTCGTTTTAGAATTATTTTGATCAACTAAATCTTAATCCAAATATTAAGCGAAAATATTTGTAATGTCATTTTAACATTTAAAATAGACTTCGCCTTAAAAAGGAGAGTAACTATCTCACCCCTCCTCTTTCCCCGTCCTTTTTATGATAACAATCACAGAAAACTACGATAATACATTATGGATTTTAACCTAACATTTTATCTTCCCCCTTTTTTTCTTTCTCACAAGCGACCAATTATCAACGGGAATTTCTTCCTATTTTCATTTTAAGACGGTGTGTAACCTTTTTACACATTATTCAGTTCCAAAATATAGCTGTGTACGCATCTTATAGGTCATTTTAGGAGAACATAATTTATAGTGTGGGCATCTCTTATATTTGTTTAGTTGATGTATTTTAAAGTAATTCCTGCTCTGTTAACAAGTACATTGAGCTCTCTTACTCGGATCTCCGTTGAAACATCCAACTATGCACTAATATATATATATATATATTTCATTTGAAACTTATCTCGCAGTTCACTTATATCTTACTTAGTTTTAGTCAAAATATTACATCTATGTGGTTTGATCCTGTTCGTATTTTATACGCCGTTTACATTCCTTCAAGTATGTTTGTCTAGTTGCCTCTCTATCCCTATATCTCTCTAGTTATGAACACCCAAATGTTAAAAAAACTAACAGGATATCAGAATATTGTTATAGTCCATTATAAACAATGTAGAATATCACACGACTTATATAAGCATTAACTCATACCATGAGAGAAAAAGAGATGAAAAGAGGAGAGATAAAAAGAGTCCAGTTAGATATTCTTAAACGAAAAGGCAAAAACGGAAATGTGTATTTTATTTCTTATTTATCTAGATTTGTAATCTCTCATTTACTCTGAATTATAAAAACAAGGGAAATCAACAGCGTACATTATTCTACTTTATACGATATATATACAGGGTGGGCCAAAATAAGTGTCCTATCTTTAAATTTGAATAACTTGAATTTGAATAACTTCCACAAAATAAAAGTTAAAAAACACCAAACTTTATGTGTGTGTAGACTGACCCTTCCGAGATCTTTTGAAATAAACAAAACAAATTTTAGCCGAAAAACACTTTTTAAAACTTACAAAAACTAAAGTATTGTTTTTTACACTGTTTTGAGTTTTTTAAGCAAAAATAATGTTTACTAAATGAGGGTACGTTCCTTAGGGCTAATACGGCTCATGCTTGCTTCGGAAGGGGTCCTTTACTTATTCTAAAAAAAATTTTTTAAAAATCAATAAATAAAAAAGTTATGAATTTTTAAAAATAGGACCCTTATTTTTGCCCACCCTGTATATATATATATATATATATATATATATATATATATATATATATATATATATATATATATATATATATATATGAACTTGTTAGCGTTGGTAACACTATTTTACACATTACTTTGTAATGATGCTAGTGAACAGTTGAAGTCTGAGAGTGTGTTTGAAGTTTTGTAGCACAAACAAATATATAAGTTATAACGTATTTGAAGCAAACAGCGCTTTAAAACCAAACAGGAGAAACTGCTGTCTGTAAGTGCTCTATATTATCATTTGTAGTTATTGTCGTAGCAGGTCGTGTACTAGTAAATACAGCAGTAGTAATGGCAGTGTGATATATTTCGTGGTTAGATTGTTTTAGTAAATAATGTAGTCAGTTGAAAAGAATAGGAAAGAAAATGACTGAAAAGATATCATAGATGAACTTGAAGTTTATGAGTTTAAAACATCTTCGGCTGTGGGAATGTACTGGAAAATGATATGACGGCACATAGCTCAAAAAGAGAGGGTTTTAACATGTCCGTTTTGAAACACGTGGTTTGGACGTGTAATGAGATGGGATGATACGATATAAATCATTAATGATTTCGATCTCTCTCTCTCTCTCTCTGACAATATCGCAGGTTTTTTATTTGGAACGAAGATAACAGTTCCGTGTCTTGTTAGTATTCTCTAATGCATGAATGAGTAATTTAAATTATATGATATGCATCACCTTTCTTCTGCGAAGATCACGCAAGAGTTCGTACAAGAATAACTACTGGAAATTAAAGCATGAATGCCTATTAAGAACTTTAATCTTTTCGTAATTATTAGGACAAATTGATTGATGCATATGTTTCACAAGTTTTTAAATATATAGGGTTAGTGAATTGGGACGAATGTGATTTATTTTCTAGCAATTGGAAATATAATTGAAGAGGATAAAATAAACAGCGAAACAAATGAAACACATTGTTATAATTACAGAAAAAGATCATCCAACATTTTAACGCTATGAACAATTATTTGAATAAATCGAAATAAATAAAAATTGCGACGCATTTGAAAAGAATACACAGAGGAAGAATTGAAAGAACAAGCAGATAAAAAAGGAAAATAAAAATAAATACAAGCATTTGTAGAGAGAAAATACGGCGAATATAGAAACACATGCACATTCTATCTACCATTTTCTATTATATATACGCAAAAAAGAAAAACACTCATACAGAAGACAAGAAATTTAAAAAATCAAAGAAGATAGAAAGACAAGATGCACCTTAACAATAAAAAAATGTTAAAAGAACAATCTGAAAGAAGATTTGTTGGTGATTTTTAACTGTGTTTATTCTCTTTTGTTGTTTATTTATCTGAAAATACAGTCTGAATGTGTATATGTTGCATTACCCGTTCTTTCAGTATACCCAGTAAGGTCCAACAAAAATGACAAAGGACAGAACGTTTTCTTTATATTCCATTACCGGATGGTTTACGCCGGCTACGCACACATATTAAACGGTTCTTTGACATATTTTTGTCTCATGAAAGTCTTTTTTCTTGCTGAGGTCACAGACTTGGTTTCCTCTAGTAACTCGTTCGGATATACATCCGATTGGAAAGCAATTCGCTCTGCATTGTCTACCCGAGCGTGGACTGAAGCAATTGTTCTACAAGCAGTTTGGTGAAGTACAAGTCAGAGGATTCCTTTATTGTAACAACTTGCTTATCAGCCACATTTTTAGTCAGAGGACGCAAAAGTCTAACAGCAAGACGGGCTTGAGTACCATAGCCAATGAAGCTTCATCGGAGCCATAAATATCGGTAAACTCGCATTCTTCCGGTATATCGATACTCCGATCACCAAGTGTTTCGGCTGTTCGCGTTTTTGAAACCGCCGTTTTTCAAGTCATTTTGTCACTACGGAACCTTCTCTTTTTTAACAGTTATAACGTCGCCTTTTTTTCTTTCCTGACGTCCTACCCACAATGGGCTCGTCCACGATTCATTTTTGCCACTCTCATTATCATACATATATGTGTACGTTATTTTCCTGGTAATTGCGTAAGAGAGTAGAAAAATAGTTTACAGCTGAAAGGCATATTACATAATAATAACAATATTCGAGTCAAATTAGATACTAGGTGTGTTACTTGGGAATACATGGTAATTAGTAATGAAGTTCGGTGTATACAAAGAAAAGTTTTACTTATTTTAAAGAGTGGTCATGCTTCGTTTTTTGTCTCGTTTATCTGGGCGATTAATGAGCGAATCGCTATGAAGCCTAAACTACGGTACGAGCTGATAAAGATCACACCTGACAATTTCCGAATGGTACTGGGGCGATGGTCGTTTAAGTATTAAAAGATGCGTTTAAAAGTTATAATGACTGCATACATTAGTCGTAAAACTATATTAACCTACACACCAAGTGAACGTAATATGCGGCGGACGAGGAGTTTCAATCGATGTGATGGAGGAAAACCAAATGATATATAAGGACCGATAATAGAACGTCCTATTTTATTCGTTGTTAAGTTAGGCGTGAGACATTGGTTGTTTTTATAGATTGGAAGTAAAAAATCATGAGGGTAGACATTTTAGATTCTGAGCAGGCAGATTCCTCGTATATAGTTAAGTGTGTTGAACATTTTATGAAATTGAGCGATTGTGGCTCTTCCGTGCTCAACTTGATTAAGTCGTGGGCAAGTACTAAAACAGATATAACATGCTTAATTAGGGGATACCTAGTTGTATTATCCTTCACGTCGTAAGCCTACTGCATTTATTAAAAAAAATATCCAGACTAGTGATTCTTCAATTGTACGCTGGAGTAATTATCAGTGTATCCTTTGGGGGCTACTGTAACGTTGTACAGTATGATCGCGTGAAATGAGGAATTGCTGTTATAGCTTCATTACATCTTCCAACTCTTATGTGTGTGTGCGTTATTCTGATCGAACCAATGTTGATAATTTAGCTTTTTCATACTCAGCGCGGGTTTTATAGATCCTTGTATTGAATTAATATAGTCACTTTCTACATTCTCGAAAACACGTATATATATATATATATATATATATATATATATGGTAAAATGAAAAAGGAAAACCAAAAACTGGATGTTTTTTTATGTGTACATCAACGTTTCGTCTTTATTTATAAGACTTCATCAGGATGATGATATAGGGAAAAGATATCATGCAAGCACGGATACATGTAGGGTAGACATGTTGGGAAGAAAAATAAAATAAAATGAAAAATAATGGCAGCGTCTAGCTGGACGTCCGTACTTGTTAGAGAATGAAAAATGAGTGGGAGAAAAAAGGGGAAGGGTGGAGGGAGCAAGGACTACTGTGGCTGGCGATGAGAGAAAGAGGTGGGGGATGAGCAGGGGTAAAATGGATGGCAGAGAGAGATTGGAGGAAAAGGGGGGAGGGGGTGTTTGACCAGATGGCTGTGGTCGAGATTGAAGGGGAAGAGTGAGTTGGAATGTTTGTGTGTGTGGGGTGTATGCAGGGAAATGGGGATGGGTAGAGAGGGGGGGGGCTGTGATTTTGGTGGATGGGCGAAAGTTATAGTCTTAGAGAGCGTTTGAAGAAAATGAGGGAATTTAAGAAAAGGTATGGGAGAAAATGGATGAGAGGGGGAAGAGGGAGGATTTGTCGTGATAGGGTGTGAATATGGTCATGCATTCAAATTTGAACAAGCCAAAATCACTAAACACATCCACAACAAATCTCGGCGAAGATTATTGGAAACTGCACTCATCACATCCTCCACTACTATCAAGCAGCGAAATGGTTTCTTTAACCTATCACCCTTAATAAGCAAGATCATCCTCACAGAACAAAGTCTTTTGCCTGATCATGGCTAACTTTTATTTTCATCTCTAACCTTATGACACTCTTCCATTCACCCACACCCTTCCCTTTTCTCCCTGAATCTTCTCTTATTTTTCCTTATTTTTTTCCCTCACATTTTTAATACTACAGTCCAAATAAACTTTCTCATGTTCCAAATATTTCAAATATATTCCTCACCCACCCTTTCAATCACCCCCCTCCCCCACCCACTCCAATCCCTCACTCATTGCTATCATTTTCCAAATATTTCAAATATTTCACACCCTATCACGACAAATCCTCCCTCTTCCCCCTCTCATCCATTTTCTCCCATACCTTTTCTTAAATTCCCTCATTTTCTTCAAACGCTCTCTAAGACTATAACTTTCGCCCATCCACCAAAATCACAGCCCCCCCCCACCCTCTCTACCCATCCCCATTTCCCTGCATACACCCCACACACACAAACATTCCAACTCACTCTTCCCCTTCAATCTCGACCACAGCCATCTGGTCAAACACCCCCTCCCCCCTTTTCCTCCAATCTCTCTCTGCCATCCATTTTACCCCTGCTCATCCCCCACCTCTTTCTCTCATCGCCAGCCACAGTAGTCCTTGCTCCCTCCACCCTTCCCCTTTTTTCTCCCACTCATTTTTCATTCTCTAACAAGTACGGACGTCCAGCTAGACGCTGCCATTATTTTTCATTTTATTTTATTTTTCTTCCCAACATGTCTACCCTACATGTATCCGTGCTTGCATGATATCTTTTCCCTATATCATCATCCTGATGAAGTCTTATAAATAAAGACGAAACGTTGATGTACACATAAAAAAACATCCAGTTTTTGGTTTTCCTTTTTCATTTTACCATCACGTCGGATTACCTTCATCCTTCTATTCCCATATATATATATATATATATATATATATATATATATATATATATATATATATATATATATATATATAAAAGTGAAATATTTTGAAAATAAACAATCGAGCAATTTAAATGAAAAAATTATTTATTTAATTTTTATTTGCAAACTTTCGCTGTAGAACAACTTTGTCAGGCGAGACTGTCTTATAGTTTTTTATTTCTTCTTTTCGTCCTTCTCATTTTGATGGTTACCCCGAGTGGTCGATACCATCATAATGAGAAGGAAGAGCAGAAGAAAATGAAACTATAAGACAGTCTCGCCTGATAAAGTTGTTCTACAACGAAATCTTTAAAAAAAATGAATGTTTCATTTAAATTGCACGATTGTTTATTTTCTAAAATATTTCAATGTAATACATTCTAATGCGTGCTTCAAAGATGTTGTAAATATCCTTACTTTATATATATATATATATATATATATATATATATATATATATATATATATATATATATATATAGTCCTGAATTGTATTTGTAGTAACAAAAAAACTACTACCAAATCTATTGAATCGGCAAAACGTGTGCGAATTAATAATGTTACGTTCACTTATGAACCAATGCAGTAGTGAAATGCATACATTATCAACTGTTTAGTAAACATTTTGGTAAGTAATAATTCATTAATGGATCAATCGTTACCAATGATAAATGTGTGCTAGCATTTACCAAACAAACTTTGGTATAGTTTGTATCCGGTGTATCTACAAAACCAGAAAACACATACTATTGTTTGTCATGCATAAAATGGGTGGCATCACAAGGCATGTGCAACTCACGACATTCAACTGTTAAACTGATATCAATAGTGTTAAAATATAGTATGGAGTGCAGAGAGATAATTATTGGGATGTACATGTGAGTATGACTTAAAAACAAAGATAGCAGACCTTTATCTACAGTGGCGCGAATACTATTTTAGATAGAATATTGGCGTAAAAAATGTTAAAAGTATTTGTTGTGGACCCGTTTAGGGGTATCAACAATGAAATAAAAGAACAACAGGTTTAGAGATAATAATAATGAATTGTATTGAACAGAGAAATTATACACAAGTCAGTGTTGGCGGTGCTAGTGCCTAAATATGGTATAAATGTTCTCCCGGCAAAAGCCGGTATTTTATGGTAGAAGTTTGTCGAATACCGACTTTATTTTTCTTCCAAACATTACTTCCGCCTGTGGTACCTGGGCTGGTATGTTCTCGTTGGGTGTAATTCCATACACTTGAATGAACTGCTTGAGTGCCTTTTCTCTCGGCGTGCCCGTCGATTTTTTCAACGCTCTCTTCAAGGTATCAACAAATTTGTTTGCCTGTCCGTTTGACCTCGGATGGTAAGTCGGAGTAGTGACATGTTTAATTTGAAAGTCTTCACAAAATTCTGTGAACTCTCGTGAAGTAAATTGTGTACCGTTGTCCGATACAACAATGTCCACCACTCCGAATCGGGCAAACAGTTCATGCAACGCGCATATCGTGACATCCGTTGTTGGGTTTTTACATCTAACAACTTCTGGCCATTTTGAGTAGCTGTCGACTATAATTCGGGTTAGTTAATAAAATTTAAATATATTGATCGGATTAATGTAAAAAATAAATTAATTAATTAATCTTGTATTGCTAATATGGCTTATATTTCAATTTTCTTAACTAACCCTGCAATACTTTGAAATAGAACGACTAACCCACACGTTTTAATGACAGCGAGCCAACACTTCTTTCGTTCGACACCGGATTTGAATCATAACCGCCGAAAACATCACTGCGGACACATCGTACCAAAGACGTTTATCAAGCAACAAAGAAATAAGTTTGTTTATTCTTGTTTTTTGATGTAAAAAAAAAATGACTCAATACCGGTCACCCGTGAGGAAAGAATTTTATTCCGAAATTGATTGGATTAATGTAAAACAAAATAAATAAATTAATCTTGTATTGCTAATATGGCTTATATTTAAATTTTATTAACAAACCCTGCAATACTTTGAAATTGAACGACTAACCCACACGTGTGTATATATATATATATATATATATATATATATATATATATATATATGAGATATTTTGGAGGAACAAATGGTGAGTTTCCCTTAAGCGTAAAGTTAAATTCTTTTGATGTATCTCTATCATTCCGAATGCGTTCATAGAATAATCTCGACTAGTCTTCTATCTGTACCCGCTTCTATGTACATTTAGATGTTGATCACGTGACTGTTTCTGCTGGCCGAATGAATATGGCTAAATTTGAGAACCCGGTTTGCGTCTTCCGACCGTCTGAAATTATTACTTTCCTACACTGATGAGAGCAATAAGATTGAAACGTTAGCGTCTCTATGTATACATAATATAATATGTATTCATGAATAGTATTGTAACAAGCACCTTTAAGAAATTAAAGTTAAGCACTCAAGGAGATGTTAAAAATAGACTATCAATAAGCAAAGCTCCGAATATTTTCCTTGAACACTCTCGACAAGTCTTCTATCTCTACACGGATCTAGGTACATATACATCTTAATTTCCGTTAATTACGTGATTAATTACGTGAGCGTTTCGTGTGGCCGAATCGGTATGGCGACTGCTTGCGGATTCTAAAATAACTCGTTGAACTGGGTGCCTTCCGACCGTCTGAAATTGTTACGATCCTAGACTGATGAGAGCAATGAGCTTGAAACGCTAGTTATACATAATTTAATATATATATATATATATATATATATATATATATATATATATATATATATATATATATATATATATATATATATATAATTAACTTGTTACAAATATCCAGGGAGTATACATCCGAAGGAAGTTGAAACCGGGTTTATGAGAGTGCTCAATGAAAATTCAGAGCAACATATGTTTTTTTTGTTGGTGATTTTATTATTCCATTATTGCGACAATATATATGTTGTTTCGTTGGCATTCATAATGAAAGCCAACTCTTCAAGCGTTAACGGAATCACTGCCTAAAATATTTTTAATTCAACCTCAACCGGAAATTGAAGATACATAAGAGGGAGTGGGCGAAGATGGGGCTCAGCCTATAGCGAGGACAAGAAAAGGGGAGGCGACCCCAACAGGTGATATTTCAGAAAGTTGAGTGGGGTGATATCTAGTGTCTGGGCCATCGTGACCTCAATTTCTACCGGGGCAGAGGGCCGGGTAGGTTTTGTTTAATAATTAGAATAAAATTATGAAATTATGAATTATAAAATTATAAATATCCCCTGTTGGGGCCTCCCCCTCCCCCTTTCCTGTCCTCGCTATAGGCTGGGCCCCATCTTCGTCCCCCTCCCTCTTATGCATCTTCAATTTCCGGTATGGGTTAAATTTAAAATTTTAAAATTTTAGGCAGTGATTCCGTTAACGCTTGAAGAGTTGGCTTTCATTATGAATGCTAACGAAACAACATATATATTATCGCAATAATGGAATAATAAAATCACCAACAATAATATATATATATATATATATATATATATATATATATATATATATATATATGTATATATAGTTTCCCAAGAAAACGGTTCGACTGATATATACATCTATGATACAGCGAAACAGGATGCATGTCGATAACTATATATATATACATATATATATATATATATATATATATATATATATATTTATATGTATATATGTGTGTATATATATGTATATATATATGTATATATGTGTGTATGTATATATATATATATATATATACATACATATGTGTATGTAGTGTTTATTTAGGTATCAATTAGAGGTGTCGTAATGCATGGAGACCAGCAGAGTCTCGAAACAGTCAGTTTTCATTCGTCGGTAACGATGAAAGGTGCCTGATGTATTTGGAATTTGGCACAAAACAGAAAGAAACATACAATGCAAGAACCAACCTCGTTACAAAAGACGATAAAAGCGTCTTCTATCCCTTTGTATTTTAGTCTATTAATTTAACTATCACTATGAACTCATTTTCCGTAAATACTAGATGGATGTCTTTATAATGAAAGTACTTTGTATTTCTATGCAAGCTTTAAAGTCATACTCGCCGTTATCCAAAAAAAAAACTTATGGAATAATGCCAAAAGCGAAGTTATAAAAGAAACCATTTTTTAGAGTACCTATAGAATTCCATTACATAAAACTATCAGATAATACGAATAGCAGTGTATGATACTAAAATTACGTGAGCACTTTACGTGTGTGAGTGTATGTGAATTGTTTCTATGTGATATTTAGATTATAGTCGTAGATTTACTATGTTACGCAAAAACATTTTCTTATTTCTTCGCTTATACGAAGGCAGGTTAGATTGAGATAATTATTCAGAGCTAGTGCCTTGAATAATTATCTCAATTCTTAATATCGTAGACAAGTTAACTTTTATACGCTCGGAGTTGATACCACGTCTCCGACTATATATAATATATACCAAGAAAGAATGAGAAGAATCGTTAATAAACTTTCGTCCTGTCTCTTAGAAAAGAATGTTATCTTAAAATACATAAATATATAATAATAATAATCACGTAATATCAGTGGTGTCGAGATTTATTTTCGAAATAAATAATTATAAGACTGAATCTTTATCCATATCTTCTACGTTATAATAACGTCTAATGTGTCCTTATCCTTTTCTAAATAAATATAATTTTAACGGCACATACAAATCAGCGAGTAAAGAGGGTATCTTGTGCTCAAACCGGTCGAAACTATTTCTTCAAGTTGTGAAAGCAAATAATAAAGAGGCAATCAACCACTGTTATGAATTACATTAAAAAAACACAACTGTAAACTAATTGTCACTGTTTGTTATTTTTTTCGGAAATAATGATAATTATTCTTATACGAAAGCTAAAATTACTAACTCAATTCTAGGTTATATATATATATATATATATATATATATATATATATATATATATAAATATATATATATATATTTAAGAAGGAATAGGTAAAATAAATATCTTTTGAAGCATTAAGATGCGATATCAATTTTTTTTTATAAAAAAGAAAAATAATAAATCGAAACCGATTTTTTTTTTTTTTTTTTATTAAAACTAGCATTTTGTTTTTGTTAGTTTAAAGTGATACAAATATTTCGCCAAAACATGGCATCCTCGGTGTGTAATATATCCTGATGTCATCGGATTTGTATTTTTTATTTCTTTACCGGCTTGTTGTTATACAGCCGGGCCAAATGGGCAAGATGTTGTTTCCCATCATCAAATATTAAGAACGTGAATGCAGCACGTGATTTGTATAAGTGTTTATGGTTCATATTTTTTTTAAAAAAGCATCTATTGTTAAATTTAAGAAGGAATAGGTAAAATAAATACCTTTTGAAGCATTAAGATGCGATATCAATTTTTTTTATAAAAAAGAAAAATAATAAATCGAAACCGATTTTTTTTTTTTTATTAAAACTAGCATTTTTTTTTTGTTAATTTAAAGTGATAGAGATATTTCGCCAACACCTGGCATCCTCGGTGTGTAATATATCCTGATGTCATCGAATTTGTATTTTTATCTCTTTACCGGCTTGTTGTTATACAGCCGGGCCAAATGGGCAAAAGGTATTTATTTTACCTATTCCCTCTTAAATTTAACAATAGATGCTTTTAAAAAAAAAATATGAACCTCAAACACACATATATATATATATATATATATATATATATATATATATATATATATATTTCAATGCAACTTTAAGTCCTATATAATTTTATTTCTAGATACCATATCGCAGAATGGTTCTTGGGTGTAGTGTTTAGATAGCATTTTATTATTATTATTATTATTATTAGTAGTAGTAGTAGTAGTAGTAGTAGTAGTAGTATTAGTATTACTAGTATTACTATTGTTATAAAGATTTTTATTTGATATGAAAATTACCATATCGCACGTAGTCTTAAGGGTAGTATATTATTATTATTTTATTATTATTATTATTTATTTATGTATATATATATAAGTAACATTTTAAGCTGAATTATTTTGAGACTTGATTGGGGAAATGGTAGTTTGATCTGTACCATTGGAGAACCATGCATATAACTGTCCTGTTTTTAAATCTCCGAAACAGTTACATGGTAAACAGCTGATGATCCCCGTGTTAATATTAGATGCTTATGTTAAGGTCTCCTGTTTTTGTTTCACTGTTAGATACTCACTCCCCCTTTTTATTTTATTTACTTACTATTATATATTTAATTTATTTATGAATTTTCCAACGAATGTTAAGTCTGCTCTATTTTGGATTTAGTTAGTATCTTTGTGAATTTAAACTACATTTTCTTTTTTTTTCTTTTTGTTTAAAATAACTCAAATCTTCTTTAGACTATATATATATATATATATATATATATATATATATATATATATATATAAAAATGGTGATAAAATTAGCTGACATAATGGAAAATGAAAAAAGAAAACCATAAACTCTAATATTATGTATTCATCAACGTTTCGTATATATTGTATACTTCCTAAAGTTGTAGAAAAATGTAGAAAAATCACATAGGTATTAATTTTGATTTGCCTGAATATGTCCACGTTTCGGCATGGCTGTGTATGAGATAGACAAAAAATGAAATAAATGTTTAAAAAACGGCGCTTTAAGTTTATCAGTTATCAGCAGCTTCCTATACAGTTCAAATGAAAAAGTGAAAATGGGGTGACAGATTGGAGTTAATTCGCATATCTATTTAAAGCATGTATGTGTCAAAAGGTGTTAAATTTGATAGTTGAAAGTAAGTCTGAAAGAAAACAGCAACGAAAAAGTAAACAAATTATATGTTTTATATGAATCCAAATGCGTCGAGATTTGTGCTATTTTGAAAAACAAATTCTGATCAAAAACGAAAAGTTGTGGCATAAATAGAGAGAGAGGGAGGACATCATACTTATTAGTTTATTTATTTAAGGGTGAATGTATTGTGTATTCCTATTTATTTGATTACTTTATTGGTGTCTCATAATCCAATCAAAAAACTGTGTCCAATATGTGGAGATATGTGCAAAACAGAGTTTGAAAAAATATAACCCATGTATTATTTATGTGTGAATGTGGTTATTTATATTGATTTAGTTAATTATTTTTATATCATTAATTAATCTATAATTATGAAAATAGTTATGATTATATAACTGTATGTATATGCAATATGTGAGTATAAGTACAAAGCAAGGGAATAATATACATTAGTTTCTTAATTTGTGCGTGCATGTATTTGACGGTTCCCGAGTTCGATACAGGACACCTGATGAAGGCCGAAGGGCAGAACGGCCGTAAAGTTGTGAGCATGGCAGCCATGATGAGGAAGTAAGTCCGAACACGGAAATCTATAATGAAAGAGACACAGACAATTACTATGTATTTTTGTATTCCCATTTATTTTATTATTAGTGTATTATAAATTAACCAAATATCATCGACATAATTATGAACATAAAAAGTTTATGCATATGCAATATGTGTATATATATATATATATATATATATATATATATATATATATATATATTTATATATATATATATATATATTTATATATATATATATATATATATATATATATTTATATATATATATATATATATATATTTTTATATATATATATATATATATATATATATATATATATAAGTGTGAGAAGAGATCGAAATACTATCTAACTAGTCTGTTTATTTATGGGTGAGTGTCCTTATTGATTCCGATTTTTTAGTTATTTGTGTATATTTATTAATAAAAGAGGTGGTATGGGAATGTTATCCAGGCTATGATGATAAATTTTGCTCCACGATAATGAGTTTGCTTATCAACGGAGATCAATTATGGAAAACGTTTCGTTGTTTGATGGGTTAGAGTTTGTGATGAGTGCTGCGTCGAGGAGTCTGCATCGATATTTTTTATATACATTTAATATTTTTAACCTATTCAGAATTGTGTTGTGTAACATCGGAGAAAAAGCGCTTATAGGGAGTTGCTATGTTTAATGCCTATCTTGTGTTCACCGATCTTTCTCCTTAGTTCCCGTTGAGTTTCCCTTACGTATATTTGATGTCAATTATTTTATGGAATGGTGTATATACCGGGGTTTGATGGTGAGTGTTTACGAAGGTGTTTTGTAGAAATCTTTATTCGTTTTATTGCGTGTGATGTAGTTTGTATGGTGTGAATTCTTAGTTTATTAAGAGTGTCGCAATCGTTATGTTATTGGAATAAGTAGGTAATACCAGCTGTCTATTCATGAGATATGTATTTGTTGCTTGAAATTCTTGTTTATTATGTTTCGAGAATATCTGTAGGGCATTTATATTAGTATTTAGTATGAAACGTTTTTTTGTTTTTTTTTAAGAAGTTAGTATGTGTTTGATTTCCTCATCAATATATTGAGGAGTGCAGATTCTTATAGAACGTAGGAAAACCCAATTATCATACTTGTCTTGATAATTTTGCTGTGGTGTGAATAGAAATGTATCTAGTCATTTGTTGTGAGTCGTTTTGCGGTGTACATTTAAATATACTGTGTTATTTGATTTCATTATGAGTGTGTTTATAAAGGTATTGGGTTATTTAGATTTCATTCATATGTAAATTTTATTGAGGGTTCCACTGTATTTAATTTGATTTAGTGTCATTAATTTCTTGTCAACGAGGCGAAAAATTAAAATGTCATCAATATATCTAAACTACTAAGTGTTAGGGGGTAATGTAAATTTAAATGTGTCAGATTCAGGGAATTCGAGGGGAAAACAGGCAAGTACTCAACTTAGAGGGTTTCACATGAGGATTTAAATTTGTGTTTATAGAATTTACTGTCCAATTGCAAATATGTTATGTTTGTAATGAGTTTATTATTTCATTTACAATTTTGGTGGGAAAGGTAAGTTGATGTTGTTGTTTTATTTTAAGTGCATGTGGAGTAGTTTAAACATTTTCTAACTGAGATATAAGTGTATAGTGATGTTACATCTAAGTTATGTGCACTTTTGTTTTTACATCAATGTGTTTTACCTTTTCAATAAATCAGCTGATTGTTTGATGTGGGAGGGGCTGAAACTGTCCATTTGTGGGGAAACAATGCTGGCTATGACTCGTGTGATCTTATGTTTATTGCTACCGATGCCAGATATTATAGGGCGGATAGGATGTTCGGTTTATTACATTTTAATAGGCCGTATAATGACAGCTTAATCTGGTGGTATTCAATATGTGGTGTCCATTTTTATCGTTTTTTCATGAGGTGTTTGAAGGATGTGTTTAACTGTTCGATGCTATTTTCTATAGTTTTAAAATCTGTGTTGGTGTATGTGTATTCGGCATATTATAATGTAGATATTGTTGTTAAGTATGAGCTTCTATCCATAACTATTATGACCACTCTTTTGATCTGATGGTGATATAGTAATGCTGTTGTTGGCTACAAATTTTTAAGTTTCTATATATTTTTTTAGGAATAACTGAGTCGTTGGGTAGATTTGGTGCAGTTGAGAGAACACCTTGTGTGAAGCCTTATCAAAATCAGTGCCCGCATATCTTTAGTTATTAAACACTGTGTTGCTATTATTTCCAATTCCTTTTTAAACCTATTTCCACATATTGCAAAAATGTATTGATTTATTAATAATACATTAATAAAGTAATCAAACAAATAGGAATAATTCATACATTAATAAATAAACTAATAAGTATGGTAGCCCTCGTATGTCCTTATACAACAACCTCTCGTTGTTTATCAGAATTTGCGTTTCAAAATAGTACAAACTCTCCACGCTTTTACATTCATATACAAAATATAACGGTTTTTCTTTTTCTTGGTAATTTTAATTTTTAATTCGAGTCATGAGAGACATTCTGAGGTTCGCCCCCCCCCCCAATCTACTATCAAACAAGCTCGGCTTTAACATCTTTTGACCCAGACATGCGCCTTCAGTTAATAAGATATATGGTAATTTATAACTCTAAGATGTCACCCCATTGACTCGTTTCCCATTGAAATGTTTATACTGCTGCTAATTACGGATAAACTTAAATCGCTGTTTTTTAATTTTTGTTTCAATTTTTTTCTCTTATATCACGAGTCATGCCGAATCCTGAGCAGATTCAGGCAAATAAAAATGAATAACTGTATTATTTTCTCTACATTTCCTTCACCCTTAGGAAGTATACACTACAGACGAAACGATGATGACTACATAAAATCATATAGTGTTTTGCTTTCCTTTTTCATTTTCCATATATATATATATATATATATATATATATATATATATGTGTGTGTGTGTGTGTGTGTGTGTGTGTGTGCGCTAGTGTGCTAGTGTGCATATATATATATATATATATATATATATATATTTATATGTATCTCATGTGCAATTTTATAGATGTGTATGCACATTTCTCATCTACATGTCTATTTTATGGGTGTCTCATGAATTCACGCATCTACTCTCTGACCATAAAGCACCGCGTACGTTAGATTTCATTTCATTTTTGCATTTTTTTTATTTCAGTACTATTCGATGTAATGCATCTTCAATTCTTAGCGATCTTCAAGACTTCTTTGAAAACATCGTAATTAGACGGCAATTCCATTACTGCAACTTTGCAAAGGCGAACATTGAAACTGAGCTAAATGAGCAATTCAAAACGAAACACGCGTGCGCACACGACTCACTCATTTGATAGCGACAAAATACGAAATACAAAAAGTGAATAAAAGAAGTGTGTAACTATGCCACGTCCAGAGACTTCTCGGACGGTTATGGTTGAATACAATAAGTTAACTGATGCTACGATTATAATTTTAAAAAGATTTTAAAAAAAATATTTGAGAATTTATTGCATCTAACTGTTCTTGTATCAGCCATGTATTTTTTTTATTTTACCTTTCCTCGCTAATTTCGTTGTGTCAGTTTTTTTTCTGGTATAATGTACGACGTGTCTTTCTTTTGGGCACTCTATTTGTTTCTTTTTTCTATTTTTTTAGATTATTTTTCGTATATGTCTTTTCTTGATTTTAATCGTTCTTGTTTATATCTATCGATTTGCTATTTTGTTCGCCATTCTGATGTGTCCTTATTTTATTTTACATGAACATAAGTTGTTATTTGAACCATTACTGTTCTGTGTTTCTTACAGTATGTTCTACTCTTTTCATTACTTGTTTTCGCCTTGTGGTTTACACTTATGAGTCACCTTTTTCAATGCCAGAGACAAATCACGATTTCGTATTACTTATATTATAAGTTATATAATAGTCAATAGTATGAATGGATCAAAAACTTCGTCTCTGAAAATAAAGATACGACATTCTAACGTGACTCGGGTGCCTACCCACATGTATTTGAGGATTTTAATGCACATCACGCGACTGCCTTGGATTCTCAAGATATACAGACACAGCTAGTAAGCGCACATAGAGGTTCTCCATAGCGCAATTCTTCACACAGTATGTAACATTCCTGTTTAGTTTACTTGATCATGTGGACTAGCAAGCTTCACCTATCGATTATTCTGCCCCTCACCGCTTAAGGCGTGGGTGAAGAATGTCCATAGCCCACTCGTGAACACGAATCACGTTGTAGTAATGATTAATATAACCCTGAATCTCGTCCTACAGCCAATGAACCGTTTATCAATACGACAAGATACTACAAACAGGCTGATATTTATTCTATCAGGGATAATATCAAAGAAACCCCATGTAGTGAAAAGTTTTCTCGCTTGGCTAATTAGTGCGCAAATGAGGTAACCGATGCGTGAAAGCAAGCATGGAAGTATATGTACCCATCCAGACAGTCATCCAGCAAGGCTCACTCCTCACAATAGTTCACCTCGAAACGTACTCTTATTGTTCAGAGGCCGCAAGCATTCCGTCAATTCGGCCGACGTAAATCAACTAAGAATTTACAGAACTTTATATCGTCAAGAACAAATTGTAAGACTGTGATAGGTGAGGCAAAGATAAGGTATACAGAGATGACCAGAAAACGACTTCACTCGCAGAAAATAGGTACTTGTGATTTCTTGATTTTTTCTATAGTGTGGTGACCAATGTGCAATTTACAATTCACCCGCGATCCAACCACATTATGGTGTGTGCACGGCGCCTGACAAGGCTGAACTAATTGCCAAGCATTTTGCCGTAAACTCCACTTTAGACTCTGCAAACCACTCTCTCCATCAAATGTCATATTGCGGACTGAGGCCAGACGTAATGCCCGTACCATTATCTCATGTCATGTTAGTGACACCATAACATTGTTACATCTGCTAAACGTGTGGGTGTGATCTAATACAAGTAATAGAAATAAAGACATGCGCTACTGAACTAAGCCGTGTCCTCTCCAAACTCTACAAAAATGCTTTGCCGAATTTTGTTTCCATGATACCTGAATACTTTTTGCGATAGAACTGACCATCACAATTGCCGCCTATTAGTCTACTCCAGCTGTTCGCTAAACTCTTTGAATATTTAATCAATCTAACGATAGTCCGTTACCTTGTTAATACTAAAATGATATGTAAACATCAGTATAGATTTAGGCAAACACGACCATATGCTGATATACTTACGCTAAGCTCTGAACACGTATACAACACACTGTTCTAGGCATATGAAGCAAGGTTAGTAGCCCGTTATACATCTCACGCCTTTGACAAAGTATGATATGAAGTTCTTCGCATGAAATGTAATTCATATATTATTACTAAACAAATATTTAAAATAATGATATTCTTCCTATCAGAAAAGAAATGCCCAGGATGCCGTCGATGATCGTTCATCTAAACAGCATGACATGAATGCTGGTGTATTCCAGGGATCTCTCCTTGGAAATGTTTTGTTATTTATTTAAATAAACGACATCGCTGATAGCATTGTGTCTGAGATGGGTACATTTGCTGATGGCACCACGTTCTACTTGCGTGATGTGGGCAAGACGGACGTACACATATCCGATGCAATTGGTAAATCTTTAGAAAGTGACCCCCACTCTGTTAGTCAACGTGGTCAGACATTGAAGGTTACATTTAATGCAACTAGGACAAAGTTCCATTTTTTCAACGACCAATTGATATGCCAAATAACACCCTACCTGAAAGTCCAATATCCAAACTCCTCGGCGTAATCTTCACAGGTAACATGGATAGGAACAAATACACAAAATGCATTACCAAGGCTGCTGCGAATGAAGTGTGATTTCTGTACCATGCTTCCCACATCTGACAGTATCATATATTTCTACAAAGCACGATTCAGCCCACGCATCAAATATAGTTGTCATATTTGGATTAGGGCACTGCTCACTAGTTTCTCCTTCTTAGACAAGGTCCAAAAAAGAGTCGCTAATCTAGTAAGTCTCACACTATCTACCAATATTTCGCCTCTGTCCCATCGCGTCAATGTGGCATCCTTCAATGCTTCAATAGAATGCACAGTGATTAACTTGCTGCTCTGATGCATTTTCAACCTAAATACACTAGACTAAGCCGACAATAAACTAAATCCCATAGATTAACAGTGGAAGTCCCCATATGCCGAGGGCTATTATACTTCAATAACTACTTTATATAGTCCTGCATGTATTTGGAACTCTTTCCCCTCTACTTGTGTCACCGACTATACCGACATGTAGACTTTCGAAACTAATCTTAAAAGCATCTCGATGCACAGCGCAATTTAAAATGTCTATCAGAACGTTCCCTCTACTTCTCAGTAGCCTATTACGTCTACAGTTGTAATTTGCCTTGTTTATTGTAAACTATATTAATGAAAGAGCAACGATGCCTAGAAACCGCAGACTTTGATTACTTTCAAGAACGGCACGACATCCATTTTTTACATTGCAGTCACCTAAGAATTAAGATCTCGGGTTTATTTTCCACAGATAGTAAGTTTTTGGAACTGAATGGTTGGGCATTGTTGTCTAATAGTTTTGTTTTTCGTAACACTTACATTTATTGCAGTACTTGCAGCTAGGCGAATCCTTTGATTTTCTTGAAAAAGAAAATACAAAGCTGATCTTAGTCGAACACCTACAATTCACATAACGATGGAGTAGAGAAATTTTAACAACATCATTTCTGTAGAAAAGTAAATGCAAGGACGTAAACTGTGTATGTTTGTTTATGTATGTTTCCTTAATATCTCCAATATATTTTTTTTCTTTTCACTATTCCCCGTCTGTGTCTCCTTCTACTTTTTTTATTATTCTCACATTTGTTGTTGTTTCTTGATTTCTCCTTAAATAGTTTGCTTTACTTTCATTATTTCTATTGATCTAATTGTTTACGTTTTCTAAATATATATGATTCCTCTTTTCTTTTTGTCTTTATTTTCCTACCTTCTTTTTTTGTCATCCATATTTATAACCAATTAATTGTTTCGGAAAGTCCATCCATTTCAAATAGTTTTATTCCCTTCTCCTTATGTATTACTGTTTTCATTTGTTTCTAAATCCATTCTTTCATTCATGTTTACCTTTCTTTATAGATGTATTCTCATATTGTAGCTGTTCGCTTTCGCATAGATTTTCTAAACATTGTTGTCTCACTGAATTATTAAATACGATCTATCTTTTTGAATTACTTTCCTACAACAATTCTCGTTCTCTTTAAGCTCGCTTATAGAGGATTTTGTTTTAGAAACATATTACGTGTTTACACATTTCACATGTCTTTATTATCTGTTTTCCTGTAATCAACTGACTTAACATCTCCAATAAATGTATTTACTACTTGTTACTATAGCGGACATATCTGTCTGTCAGAAACATCGTTATACGTATTTTTCGATCCTAAGAGGTATGCAGGATATAAACTGTATCTGTATATTTGGAATTAAAAAAATGCAATATTTCCCTGGATCTATTATATATGTGTTTAGAATACTTGGCACAACACACTAATTCTATTGCAAACTCTATCCTAAAGTTTTAAGCATACAAATTGTATTTATTTTATTCTTATTATTTTGTCCAAGTTTCCTCTCGAAATTTAACTTTTACTTAGTTGTTCTCATTTATTATATATTTAGAATTTTTTTAAAGTCCTGTGAATTATACATGAAATTAGACATCTCTTTGTCACATTTAATTCGTCCATAAAATATCCTTTAAACACGTTCATAAACTCTGCACAGATAAAGTTGAAATGTATTTTCAAACTCAAAATTAAATGGAAATGATATTTAAAATGCTAAAGTAGCTAACCGATTGGTATGCTAGAGTGCGGCATAGCGATTGATTGAAAGGGAATTTTAAATATATTATTTTTTTATATATCACGTAACTATGTACGTTGATAAATAACAATTCTAAGTGAAGCGCACCAGACAGAGTTATACATAAAACACACATCAAATACACATGCAATAGAATTACTTAAATCATCCAGCAAGTGTTGTTGAACGTCTAAATAATCTGCTAACCAAGTCTGTATCAGCATTATTTCACTTGTATACTTCCTTCTAATATCTAGCACAATTGCAATTATTTTTGACATAGTTTTTGTGAGCTGATGACATACTGAAAAAAAGTATTTCACAATAAAGTTAGGTGTATTTGTAGTAGGATGATAAAAGAAATAGTGATATCAATAACCATATTTGCTCAAATTAATAACATACTTGAAATATAATTTCGCTAAATGAAAACGATCCCAGAAAATGTATTAATGTTAGATGCACTGTGCTATCTGATACATTAAGAAGAATGTAAGTAAATACTCAGCCATGTATGGTATTAAGACATGAGATAAAATATAACTTTAGAATCCAGCTCGAAATGTAAAAGTAAAACGCTTAGTATCAGTAAAAGGCGCGCTGAAAAGAAAAAATCGATAAACAAACAAACACTTCTTCTAAGTAAAAGCCGTGATTGTTCAAAATATATTAAAAAGAGCTTGGAAATGCGAAATTTACTTTAAGTGAAACAATAATTCGAACAATAAGAGCAATAATAATGCATGAACCTTAACAAAGAACTCAAACCCATATGACACGTGCAATACCAATGAGTGTGTGAACTCTACAAATTGTCTTGAAATGCCTAGAAACGGGCAAGGTAAAGATTATTACTAAATGTAAGAGTAAGCCGATGCAATAAACACCAATGATAAAAACAGCTGAAGTATTCAAGAAAAATCCTCGAATGTGGAATTCAACCCACATTCTGTAATCTTTAGATAGTAGCAACATGTACTATATGTTTTTATACTACGCTTCAGCATTTCGTTTCAAGTCACTGAAGGAGACATCTTTTCAAATAGGCGAATTTTATTTTTTGCTTAACTCCAGAGTGCCACTTTAAGAAGTTTGCTTTTCTTAGATTAAAATCGACCGTTTTTCTTTTCATGCACAAGTAGGGAGACAAGTAAATAGAAATGTACCCCCAAGAGACACTTAATAGTCACAGAAAAATGAAAAATTATGAAAGAAAAAACACATGTAGTTGAACGACCCTTCACTTATACAACGCACAATTGCAATGTAAGTTCAACAAGAATAGAAATATAGAGCATTGAAAGTACCAACTAGAGTCTACAGTAAGGGTTCGAGAGTACTGACACTTTTGACATACTCATACTGATTTAGCGTTTAAATAACCAATAGTGGTTGCTAGCGAGAAAACAACGAGACACCTCCATTGCTATAATTAAAATAGTTTGCAAATACATCGGACGTGTTGTGTGCTGAAAATCATAGGAGACTTCTCACTTGAACTTCATAGGAACACCACTGGTTATTGCAGCCAGTCATAACATACTTGTGTGAAACCTCTTTGTATACAACATAATAAAGATCATGAAATACTATATATAGATATATACATATATATTATTGGATGTTTTCTATATCAATCTACTTGATTCGACTTAGTAGGTTCTATATATAATATTAGTCGAAATGAGGACATTTTATTTTAGCTTGCTTAGATTTATGCACGTGCAATCTAAATTTAAACTGAACTTTTCTCTTTTAACATTTTCTAGCTCATGTCGAACTCTGTCGTTTGCTCCTTATGATTGAGATGCTCGTGTTTACCATAGTTAATATTGTGCATATCTCCCTGCCTTTCAGCTTCCATGTATGCCATTTTTTCTATTGCTTTCAGCTACATGTGATGATATGCTTGTGCGATGAATACAACAGTTTCACATGTTTATTTTCTATCGTACATATCTATGATGTAATATATGTATTACTACTGTTAATATTAACTTTTAGTATTTAAAAGGTTGGTAGATTCCATCCTATGAATGATTCTTACCGACACATGTTATATTTATGTGAGGCCACATAACTACATGCGTTTTGGATAGGCTGACTACACAACTACATGCGTAAAGTTTAGCTGCTGGTGCTTCGTGAAACGAGACTACATTTGTTTTTTTCTTGTGTATTTTCTTGACATGAGTGTCATATTTGGTCAGATTAACGTTGCTTTATAACCACACGGTTGTGCATATTGTATATTTGTTAGACGTAACCATACTAAATGCCTTTAATGTATGAGTATCTGTTTTCTTCCGTTACGAAGCATATATAATAGCATTTTTATTTAATATATTCTATATTGATTTTCATATAGTTTGTAAGAATAGTGATGTTGTGTACGCTGTGTAAAATGCTGTGTACTACGTTAGTTTATTCTATTGTCTACATCGCTAAATCTATCAGTCACTCTGTCAAATTGTATTAAATCTCGCTGGTCGGGGACAGTAACTTGGTGTGTTTAAGCTGTGGACACGCCTTAAGAAAGTCTGCCACATCTTAGACACTGCACACACCAGCTACCCGGGGTAGACGATAGTTATATTCGTCCTAACTGAAGTGGGGTGTACCCGTTTAATGTGTTATACCTGGTCGTGTATTTGCCCTAAATAGACTGCGGCATCATTAGGTTCAGTAATACTAGTTTCATTAATTCACTCCGGAGAATTAACTATACACTGTGAAAGTAAGGGCTGATAATGAGTGAATAAATCATGATGTATATATCAAACATACTTATTTTTATTTATTTCATTTCCGAGGAAACATGAGAGAAAGACTAAAAAGCTGATATGGCGAGCATCGAACAGACGCGCAAAAATAAAACATAAAATGACAGAGAGAGAAGGAGAGAGATAATAAGAGAGACACACACCCATGTTATACATGGGAAAGTAAATAACAGAGAGAAAAACTCACCAATGCATTGTCCTTTTGAACACTCTGTACCGATGTTTAACCTTTTAGCAAAACTATGTGTCTACTTACGAGGGCAATATAATGTCGTGCGCAAGGCTTTTTAAATGTGTGGAATAACAGCTTCCTCATTAGGGCACTATCGTTGTGACATATTGAATGGAATACCTTATTATAGATCTAAAGATGTACTTACAACACAATTAACTAACCAGCTATGTGTCACCTCTTCTTAGATAAATGAAATAACATAGCGAAAGAAAATGTATTTAAAATAATGAAACTTGACTGAAAATAAGAATTCCACATACAGTATATGATTTTAATCTGTTGGCTGAGTTTCGAGCGAAACGTTAAACAATTCTATTCAGAATAGCAAAATCTTATTTATCTTGAATAATAGAATAAAGGCATGTGGTTGATGTTGATAAAACAAGAATCCTTTTACAATGGACAACATTCGTGATACAAGCAACAGCAAACATCTTATAAAAATCAATAGTAAAAGAACCGGAGCTCTTACAAAAGGAATGTACACGATAAGTATAACTATAAAGTATATTTACCATATGAGAATTTCGTTTCCGACTTACGCTATTCAGCTATGATCGATCACAGTCACTGTATCTACCTATTAATACAGGATAAGCGCATCGGTGTGAGGATGAAAATACACCTCGTCCATCAACGTTATCGTCGTACGACATTCTTTACTTGCCCTTTTG
>OY744527.1:119981869-120011869 GCA_963556195.1 Sepiola atlantica
ATTTGCCCCAAGTATATACGAGTCGATGATAGAGGCAGGTGTTTAGTCTTAATCATTTAACATAGAAAAGAAGAGACACTACAATAAAGAACATGAACGCAAACAAGAAGAAAATACATAAAGAACGAAATAAGGATGGGCCGATAAAGTAAGGCTAAATATAATTCGAGGTAACAAATTCGAAAGTGAAAAGGCGTCGGCTATTCATAAAATAGCGTTCAGGCAAGATAATAGATGAGATTATAGATAGTAAGCGATTTCAAATAACGATTAACTAGATGAGAAATATTATTTACGAGATTAGATCATGAAAAAAATAGTAAATATTTTTCGTAATATCACTTAGTGTCCAACTCCCGCTTAGTATTTCTCTCTCGCTCTCTCTCTCTCTCTCTCTCTCTCTCTCTCTCTCTCTAAATATATATATATATATATATATCTGTGTCTATCTCACCTTGTATCTCTCTTTCTGTATTTCTCTCTCTCTACACACACACATATACTCACACACACACACACACGCACACACACACACACACACACACACATATATATATATATATATATATATATATATATATATATGCGCGTGGGTGCGTGTATATATATATATATATATATATATATATGTATATATATATATATATACAGACATATATAAATATATATATATATATATATATATATATATATATATATATATATATATATATATATCGACTGTTTAATAATAAATGTAACAACTGTATTTGCCTGTATTCATGAAGTAAATAAAACTATACAAATCAAACAGAAATAAACAGATAGATAAATCAGTCTTATATCTAAATATCAAAACATAATTCAATATGATCCCCGTTGGCGTTAATAACCTGCTGTAAACGCTAAGACCTACAAGAGTCACGAATAATTGCTCGGGGGGATTTTTTCCATTTTCTCCTAAATTCTGTTTTCAAAGTGCTATTGTTGGAATTTGACGCCTTGCCTTCCAGGAGTGAAAAATACTGAACCTTAGAAGTTTAAGGTCAGGCGATGATGGAGGTCAATCTTCCTTGTAAATGAACTCTGATATAGTTATACGCAAACAATTCTAGAGTACTTTTAGTCCGTGTGAGAAAGGTGAGGAATCAAGGGTTACTCAATAATTGTTGTACGATAACTTTGTCTGGTTCAGAAAATCAAGGGCCTCTTTCCAGTTTAGATTATGGTTACCTAGATCATCCCTGACGCTCAAACTTAACATAATCTGTACGAGACCAAATCTGATTATTCAAAATGTTAACATGCTGTTAGACATTGCATTCATGTAAGTCAGGGGCGGGCAACCTCCGGCCCGCGGGCCACATTCGGCCCCGAAGTCTTAGCGTCCGGCCCGCCACCCTGCTCTGCTTTATTATTGCAATCCGGCCCGTTGACCTCCCAGTAAAACTCATATCATTTTGTGACATAGACGTAAAAGTAGGTTTCATTTAAGATTTACAGTGGAATGAAAATGTATAAATAACAGCGAGCGATGATGCATGTATATTTCATTTTTCTGTAACTATTAATTTCAAATCCTTGGCCTGAGATTAAAAACAATAGAAAAAGAGAAAGAAATAGGCAAAGAAGAAACGAGAGACGAGGATAAGGCATAACACAGATAACTTATGTGAGGTGTGTCAAAACGAATGGTGGATCAACTTGCTAATTCACCCGTAATTATTTTTTATGATTCCAAAATAACTCTTCGTCGGCGCCTTTTATAACATTACATACATAAGTATGTTGAGAAAAATATCAGATTTATAGAGTGTTTAATGCAATTGTTCTACAATTTATTCATGTAAACAAAATATAGTAATTCAGAAATTTTATTTCTCACTTCGGCCCGCGATCTCTTTCCAAAAGTCACATCTGGCAAGGTTGCCGGCACCTGATGTAGATTATTGTACACCGGTTCATGTAACGTCCACAGCTCAAATATGCGATATCAAAAGTTCAGTTCTTTCCCCCTGTTTATCGGCAGAAATTGCAGATAGCGATGTTGTTCTATTGGTGTTTGTAACGAGATATTTGAAGATCAATTTGTATAATAGCGGGCATCGTCTTCATGGGCACTTTCACTTCCTTTGTAATATTTCTGAGGAATCTGCTTGGGTTTCCTCTCAGCGTCTTCATTGTGAATTTGATCGCTTTTGTTGTCCGAGCAGTAGGAGGTCGACATTCCCCTGTTGTATTCGTACACTCTCCTGTCCCGTTAATCGTTTCAGCTTTCTCCAAATCAACATTCTGTTGGCAATTAGTAATGCAAATATCCCTTGATGACATTCCCGACTCGTAAAACTTTTGAATCGCTATAATATTATTGAAATTATGTGCAATTTTAAAAGATTGTAAAAAAGTATATATATATATATATATATATGGATTTTCATATCTGATGAAAGCGGGCCACCGCTTGAAACGCGTTATATAAAATTATAAAATGGTAAAACAACAAAATAATAAATAAATGTTGAAAAAAACATTCTACAAATGTTGGTAGCCTTACTCCTTTACATATATACTTTTCTCTCGTTTGGAACTGCACTAATACTGCACTACCCTGTTTTCTATATATACATATATATATATATATATATATATATATATATATATATATATATATATATATATATATATATATATATATATGTACAGCCCTACAAATCATGAAACACCAGAACATGTTAATGAAGATAAATATCA
Organism: Sepiola atlantica; assembly: GCA_963556195.1. NCBI lineage: Eukaryota > Metazoa > Mollusca > Cephalopoda > Sepiida > Sepiolidae > Sepiola > Sepiola atlantica. Next base: position 119,984,600 of record OY744527.1, read on the forward strand.
ATACATATATGTATTTATATACAAAAATTAAAACAATGTGTGTTAATAAAATCGATACTTTAGAGTTAAAACATTCCAATAAGTTGTAATAAGTGTTATATTTAAAACTAATCTAAATACCTCATTTACATTGTCGTTCGATTGCATCTCATGGCATACTGTGTAATAACTTGTGAGTTCTATAACATAACAAAAACAATTACGTTTAGGTAAGAAATTCACTTAAAAATAATGTATACGTTGCATAAAATAAAACTGAAATTAACTAAATAATATATCAGAAAATGTATTTAAAATTTTTTAGATATCATAAACAGTATATGTTATTTTATTTTCGGATGCAATATGTTAAATACAAACGATGTCGTTTAAAAATATTTTCCGCTTCAATGTAACTCAGTGTCACTAGGTCGGTTTGTAAGAAAATACTGAAGCGCTAATAGTAATATTTAATACTTGATTTCATGTTGCAGTTCTTAATTTACTGTTTCGCAGTGCATGCGTTTTACACGTAACTATACATTAATTTTTCTCAACCAATATATCTTCACAAGGCTAATTTATTTACAGAAAACACCATTGCGTTGGCCTTATATTGAAACTTGTGTTTTGAACTCTTCTTTGCAGACAAATATAAAAAGTTGACAACAGAAATCAGTCGACTAGAAGCACACTTTCACACTAGCAGCGACGCTTTAATACTGCTTATATATATATATATATATATATATATATATATATATATATATATATATATATATATATATATAGTCTCGGAAGTTTCTCAACCATTAAAACTATATTATAAAATATATATATATATATATATATATATAAAAAAAACTTATAGTCTCAAGTCTTCCAGTGGAAAATCACTCATGTAAGGCATATATTTTTTACAGTTATTATATTAGTTTGTTTCTAACACTATTTTAAGGGATCATCAGTTGTTTACCATGAAAAACTGTTTCAGGAATTTATATATATATATATATATATATATATATATATATATATATATATAACCTGTGATAAATAAAAAAAAATCAATATCAATAAAAGATCAACCGAGCCTTTGTTTGTGAGAAGCTCAACACATGGCTAATAAAAACATTAACACGTGGTAAGGTAATAACGGCGACCCTGGTTGGTTAGTAAGCTTTGCTGAATTACACGTGGATATATCAAAACAATCATTAAAAAATCCGTGTGATTACCTACCCAGGTGAAACAGGGGCATTCATGTGTACCTTAATTGTCATTAAAACTTATTTAAATGTGAGGAAAAAGAACATCAACAAGCAATGTATGAAAGCAGGTTTACAAACTTGAAAAACAGTTTTAATTACAGGAAACTAAGGTTTGAAAGTACACAATAACACATCGAAATGATAAAAATGTTAAATATAAGTGTACTTACTTGCTAAAACAATGCAATCTACATTATGCAACCGAATGTTCGCTATGTGTAAAGGAAAATATGATTGTAATCATTGTGTTCTTGTTGAACATTTGAAATTTAGTAAAAAGGTGTTAACCGTATTGGAATATGATATTCTGAGTTTAGAAAAATAATCAAAAGTGATTCATCATAAATATCTGCTCTGGACAAAATAAACAATATAATTACTAGAGAATGAGATACCGTTAAGACGAATTGTTGGACTCAATAATGAATATGCGCGCAACTGTGGCTGCCATGTGAGGGGAGGCCCCGGCCCCTTTCGCTTATTCGATCAGAAATATTAAAAAAAAGATGACAATTTACTTTGCGTTATCCCGAGAGAAAAAATATATATCCAGAAATAAGAGGATCATTCTCTAACGTATTAACACGTTTGTATTTACTTGTGCATCTTATGTCACGGGGTCATTAACAAAAAGGTGAGGTTAGACTACCCCAAAATTATATGAACTAATTAAAACGCAATATACTCGTATATGATGCAGAGACCGATATAGCGTTAATCATTATCCTCTAGAAAATGAAAAAAAAAAGAAAATTATTCGCGAGGCAAATTAGCAAAGAATGACAAGCAGAATTAAATAACGCAAACAACTTTGACATTATTACGACTTCTTTTTTTGGTTTTAGGAACTTTTTACTTCATTTGTGAAATGCATCACAATTTAAAAAAAAATAATCACATCTGCTTTTTTTAAGCGGCTATTGCAGTCCGTGGACTGCTAATAAAAAAAATAGAACCTCAACATGAAAACGATATTCGTACAAATGACGTGCAATAAAATATTTTGATTTTCAATGTTAACTATTTTACCGTGTTCGCCTCTTGATACTGTATTGAAATGAAAATGGGGACATAAGTATTAAAACTGCTCGAATTCGACAGCCATGTCAGCTGGTCGCTCTTCCAGTCACGGGTTTGCATTTTGTGGGTATGTTTTAATGCTGAGAGCCAGGCTAAAATATAAACTCTTTACTTTCGTGTTGTCATATTTGACCCCATGAAAAGATATGCAGAAATAAGACCGAACCATCATAACGCCACAATTTTGGAAGGTATTACAATGTAGTATGCGAATGGCTTCTAATTTTTAATATGATAATTTTTAATATGAAGTATATATATATATATATATATATATATATATATATATATATATATACATACAGAGAGAGACAGAGAGAGTTATATATATATATATATATATATATATATATATATATATATATATATATATATATATGTTGATAGGGATATAGATAAAGAGAGATAGAGAGAGATAAATTCCAGAAAGATGAGAGTAAGTAGGAGAGATAGAGACGGCAAATACGCGATAAAACATTATCGACTTTCCTATTGAGGAGAATCAAGCTTTTTCTAAGAATACTTTTTGGCTCATGTGAATAGAAATATTTAAACATCAATTACAGAGAAATGGAAGAATAATGATTCTCATCGAAAATAAATCAATGTTCAAAGGTCAAAGTAATGGAAGTTACAACTTCCTAATCACAATTCTTTTACTTAGTAACAAAATAAGCTGCAAATTTACTTAAACACTTACGTTTATTATATAAGGCTTAAAGACATGCATATTAAGTATATTTCTATTGATACACATATTTATATATATATATATATATATATATATATATATAAGTATACATTTTTATTTATACAAACATTATTGGTTACATATGTGCATACATGTTTCGGTTGCACTTTTCCAACAAAGTCAACCTCATCAGACAAAGAATCTTTCAGAAATGGCCATTCCTGAAAGATTCTTGGTCTTATGAGGTTGACTTTGTTGGAAAAGTGCAACCGAAACATGTATGCACATATGTAACCAATAATGTTTGTATAAATAAAAATTTATACTTATAAACAGTTCTACTTGGTATTGAGCATTTTTTATAAACACTTGAGTTACATTTACAGAAACTAATACAATACATGTACGATATATATATATATATATATATATATATATATATATATATAAAGAGAGAGAGAGAGGGAGCGAGAAAGATAGAGGAGGGAGAAAGAAAGAGAGAAATAACAATAGTTATAAATAAATATTTAATTATTATTACGTATTGACGCCGGCGTTTTTAGCTTATTGCTATAATCGGCCGATATACCGAAAATCTATACATCTAACACCAAAATAACACACAAAAATAACTGCATAAACAAACTTAAAATATTAGAAGCAATATTCATTAAAACTAAACAGCCTAATATTAACAAAATAGCTTTCAACACAGGTACTAACATATTAAAAGTATTCCATAATTAAATGAAAAAATAAATAAATAAAAATAAATAAATAAATAATAGTAAAAATAGTAATAAAAATAAATAATAATAAATAAATAAATAATGGCACAACTAAGAATTAATAAAATAAATAAATAAACAATTAAACCAAACACACAGACGATAGAATAAAATAAACTCAACCACACACACACCTTTTTTTCTTTCTCTCTTTCTTTATTTCTTTCTTTCATTCGCCCTCAACGATACCTAATACACATTTACTCAAGTCTTCTTATTTATAAAAAAAACAACCTAATCCTGAAGACGACTATGAAAGTCGAAAGCGCTCGAAAATAAATGGCCGAATTAAGAATAATCGGAGAAGTACTATACGGGTTGTCCCCTGAAACCAGCAGGATAGCTTGACGGTTTGAGAACCTCACAAAGAAGATACATAAACGCGAAAGTTCCGTGACGTTCAATAACGCTTGCTTAGATAATAACTTGCTGCCTAAGTATATATATATATATATATATATATATATATATATATATATATATATATATATATATATATATATATATATATATGTATTGTTTCATTTTACTTCAGTCGAACTTCTCAGAACTCTTGGAGTTAACACTTGATCTACATATAAGATACATAGATATGGGATTATTCTAATAAATCCTACTGTATTTCTTAAACGTTTAGTTTGTAAAGTTGTTTACGACATCAGTTTTTATTTATCTCTGATTTGACTATGTTTCAGTATATCTTTCTTATTGGCTCTTAGTCTTACCGGATTCCAGGACAAAAACCTATCTGGTCTGGTGGATTATCAAGCTGTGTTGTGTTACTTGCTCTAATATCACTAGAAGAAGGTGCACACTTCCTCGTAGGAGCTGTAAATACAATATTATTTTTAATATTTTGTCATAGTTCACTTATAGGGGTAAGTATCGTCATGCCAGCTTGTCCTAACAAACCCTTATACAGAGAGACCGAAGACACACGAGGAGTGTGTCTAGTATGTAATTCAAACACCCCAGTAGGTAATTCAAACACTATATGTATGGGTGTGTAAGCGGTTATATACCATATATATATATATATATATATATATATATATATATATATATATATATATGTGTGTGTGTGTGTGTGTGTGTGTGTGTGTGCGTGTGTGTATGTAAGCGGTTATATACCATATATATATATATATGTATATATATATATATATATATATGTATTATACTTAAAATTTGAAAATGGCATTATTTTAATCATACATATATTAAAAATAAAGTGTAAACAATAATGTTCATACCATCTAATATATATATATAAATATATATATGCATATATATATATATATATATATATATATATATATATATTTGTGTGTGTGGATGTGTGTGTGTTATGAAGTAAAAGTAAATGCTCTGACTTTGACAGTGTCCTTACTAGACAAACATGTCACCCCGCAAAGTTACATAGATGGCATTGTGAAGTAAATCAAGCCCGTAACATATCAATAGATACTGCCATATACAACAACTTCCAAATATTGATTTTGTTTGTTAATTTTAAATTGTACTGCCTGCTGTCTTTGAGGCATCCAGGTCTAATCGGGAGGCTGCTTTCTGAATTAACTATTTAGAAAATGTGCTGACTAAAAAGCGTATAGTTGTTGGTTCAAAAACGAACGTTCACTGAAATTTTGATGATTCTTAATTTTTTAAACGTGTATAATTACCGATAAATATGTAATAATGTTGTACCTTTTTAAGTTGTGATATTGAGAAGTAGCGTAGTGTAGTTTGCTCATAAGAATCTGCACTAAATGGACACGGTGTTTATAACGTAGAGTTAAGTTTTAGTATAGTTTTTTTACTTCATACATATATAGTTGATTCCATGTGTACATACATGTTTCAACTACAACCTTATTCAAATACTAGCATGATGTAGAAAATGATGCAAGATATATTCTCCGTCAGTTAACCTATGATGCTTGACTTTTACTGAGGCTGTAGCTTTAAATATGTATGCTAATATGTAAACAAATGTAGTAGTATAAATAAGACGTTATGTTTATATATATCTGTGTGTGTGTATATATATATATATATGTATGTTTATAAATATATATATATATGTGTATGTTTAACAATATATATATATATATATATGTTGCTCTCTCTCTCTCTCTCTCTCTCTCTCTCTCTCTCTCTCTCTCTATATATATATATATATATATATATATATATATATATATATATATATATATATATGGTATGTACCTAATTAACCTCATTACCCTGAAGGTGGACTCGAATGTGTCTGAAAGTAGTGGGGGGGGGGGAATCCAACCTATGGCAAATTCGTCAGCCAATTCATCTCCGAAACTAAGATCCTGATTCGGACTATTGAAACGATCTACCAAAGGATATCTAGCCATGAGTTGTCTCTTATATTCAACAATACTTGCCTGCAACAGAAGATGCTACTTAGATATACATCTCTCTCGCTCTCTCTCTCTCTCTCTCTCTCTATATATATATATATATATATATATATATATATATATATATAATTTACACTTGTGTGCGAACGTGGTAACTGAAATAGTCAATGAAGAAAGTTTAATTCCAATTATCTTGTTCATTTTTTCTCATTTTTGCTGGTGTTACTGAAAGACATTGACATTGAAATACGCCGTTGTAAAGCGGACACATTTTGCGAAGCCAGGAATTTTGAAAAACTGATGAATACAAGCTAATTGCTTAACCCCAGCGACTTTCAATCTGAACAGCGAAAATAACGACCTAGACGCTTTTGGCGGGATATTAACATTCGCATAAGATCGATCGTGACGATCGTCGAACATAATTGTATCACTTTAAATAAATTTTCGAAAATTACTTACATGTATTTTTTACATATTTTATTGTTTTTCTTTAATGTATTTTTTTCTTTCTTCAATCTTTACTATTTTAAGTGACTAAAAGTATATATGTGAGAAATTTGTCAGAAAAATTGTATTTCAAAAACTAACACACGCATAAATACATATATATTTACAAGTATGTGTATATATATATATATATATATATATATATATATATATATATATATATAAATACTGGTTAATATATATATGTGTGTACTAGATCACATGCACTGTTCGTATTAAGCATAACCTTATATGAACAGTTTGTCAATAGTTATTTCATAGAAAATTACAGTGAATTGCGATTCACTTAAATTTCTTTCTTTTTTTACTCATAATTTTTATAAATTAATGTCGCCTAAGTATTTATCCTATTAGAGTGGTTGTTATTCGTTACTAAATATAAAGTTGTACACACGCTAGTCCAACATTTAACGTCTATGAGGAATGTATGTGTAACCTGTCTACTCTTACTGCAAGCCTTTACCGCCATTATTAACTGTTAAATTTGTATTTTTGTAGTTCTATAATAATCTAGCTGCTGATAAAATTAAATAAATTACGGGTCGTTCTACTTTTTTTATCGACATCTGACTAAGACGAAGATATTACGATATTATAGTATCCTGTATGATGATATGCAATATAATTACCAAAGGATTCTAAACCATGTATTTACAGCTCATATGTATTAATACTTATAGCTATGTCCCCAATACTCTCCGAGGAGTATATGCCTAAAGAGAAAACATGCGTGTACTACAATGTAATACTTATAAATACACGAATTTACAAAAAGCACATGCTAATTTAAACCAATCAAATACACTTATTATTTCAGCTGTATAATCATCGTAGTAGTCGTGTCTGGTAGTTATTTTCCACGTGATGAATCGGGACGTCATCTCATTTCTCTTCCTGGTAGATGGAAATTGCTTCGGCTAAGGGAAGTGGTAGTTACAGGTGTTATATTAGTTATATGTGTGTAAGTCCGGGAGAATGCATCAAGAAACATAATGCTTAGTTGGCATATATATATATATATATATATATATATATATATATATATATATATATATATAATAAAAGTTTTTAAAAAGGTTGAAGGCAATGCGAAGATCCGGGTTGCTGGAAGCTGTGAAGAACAAAAACAACCCGGATCTTCGCATTGCCTTCAAACTTTTAAAAAACTTTTATTATTACTCCCAGCAATGCTTACAGCAAACTACCAATTTCTATTATATATATATATATATATATATATATATATATATATATATATATATATATATATATATATATAAGCAGGCTAGCGCAATGACACATTAAAGGCTTTAGTTTACAACCATTGCAAAATGCATCATATTTAAACACCAAGTAAGACATATTACTAGCTCACGCACTATTCCAATACAATCCTATAATGTATCATGCGCAAAGCTGGACCGCCGTAGATTAAACATTACATTTCACGAATAATATTGTATTGTATTTGTTTCTAGGCAGTCAGCAATATATGTATTGTCTGTCACGTTCAAGATCGTTCAAGTCGTCTAAAAGCTATAGATTATATTTGATAGTGTTGCGAAATGTACTCTTATTGGTTTTCCAAAATAGACGAATGCATCATATATATTGTGTTATATTTGTAAATATGTGTGTACGTATCTAATCTTCACTCCATCGTGTGTAACACTTGTAGTTACTTGCAGGGGGTACACGTAGCACCTTTTCCTGTGTTGACAAAAGAGAGAAACAATATGTGTACTCACCTTCACACTTGCCATCACCGTCATTTAATGTAATATATCGTTCTTACACCGCACCGACTCACAATATATATATATATATATATATATATATATATATATATATATATATATATATATGTAAATATGTAGATATATATATACGATGAAATCATAAAACGCGTAGTTTATAATAATCTCACCATAATAATAAAACAAGAACATCAATTATGTTTTTAAAATATCTCGCATCCTGTTATTAAAATAACTAGCAAATATATGCTCCATCCGGTCACATATTTTTGTTAATTGTTTTATTTAATTGCTCAGTAAAAAATTCTTGTTTTTCATTAATACAAAAAAAAATCGAAATGAGATCACCCCACACTTTTTTTTAATAAAACACGGAATAAAAAAAGACATATTTTTCAAACAAAATTTAATCTTCCACGGCGTAAAATGTAAAACAAAAAAATCATAAACTCATGTAAGGTCCTAAAAAGAGAATTATATTTGCACTGTTTCAAATCGAAAAAAAAGTTGACCTAAAATAAAATACACAATGAAAAAAAATAGAGTGAACACGATTCTAAATATATTTATTTAATTGCTCAGTAAAATGCGTTTGTTTTTTTTGACAAAAAATAGTACTTTTTTAATCAATTATTTTTAAATTAAACAATGACATTCAATGAAAGTGTGCTTTAAAACATCATTAACAAGCCGCGCATGCGTGGTCCCCCTCTGTATGTGACTCGATGTGGCGAGTGTAAAATGCAATAAATTTTGGCAATTTGAATCATTTTTGACCCCTCTTTTACCCCCTGGGGGCGCGAACCAGAATTTTTCTGAGGTCAGGGATGCTCATTTCATATCTAGAACAATTGCCTCTACATTTTGGCCAAGTCTCAGAAAGATTGAATGGATGAATCAAACGTTATGGGAGAAAAGGGTAAATTTTTGCCATTTTGGGGGCTTTTGACCACATGTGGGCGCGAACCAGATTTTTTCCAAAGGTCAGCGATACTTATTTTCTATTAGGAAAAATGACCTCCATATTTCGGCCAAGTTTAAGAGAAATTGAATCGACGGATGAAAAGTTATGGGGGAAAAATGTCATTTTGTTGCCATTTTTTAACCTTTTTACCCCCTAGGGAGCTAACCAGATTTTTTTTCAAAAATCGGAGAATGTCACTTTCTAACCTGACAAAAGTTACAACTTCATGCAAAATTTCAGAGAAATTCAATGGATGGTTGCGGAGAAAAATCCGGACGGACGGACGGACGGACGGACGGACGGAAATGCCTCAAAACATTGGTCTCCCGATTTTATAAATCGGGGAATCAATAATAAGATTAATATAATGTTGATAAAAGAATCAAAGTGAATATATCATTTTTAAACAACTCGTACGATACATCTCAGAGAATTTGTTTTGTAAGTGATATTAATCAAATAACACGCCCCTGTCTTGTTGCCATTTTCCTCTCTCTATCTATCTATATATCTCTCTTTTCTCTCTCTCTTACTCTCTTTCTGTCTCTCTTTCTTTCTGTTTCTTTTTCTCTCTCTTTTTCTCTCTTTTTTTCTCTCTTTTCTTTTCTTTCTCTCTTTCTCTTTTTCTTGAAATATAACTGTTTGTGCGTTTGAAATAGAACGTTATACTTAATCATCAGAGAGCAGCTAATCGAATGCTGTAGTGAACACCAGCTGTTCCATCATATTCTATTACAATCTAATTTTATTACGTAACTCAATTATATAGATTAAGAACAATGTAGTTAATTAATTGAATTTAAGATTTTTATTAAGATTATCATCATCGAAGAAAAATATTCAAAATTCATCTGGAAATCTGTAAAAAAAACAATCATGACTGTATATTTGCGAATATTTATTCATTAGAAGCTTTAAACAAATGAATTATGTAAATGTAAAAGACGCGGAATGTTTGGGAAAGTTTCCGAATGCGTATATATATATATATATATAGGATCTGATGAGTTGATATAAAAAAGAGAGCGATAACATCTAATGATATAGTTTCGGCTTATGACAGACAGATACATAATCACCATTATTAATAGATAGTAGCAACAATAGTAGCGTTTTATATGATACTTTTATATATTAAAAGTATCATATAATCTAGGGTGGAATGATGCGACTACCATCTCTATATTCATCATAGTGTTACGATCACAAGGAGTAATCGACCCACCTATAACTGCTAGTACAACGCCTTTGTTCTTGTTCTTTCTGTCACTCCTGTGTCAAGAACACTGCTCTCGTCAACAGCACGTAAAATATGGTCATTAACTCAAGCTAAGTCACCAGTGCCAATAATATTTACCCGGCCCATTATCAACTTAACAATTCCCGTTAATGACACTACCCGAGGGAGTTATCAGTCGCTTCATTTGCACATGCTTGCATACCACGTTAATCTAATCGGGTTTCTTTCCCATATTGCTGTCAAAGATACTTCTAACTCTCTAACCTGATTTTGACACATCTCGATTTGAACCGATCATTCATTGGTGTCATTGAAACATAGGCGTTTATTATCTCGCTTTGTGTCTCCTCTCTGATATAGTTAATCAAGAGACTCGGTTATCTTTCAGTTCTCGATCAAAATGTGTCGTCGACATTTTTTTCTTTTATGCTATCGTTGAACTCCACTTCGTATTAGATACTTAAATAAAGTTTTTGGAAATGTAAAACATCAAAGTTTTAATTAGAACATTACTAAAGTAATGCAGTACGTTTATCAAGTATACACATATTAAAATCTCGTTTCCATACTTTGTTTAAAAAGATAAGTAATTAAAACGAATACTCAATAACGATAAGTTCATTGGTGTACGTTAATTATTGCAAAATTATGTTATACAAAATTTAAACGCAAATATCTAAATAATTAAAACCAATTGTACATCATGATTCCCCAAAATATATATCTTGAGACGAATTCTATGTAATATATTTTAAATGTTGTAAACAAATAAATATCTGGGTAATATTTTGCAGTCGTTATGTGTATATAAATAAAAAAAAAATAAGAACGGTTAATACACAATAACATATTTAGTATTGAACTAAGTAGAACTCAGGTACGAACGTAACTGAGTCAGCTTGAAATTCAATGCCAGTTTTGTTTATGATTATGATTAACTGATCCTATGACATTTTAAAAGACCTAGTAGACAACTAATTGTTGACAATAGTTCATAATGAATAAAAATTATATCGCTGATCCAAAAAGATAGACAAAATAGTGCATTACTGGAAGAATCTGTTATAAGATGCTAATAATATAATGAGTGATAATATGCATCTATATGTGTCCGGTTTACTTTAATAGTCACGTATGAAGATGTAAATGTTTAATATTGGAGTCGCTTAATCTTAATAATACTGCTGATAATGAAGAAGAAAAGAAAAATAATCACGTAGGGACACTCAAATTCATGAGTAAATAAGAAAGGGATTATTATTTAAGAAAGAAAAGAATTACTTTCCATTTTAATATAGACACAAATATATTTGTAACATTGTAGCGAAAGTTCATTACGTAAGCTACTTGCGTGCTCGCCTATTAGTTTTATCTTTTGCTCGTTCATTAATTATTTAGTTCTATTCATCCTATTTTAATTGTAATCGAAAAGTGTTGAAATGTTCCTTCGTATCATGTGTGCGTGAAATATTTTCCCCTTCGCTGTGTAGTGTGGGAAGCCGCCACTGAATTAATTCTTACGTTTAATAGTTACTGTTTGTTATTGTCTTTTTTTATATGGCCGTGAATCGTCATCAGTTTGCCTAAGATTTCGTGTGCTAATAGAAATGTCTATCTCGAACAGAAAAGAAAACCAAACACGGCAGAGCTGGGAGTTTTATGTTTTATTCTGGAAATAAATGTTCACATTAACATATTAAACAATACGCCTTTCTCGAGAGAACAAATATATTATTCTTTATTACTTAATACCAAACTAATCAGGTGGGCAGACATGATGTGATTCTTTGCAACACTTCGCTTTCGGTGATTTTAAAAACGTTTAATTATTGCACCCTTATCGGCGACCCCTCTTGATCAAAGTTCCACCGACGACTGATTCCAAAACATACGGGTCACGTCAATTCGACATCCGTGACGTCATTACTTCATATCCAATTCTATATCTTTGTGCCTTACCTACTTTGGCTCCATACTTTAAATTTAACTTCTATATGTTATGTTTGTCTGTTTTTTTCTGGGAACTGATGTATTTTTGCAAGGTTTCGTGTCACTTCGACTTGCACCATTCACCCGACTCAAGGATCCATACTACATCATGTAACCGCTATCCGACATATGTCATTCCACATTGTACTATATTGTTGTTGTTGGTGTTGGTGTTGGTGTTGGTGTTGGTGTTGGTGTTGTTGGTGGTGGTGGTGGTGGTGGTGGTGGTAGTGGTGATGGGGTTGTGCTATTATTAGTATTATTATTATTATTATGATGATGATGATGATGATGATGATGATGATGATGATGATGATGATGATGATGATGATGATGACGACGATGATGATGATGATGATGATGATGATGATAGGAACGACGGTAAAGAGGGAGTTTTTTTTTCTTTTGACGATGTCTTCTGTCTTTCTATAGACTATTTTGTATTATTTTCTTATTGATACTGAGGAAGAAAGAGAGAGAGAGAGAGAGAGAGAGAGAGAGAGAGAGAGAGAGAGAGAGAGTGTTGGTCTATAATCCTGGAATTTTGTCTGACTCAATGGTTTCGATTAAACAATAAGAAGATTGTATTTAATTAATATGGATCAAATTCAGTGCACATTTATACACACACACATATATATATATATATATATATATATATATATATATATATATATATATGTGTGTGTGTGTGTGTGTGTGTGTCGGTGTGTGGGGGGTGTATCTTGAGAAGCGGGCTCGTAATATGCTTTTTAAAACAATTTTAATGCTACATATGAAATGAAATTCAAGTAGGATTCTTAGCTTATGTTTAATAACCAATGGTTACATTTTACAAGAATTACATTTACTTTAATTCTTGAGTTTTGCATGAAGAAAATTACCCTAAAATTAAATCATACTGAATATAGCCAGCATTATGAGACTTTTCGCATATTAGCTCTCTGCAAAAAATAATAATAACCAGTGTTTTTATTTACAAGTGACTCCTGTGAATTCAAATATATGATCACTCGATGAATACCTGTCCCAGGACTTATTAAAATTAATTCACCAAACAAAGAATAGGAATAGTTGTTTTTCAGTAATTACGAAGATTTAAATAGAATACATAATGTTATGAAAACTTATGTCTAGAATCCTTATTCTGAATTTAACTAATAATATTTAAATGATTTTCATTATAGAAAATGTATAAAATGTAACGCTTAAGCTTAAAGGGTATTGAGAATAAATTTAAATGTAAGGTCATCTTTCTTAACTTGTTTCTAATGACTATAGATTAAATATAATGCAATCCTTAAATATTACATTTTTTTTAATGTAGAACTGTTTCCATATAACGCCCCTCTAAAACTATTGACACACAGAAGTGAAAGTGACAATTGTGGAATAATTAGAATATAGTGTCTAATACACTTTGGTAAAAATTTCCAAATACATGAGATATTTGAATGTTCACGAAAGATGAATGCCTCCTCATAACACATCTGCATTAAAGTAAATAACACGCATTATGTCCGCCCTTAGTCCACCTACAAATAGTAGCTATATTCTAAAATTGATGAAGATAGGTGAATTAGTATATAATTGAGCTCATTACATTCAAATATATAACTATATGCACATACCTAACTTTATATAAATAGAGATATTAACATACCTACATTTATACAGATAAGGATATGTAATTCCATACTCAACATACCATTACCCCGTTATTAGCAAACACTAGCACCTCAACTACCGATATCACGACCGATGCCACCTATGAAAAGGCACTCAATATTCAATTCATAGTGATTTAGATAAAATCACAAAAAAGTGTTTCACGAGCGTAGTTATGTGCTGTTAATTAAGTATAATTAATAAACACTACAGAAATATAAATAATTATTTATATGTTAATTTTCTAATTTACGCAAAAAATGGCTAGCTCCGAAAGATAATTTTAGCCGATGAAATCAGTTCTTTTATTTATTATTCATAAAAATACAATCTGAATTGCGTATACAAAATACAAAATATATATATATGGGTGCCTCTCACAGACACGACGCGATGAATGTAGACATTGTACATGTTTCTCTCGAAAAAGATGAAAATCCTTTCATTTACGGTCTAAGGATTAACTCGTTTTTTTTTTAATATGTGGATAAATGGAAGAATTTGGACAGATCGCAAACAATAATCGCTAAAAAATTTCGCAGATTCGGACGTCTTATTCTGCTTAACAAGTATGTCAATCAACGTATAAGCTTCAAGAAATATCCATTTGTAAAAGTAAGCATAACTATTTTGAATGAATTTGCTAATATTGTATTATTTGGTGGCATTAGATCACTACACTCTATAATAGTTAAAAGAAGAAAAATCAGATTTTACATTTGGCGACGGGGGGGGGGGGTACACGTCAACTGGAAGACTTGACGGTTAGAATAAATTAAACAAATAAAAAATGAGTTTAGACTTTAGAAGAAGAGATCAATTTCAAATAAAACTTAAACGTGCAATGATCACCCACTTTAAGACTAGAGTCTCTCTTAAAGGACAAAGAAAAACATATTTTACAATCGTATTCGTTTTCTTAATTCCTTAGGAATCAAGTCCATGTGTTGGGAGGTATACATACTTATATAGTTTTTTTTACCGGCATTTTGTCACGCTGTTTACATGGGTATGTGTCTGACTGGGAGTATTGAAAATAAACATTCAATTTGTCATGCATCTACTCCCCCTTAAAATAATTGGCAAATATGTCTTCAGAATGCCATCTGGTGCGATCAGTTTGTGTGAAATTCAAATGTGAAATGATTCTTCACTCACAAATAGTGTTGTTTCTTTTTGTTGTTGTGTTTCATACCATTTACATAAAATTGCCTGAAAATGTTGAATCTCACATTTTGTTCTTAATGGCGGGATCATGTGTATGTATTCCCACAGTTTTGCCATAATTTGACAATAATAACAATAAAACATAAAATATAACAATAACAGTGAATACAAAACAAATGACTAACAAGTAAGTTGTCATTTTATGTTTAATTTATGCAACATGTTCACTCACTCTAAATTCTAAATTAATTGGGATTTTGTTTTTGTTTTATTTTAACGTCTAGTCTTTCAGTCTATTTGCATTTAATTGTCTAGAAAAAAGTAAAATCTAACTTTTTGGAGTAAGTTAGCATACGTATATGACTATAATTATACTGATTATTGTTCAAAGTAGCCTTTAGTGGAGTTCCGGAATAGAGGTCGCATCGTTTGTTTGGTGATTTGTTTCGCTGCATTTAGAGTCAAGTTATTGAAAATAAAATTTACGTGACGATAATCTTACAAGATTTTATTTTATTTTTTAATTCGTGGAATAAGTTACTATTGGGTTTTATTTTCCGTTGTTAATAGAATGAACACCTCCAACATCATACCTGTCTGGAGTTGGTGTCGAGAATTAGGGTCGCGATCCTGAATTCGAGTTGGACTTATAGTACGAAAGTGATGGTCGATATCCTAACTATGCATAATGGCTACCAAATGAGTTAGATTTAAAAAAATAAGTTAGAAGTTCACTTAGACATCATCATCATAATTGTAATGCCCGTATTACATAGTGACATGTGTTGAATGAATTTTTGAAATTGCCTTCCAAACTAACTTATCTCTGGAGAGGTCTCTTTGTAGTTGGAAATGTGTAATATACCTTCATTCATCCAGTAATATATAAGCATGCCATTGAAGTCGCTTTCACTGTCAAGAAGAGTCATAATTCCTTGCCATAATTTATTGTGAGCAAACGTTGAGGCAAACAGCTCACTGGGACTCTAAATCAAAAAGTTTATATGAGAAGTACTAGCAAGGGTGCAGTCAACAAATGTGTATGATCCCATCATGCTAGACGATCCTTCATCCGTGAATGTGAAGCCATGGTTGGAAAAATAAATCATAGTGACACTCTATCAGATATCCGACCTGGTCATATGAAACGTGACAAAAATAAAGTTGAGAAGATGATTGGCACAGTGAATAGTATGATACACGCATTTTACTATGAACACGATGAGTTCATCCATATTCCATTAAGGGATATTGCACTAAATTCTGTAATATTAATCTTCAGTCCGCAAATGCGATAGTTGAATCCGAGTTCAAAGTTGTGTAGAGAGTGTCTACAAATAGATGAAAATGGAACTATTTGCTAACATGAAAATGCATCTAAGGACATTCATCAGTGGGTTTCAGACATCCAGACGCATGAAAAACACATAACTTTGAAAGTAAACAGACACCTCCTAGCAATATTAGTTGTGATCAGCAAATGTAGAAACATAAACTTACAAATTCACTTTGGGACAAACACGTACCAGCAGATCCTATCAGTAATTCTGAACGAGACCAAACAGTAGCTAGTGGTTATCATGTGATACGAATCCATGGCTAAACTCTTCTCCAGCAGTGGAATAAGTTTCTTACAGTTGGACAGAACAAAGAGTCGTTGGCAAATACCGTTTTAAAACATGGTTCAATGTTTAAACATTATCCTTAATAGGGGTAAATGTGTTCTTGGAACACAATAGCAAATGCTATCGATTCTTACATGTGTAGCATGACAAGCATAAGGTCACCGCAGTAGAAAAGACAATACTTTGCTTTTCACATGAAGAGGCAGATACACATATGTTTTACATGCACTTTGAGTAGCCAATAATAGTGCTAACATCATCATTGTAAGCCGAGATACTGAAACCTTCATGAATGGAATCACTCTGCAATCCCGCATTCCGTACACTTATATATCCATACAAAAAAATTAACACATTTAAAGATAACGATAGGGAATTGCATTTGATATGATTTTAGCCAAGCATTGATCAGCCCACATTGTTTCATTGGGTATGATAGTGTAAGCGATTTCTATGGAGAAAGAAAAACAGCGTTTAGTTTCCTCTCTAAAGAGGAGGAGTTTTGTTATGCATTCAGAAATCTTGAGGAGCAATTTAATGTGCAATAAGATGCGGCACCAGCTCTTGAGATGTTTGGTTCTAGGTTGTATGGGTACTTATACACTAATTTGTTTTTTTATAAACTTGTGTTTAGTGCATACATATTTTTTTTTTATTTATTTGAAGAAATGTTATTGTAATAATAAATAGTTAAATAAAATCATTGGTGGAAATTGGGCAAATTACTTTTGAAGATATAATGACAATTGCATGGTCATAAAATAATAATATTATTAGCTTTCTGTTTCAGCTATAAGTATATCTCACATATGAATATAAAATATACATTTTGGGAACATAATAAACTAGTTTACTCATTTATATATCTTTATTTTAACTGAGAATTAAATATACACTAAAGACACAAAAACAATACAGCCCACCTCTGCTTGAAAAGATGCGTGTGTAATATTTCAGTATTTAATTGGGTTTATGATGTTGTGTCTGACACATACAAATGCATGACTTATCCTCTTATACACCTGGTATCTTTTTCAAATACAAAATTAGAATTCTGTGTTTTTTACACGTTTTACATTTATTCTGATGTTACGATGAAATACACTTCTAAAGGACATAAACTCGCAGATAAACCACAATAGAAAAGCCTTGCCTGGTGAGGAAAATACAATAATACACTGATGTTTATTGATTTAATACTACGGATATAAACAGGATATCTACAGGACAAATATGAAAAAAATGATAACAAATGTGTCCGTTATTTTTAGAAACATATATAGGCTCTTATCAGAATAAGATAAGCAACTTAATATGTTTCTTAAAATAACGTCATCACACGTGCTTTTCCCACACATTTTCTGAAACTTGAAACAAATTCTAGCTATGAAATGTATTATAGTTGAAGCCCATTAGATTGTGAATTTACTTAGGAATGAAATGAACTAATTTATATGTTCCTATGTCTTATTAGTATGTTTAAAACATATTTCACTCCAAATAAGGCAGGCCGCCACTGTAGACGTAGAGAAATTTGGTGTGGGTTTTAGGTGTCACCTCAAGTTGGGAACAGTGTAGCGAGGTCTCTCTTTACATTAGTTTTAAACCTCTTAATGGCGGTACTGTCGGGAAAACAGAGCGCAGGGAGGTCCAGAAGCCAGCAGCAAAGGAAAAGAGATATTGGAGTAGAAGGCTCTCCAGCATCTAGGAACCTCCACGGTGAATGTATGGAATTTAGCTAAGTGTTCAGTTGGTCTAGTGAATTTACGTCAAGAGGGTATCAGAGTTGCCAGTTGATCGGAGCACAATCTATTGAAATATTTGTAAAACAAGCACAAAGATGCAACATTGCGGTGATGAGACAGGGGCTGGAGTTTTGTTTATTGTGAGGGACCTATTAAGTTGACGACTTTCTTTTGCCCTTTTCTAGCAGAGGGGATACTAGTGGATGATGCCCCAGCCCAGATGTGGCAAAATACTCCATGCATGGGCGGATCGTGGCTTTGTAGAGATACAGTATAATGTCAGGTGTGAGGAGTTCACTAGCACGGGGGGGGGGAGCCTACTTTCTTTGCCGCAGCCTTGGCAATGTCTGAAATGTATTTGTTCCAATTCATGTTACCTGTGAAGTATTAGTACTAGTAAGGTTTAAGTAAGCTGTCATATTTTGTTAAGAAACGGCGACTATATTTAAAGATGGCTGCCGTTCTCACAACTGAACCACATTTAGGTTTGTGACAAATAGTATGCTACTTTTAGGTGCATCAGCTTCCATTTGCAACCTTTATATATCAGTGCTCTTACCAAGCCGAGAAAATCAAATCATAGCAGGACCGGCGGGATAGTTATAAAAGGGGTAGGGATGGATCTTCTAAAAAGTGGGGAGGGGGAAAACACATGCATATATAACTTCATTATTGTGTACCATAAAGTGGGGGGGGGGGAAGTCAAAAGTGTGTGGGGGGGTTGAACCCCCTGCCCTCCCCTGCGGTGCCGCCGTCCATGACTAGAGGTCTTTCAGGGGGTGGCCTACAGTCTAACACCTATCCATTATTCTAATCAATTGCATATCTATCTTCCTCCCACTTATTCTCAGCCTTCCGCTCTTTTCATAGACTTGTTTTCGTTCCCGTTTTGTTTAATTAATAGTACACATGCGATCATACTTCTGAATTTTCTTTCAACTATTTTTAATAAAGTCCTTTCGAACCAAAGATCACGTTCAGTAACACGACGCAAATAGAGGTTGTTACGGTTACAGAAGTGTTTGTTTTATTAATTCAACTGATCTGTTAAATGCTTATCCATTGATTGACCATCTCATATATATATATATATATATATATATATATATATATATATATATATATAATTATAAAAAGAAAAACTATACACACATTAAGGTTGTACACATAAAAACTTATTTCGACCCCTTTAATTAGGTCTCCTCAGATGTATAGACAACCACGTCAAAAAATACAAATAATGAGAGAAATTGATCGTCTTAAAAAGATAAAGATAAATTCACTTTTGATTAGAAATAAAAAAGACGAAATAACGTTATAACAATTAAGTTTTCTTATAATTTTCTATATAAATCGAAATCTTCGTCCTGAATTTTCGTCTTTTTTATTTCTAATCATAAATAATTAATCGTGAACGCCCGAATCTTTACCAATTTTGTAAATAAACCGTTTTTAAATTGTCGCTAAACTTTAATTCCATAGTGTAAATCATCTCGAATCTTGACGCTATACAACTTAAATTTTTAATATGTTCTAATCTAAACCGAAATCTTCGTCCTACATTTTCGTCTTCTTATTTTTAATCGTAAATAATTAAACGTAGTTTTTAATCGTGAACGCTCGAATATTTCATCATATATTTTTACCCATAAAGCTCACACTCGAAATTTTAAATGAGATGATTTATTTGTTTAAATAGCAAAAGAATTCTTTTATATATATTTTTATATTTTTATATTTCTGCATATATTAAAAAATTAATCTTACTTCTGTCACCCCTCCTCGATTATTTTAAAATTTACCTCCTTTTTACATAGACCAATCACAAAAGTGAATTCATCTTTATCTTTTTAAGACGATCAATTTCTCTCATTATTTGTTTTTTTTGACGTGGTTGTCTATACATCTGAGGAGACCTAATTAAAGGGGTCGAAATAAGTTATTATGTGTACAACCTTAATGTGTGTATAGTTTTTCTTTTTATAATTCTGTTTTGCTCTGTTTAAATTACATTGAGCTCTGTTATTCAGATTCTCTACACAAAATTGAAATCTACACACTATATATATATATATATATATATATATATATATATATATATACAAATTTGTGATACACATATCATAAATTATATTCGACCTCATCCAGATACGACGAAGCTCAATATAGTAGGTAGAACATTTATACGTTGATGATAATATGCATAAACTTTGTATTGTTTACGAGTGTATTTACTCATCAAATGGTCAAAGAGCAGGAATACAAATACACAAATGCATTTAAACAATTAATTTTCAAAAATAACGCTAAATGATTATTTTATCAATACATTTGCCCATTAATATCTTTGAAAATTCTTCGACTTTGCAAAATATTCATTTCTAATAATTAATAAATATTAAAATACTTTTGACAATTAGAGCGTTTTTTTTAAGCTATGCTTTAAATGTATTTTTTGTATTCGTATTCCTTGTTTTAAATCTTGATAATTTTACAAACTTGTAAAGTATACCACATTTATACTCTTAATTTTTTACTTAATATATATATATATATATATATATAAATATTATAGAAGAGTGTTTACAATTAAAATGTATATCGTTCTGTGAAGTAAACCTGATGAAATAAAATAAGGGTGCAGTAAGCTTACGTTAATTAAAAATTTACTGGAATAGAATCATTCTGTAAAGAAAATCACCAAACATGTGGTTACGTAAGTAAATGACTCATTAAAGGTCTTATTATGAATATATTTCTAATAGAATAACTACAATGCCGCATACCTCTTTGAATATTGGTATGGCTTCTTTTTAATTGGCTTTGTCTTTTCTTCTATCAAGTTTTAGACGCAAACTCGTGTACAAGTTATGCACAATAATATATTCATCATAATTATGTTACAACATTTTAATTCAACCAAATCATATACAATAGTGCGGGAACAACAAGGATAAAAGTCTTTAAATGTCAAGTGAGATACGCAAAAAAAAGAAGTCGACTCAGTACAAATGAAAATCGTTTAATGTTAGAAAACAATACAGTAACACACCTCTTTTTTTAATATCGATGGACTCTAGATAATTTTGTTTCATAGAATCGTAGAACTATACACTTAATTTTCGACAAGACTAACTTATTGAACTTGCGGACGATTCATGAATTAATTAATACTTTATATATACTGTATTATTTGTATTATCTGGAATACTATGCTCATCTCGGTTGTATTCTTCACAATATTGCGGCGAATATAAGTACGTTTTTTTTTTACAGAATCATCATTTAGAACTTCAGAACCTTCTATTACATTCTAAGAATCGTCATATCGAACCGCGCAACTTTCACAGAATTTTAAACGAGTACTTGTAGGGGTCTGCATTTCAAGACGATGCCCTGAAGATTGGATTAGTTTTATCAGCCGAAATCCTGTGAAAGCTAGATGAGAATAGTAGTTTCAATGATATAAATAATATGAATTATAAATGTGTATTAAAAAATATCTGAACGATTAAAAATGAACAACTCTCCACATTTGGATGATTACCTGTCATTTTTAATTCTAAATTATATGTTTTTCTTCACATTACAGATGGTTTACATCGGCGGTATCTAATTCAACATAAATTACACGATTACGAGCAATCATGTTTAATGAAACAGATACATTACACGTAATTGCCTTATAATTTAAGAGTAAATTACTTTTTAAAAATCTAATGACTAGATAAAATGATTTTCCTTCGGAAATATTAGAGGTGAGAAATGTATAAATTAAAGTAATTTCTTCAGGGCATACTTAGTTGAATTGCATAAACAAAAGAAAAACAGTAAAACCTCCCAGCACGTTTGTATTTAATCGCAAATGTAAATACAATTAATATCAATTATATACTAATATCACTTGATTACTAAATTATACTCTCTAATGATGCACTATTTTCGTGTTGGAAAACATACCGATTATTAGAAAACACAGTGTCTTTTTTGTACATGTTTGGAGGATTTAGCTTAGTTAATAACTTTCCAAGAACATATCGTTGTCTTTTCGGTACTTTTTCTATTTATCTTCCTCCCACAAGGTAAGATGTGACACAAGGTCGGGAAAGTGTGAAAAAACCCAGCGCTCGAGAATTTGAGAACTCTGACTATTTAAAAATTGGCTGGACAGTCACGTCGGCATTCCCCGGTAGGGGCGCCTCAGACGATTAGCAATAAACTAACCCCTTCTCAAAGGGTGATAAGGCAAAGCCTGGGAGGGTGCACCCCCCCTAGAACTGCACAGGACGGACAACCGATAGACCGGTGTAAATCAAGACCCGAAGGCCCGGACAATACCGGTTTATTGGGGCTTTTCGGTACTGTTAATCTATTATCAAAATCCACACCGCAACAGACGATAAATGTTGGTGTAGGACACGCAGTTTAACATTATACATTCATTGTTTCGATTTTAATTTGACACCATAAGATTACTTATGTTATGCTATTTTTCTATACTGATGAATACTGTTGTATATGCACAGGTGGCTGGTTTACATAGTTTTAATTATGTTGTATCTTTTGGTTAAACATAAAAAGACGCATTCAAAAACAGTCGAGGTTAAAATGTCAAAAGTGGCAAACGTTTGAACAAAATAACAGTTTGAACTACATAAAGGCATGTCGTGAAATGATAGGTGTTTAGTGAGATAAACCGAGTCGGAAGCCAATTTACTAAACCCATACAAATACAGCATCAAAATAGGTGATAAACAAATTGAGGTTGTATTCAATTCAACCAACGTTTCCGACTTATCGGAGAATTCGAATGAAAGAAAAAGTTGCCAATTAAAAAGTAACCTAAATGTGTTTAATTAGTTCTAAGAGAGAAAACAGTCATTATTTCGTCAGCCAAGAGTTGATGGTGCCATTCCAACATACAGTAGGAGATGGATTGGCTCAGATGCTGACAGCAACTACCGGGGTGTCATTCGGAGAGTAAGCATGTGGGACTTTGCAATCCGTTAGTTCGACGTTATTTTGGGGCGTATACATAAGATAGGCGTTAAGTAAAATAATCATATCCACCTTAGTTAAGGCGAATACCTATTCACATAACCATATTTGTTCACATGTATTGATTTTCTCCAAAATAAATGAAGTAAAGCTGTGTTATACACCTTAATGGTTGTCTTTTTCAAGTTACATACTTAGCTATTTGCGCGGTTTACTGATTATCATTCTGAGAACATTTAAACACGTATAAATGCACACTCATATATTAATCAAAAACATGTTTTAATTAATTTAAATTTGAATGTCACTCTTATTTATTTAGGGAAACCTTATTTGTATTGAAAGCAACAACATATTCACAAATTTCATTTTTTTATGGACGTAATTGAAATATTTACGAAATTAATTTTTATATTTGTGACCCCCATGTGACATCTGTTGGAAACTTAATCGTTTTAATAATATAATGACTTTACGAAGATTCGACATCAACAATATTAGATAGTATCTCTTCTAGAAATAGAACTCGATGTATTTGATTAATCTAGTCAGAAAAAAATTAGATTCATTTTTTTAATGGATATCAATTTTCAAATCAACCAATTAAATAATTACTCTTCATTTTTTTGTAATGGATCTCAACATTTTTTTTTAAATGCCAATAATTCACAAGATAAGATTTTATTATATGTCATCATTCTCATTATATTCTTTTAAATGTTGTTTGTTTAGATATATTTTTAAAGATAAACCTTACTATGTGTTTTATTATCTGAATAATCAAAACATTGAATGCATTGTTTTACTGGCTTACATGTGTCGCTAGCGTTGTCGGAATGTAGATTAACTAAGAAAAGTGCATGCCTGAACTATTAAATTATTTGCTATGGATCATTATGTGGGTCGAGCGCAGACCTCACGATCTTTATATGAAACCACTTTTTTTGGGAAGTGGTGTTAGGTCTTCCCACTAGACTTAAGCTGGTAGTTTAATTGCTAATTTAGACTTAAGGTAAGTGGTGTGTTTATGAAGGGCCGTTTTTTGTTAAAATAGATGTAGTCCGGTTAAAAGTAAATTTCACTAAATATTAACTCCCCCGAATAAGATTCTACTTTTTCTTAAGCGATTTCATGTGAACACTATAATTATAATTACGGCAAAAAGAGCATACACTCCCCTCCCAAAATCTATTTTAGAAATTCGAGTTGTTATTCAGTGTCGTATCTATGCAAAATAAGTCTTCATTTCCGGATCTTTAAAACATTGAACGTGAAGAATGCAATGGACGATGATTCTTAGCATTCTCTAATTGGAGTGTAGGGGATTGTAATTGTTTAGCCGATTATGTGAGAGTGTATGACGTAACAATTTTGCAAACGTTTACTATTATGACAATTTTAACTGTATCTCTATTTTGATAGCAACGGAATGAATCTATAATGACGTATCTTCATACACTGATATATTTAATAACACTATAACTTTTTTATTTACCCAAGTAATACATAATTATTCACACTTTTTCACGGATACGAATCCACACTAATAACAACTTCATTATATAAATTTACTTTTCGACTGTTTTAACACCACGAATTTGCTTCCTTCGTACTCTTAATTAATTTTTCCGTAACTCATTTGTTGTAGTTTCGCATCAAATATTTTCAACAGGTTGTTAACAGCAATGTTGTGTTTAGTTTGGCTATCATTTTCCTTTTAATTGTGTACCTAAAATGTTGTGTTTTATATTTTTTGTGTGTTACTGTTCATTAATAAGATAACAGATTTATCTATGTAGATACCTTTTGATTAACAGAAAGCTTGCAAAGCGTATATCTGAGAATTGTTATCTGTATTTACATGTGTCTGTGTGTCGTGTGAATGTGCCTTGTTTGACGTAATTCTTTACTCTATTTCGTCTTTCATCTTTCTTTTTATTTATTTACGTATTTTACGAAAAACTTATGATACACGACTTCTCCTTGTGTTCAGACAAAACGAATGTGGTGTAGATATCCAAACATTATTGAATTGTATCTCTTCAATTCTCGTGACCTATTCTGATTGAGGCCATCAATATTTTTAAAATATTTGCATTTAAATATATGTGTAAGAACAAAAGCTATGTCTGGTGCCCAGGTCATTCGTCTTATTTAGTTAATCTTACGAACAGTGAAAACCATTTACATACCAGAATAACAATGCTATATTTAGGTAGATAAGGTATAAGTGATGCCATCAAACATGCAATTATTTATATATATATATATACCAAACAAAGTGTAACTATTAAATATTTTTAAATAAGCTATAATTGTTCTATATATTTAGTAATACTGGCCGAGTGTTATAAGACATCTTAATCATTTAATTATCAACATTCTGACTTTTTTATAATTCTGCAATGATCGCTTCAAACACTTATAATGAAACTATTTATTTATAAAAACTCCCTTTGTATATACTGTTTCCCAAATACATGGTAACGTTTATTGAGGGCAAGTTCATTCAAACGCGGTCTAATCGAGAAATAAATGCCTTCATTGTGATTTCGCTACGTATACTTAATACCTTCATTGTCCCACGACACTCCTTATTGATGCATAGTTATTTAGCAATGCTTCTTTAATACCTTCATAGTATCAGGATACTCTTACATGCATTTACTTATAGTACTCTTCTATTCTTACAATTGACATAACTACTTATAATCGTAGACAAAACTCCCTATAACTTTACTAAAAAAACAGTCAATGCCAAAATAGGTGTAGATTTTAACAAAAAGATACACACATGTTTACCAAAGAAATTGAATTGGTAGTCCGTTTGTCCTTTGTCACAGGGTTGTTTTTTCTTGATACTGTGGTTGCATTAAACGGCTGAAGTGGGCTAACATGTTCTCAATGTATTGTGTATCTATCTACGCAACATATACCAGATGTACAAATGAGAGGAAAAAGCGTGTAATTGTCTAATTCTCTTGTAGCGTCAAACTCCCAAAAAAGTAGGCCGACAATCTGGGTGTATCCGTATATTTACCTCTTAAGAAATAAATAGAGATAATCGAATGGTAATTATATAGATAACAAAAAGCAACTATACAGAAAATGGAAGCAAAAGACACTGGTAGCGGATACTTACACATGAACAAAAATACATCATATTTATAATGAGAAAAATGTCTTGATTCTTATTTTATTATTGTATTGAGCATCTACTGTGCTTTTAATCGTATGCCTGTAGTTTATGTTTTATTTCATAAAGGGTGCTTTAAAAATATGAACAAACCAATTTTAAACATTTCTACGCTGCACGTCGTTTCCCATATTCAAAAACAAGAAACCAGTATATACAAAAAGAAAATAACATTATCGTATTTTTCTATCCTGACTGAACACAGGGTA